>JAPDKZ010000030.1:0-450501 GCA_027569885.1 Aspergillus diversus
GCCAGGAAAAGCTCCCGCCCGGCTCTCCCGGGCCCAACGGCGCAATCGAAATGTGTTGGGTAAACGTCGTCGCCGAACAACACCAACCCCCACCACTTTTCCACAAACAATTAAAAAGGGGTGTTTGCAATTCCCGCCCTACCGTCATCCATTTGGCCCCCAAACCAAATGTGGAATGGACCCAGGAATTCGGTTGCGAAGGTGCATAATTCCCCCCCCCCCCCCCCCCCCTCCCCCCTCCTTTAAAGCTATCCTTTGAGAGGATAACCACTTTTGTGTATCTCTGGCAATTAATCGGATAGAGTTGTGTTTTTCATACATAAGTTTTATTCTGTTAGTTCTGGCTACTCTCCTCACACGAACGAGCGATACGACACTTATACATATTTACCGTTTCTTTTCTTCATCTTGTGCTTTTTCTCTCTGTTTTCCTTTCATCATTTTTCTGTTCCACTCACATACTCGGTGTTAGAAGCGTTATCGTTGTCTGGAGTGGCGAGGCAAGGCGTTGAGTTTCAAATTATTTGTGCAATTTTTTTTCCCTTCTTTTCAAAACCACACATGGTCTTAAGGTTGAGTCAACCGTTTTTTCCCTTCTATTGCGACCTATTTATCCATCTAGGTCCGAGCACATTTCATTTTTGGACAAATTAGACGAGCCTAAAAATAAATGAGCTGTGAAAAGAAAACCCAATATTGCCGGGCCGCGTTCCCCATAGGCTACCGATGTACTATCCAACTCTACAACGGGTTCTTGGTCAACACTCATCGTGACTACAGAATCCAAAACATGGGGGAAAATTCTTGACATCTCTCATTTTCAGTATGCAAATCATCCAAGGAAAACAAAACATCCATGCTAGTCTTGAAAGTATATGCACTGCAATTGATCATCACGCGGTACAAACCCTGAAAAGACAACCAGACAACCAATTACTCCCAACCTAACGCCTTCGGAACAAGTAGAAATCAAAATGATAAAAAAAGGGGGGGGAATGGTATAAAAAGCATCGCTTGGGAATTACCGGGGAAAGATCAAACAAAGGATATAATGTAAGTAAACACAAGGGAAAGGTTGCTGGGAAAGATCATGGTACAGAGGTTAAGCATTGATTGGGATGGGAAGGAATCTCTCATTCCCGGGCCTTAATGGAGCTTTCCCTTCTCTTCATTACATCGTTTTTGGCTCGTTTCAGGCCCTCGCCTATCTTCTTTGCTTTTTTCCATTCTCGGCCCATCCTTTGCATCCGGACAATGGCCTTGACCATGGAAACGGCGCTTTTCAGCTTCGCGTGAGGGCTGCGCATCTTACTGCGGTCCTGGGTTTTGACCCCCATATCGGAGATCATCCTTAGGTCGGCCTCATTACTGTAAAAAAGAGGGGGAAGGTTAGTCACTTTGATACGCGCAAGGCAAATTAAAGATAGATAGGGGTACGAACCAAGCAACGCGAACGCGCTCCCCAAGTTCCATCAAGCCTTTACTCCAGGCGAGATCGCGACGGAACTTCTCCTCCCGCTTCAGGCGTGCGCGGAGCCAAATTATCTCTTTGCCCAAGCCTAGAATTTCTTTGTCGTGCTTATTCTTACTATCAGATCTAGCTCCTGCCTTCTCGGCAACCTGCTTGTACCGCTCATGAAGAGCTTCGAGCTCCCTCAATGCAACTTCAGACTTCTTAGCATGTGCTGCTCGTTCCTCGCGAATCCGGCGCATCTGTGATTTTGTCTCGCTTAACTGGGCATCCCGCTCAGACACTTTGAGGGCCAGTGACTCAGCCTCCAAAGTAGACTGTTTCAGTAACTCATGAAGGTCTCGTTGGTCTTCCTCCCTCATTGCAGCTCGTTCAAGATCTTGATTTTTTGACTTCAATTCCTTAAGTGCTCGATGAGAGTCAGAAACCTGCTTCCGCAGGCTCCGCAAATCTTCATGAAGTTTACCTGAAGGTGATGAGGACGGCGAATGGGTATCAAACTTGTTCATAAGGGCATCACGAAGTTCTCTTTCAAGCTCTACAATTCGTAGCTTGTATGTGCGAATCGAAGATTTGTGATCGGCCTCACGCTGAATCAATGCCTTTTCTCGTTTTCGTACCTCGTCTAGATTATGACGGAGAATCGAGATATCCGCGGCAGCACTGGAGTGTTCGACCCCCGCATTCGGTTCCTGTTGTTCCTCGAGTAGAGCTTCGAGTTCATGGATACGACGCTCAAAACGCTGGAGTCGAGTCTTTGCCAGTGAGAGTTCTCGATCTTTTCCACCTGATGCCACTTGAAGTCTATCTTGCAGCTGTTCGATTTCAGCCGACAGGCGATTTTCTTCCACGGCAGCCCGCTCAATTTCAGAGCCAAGCTGTTTCTCCAGTGTTTCTCTCGTCTCTAACAGGGCCATCTTGTCCTCTTTAAGTCTCTTCAGTTCGCTTTCCAATCGAAGGGAGGATTTCCGCAGCTCAACCTTCTCTTTGTCGAATTTTGTTGTATCCTCAACTTGGTTTTGAGCCTGGTCGAGTTGAGCTTGGAGTTCATCACGTTCCGTCTCAACCTCAACTTTAATTGACTTCAGATCGTGAAGTTCGACATGGGCGTTGGCTAGCTGATCACGAAGCTTTTGCTTCTCAGCAACCAGTTTCTGCACCTGATTCTCCTGATCAGCCGATCCTTTTTGCACGCGACCTTTGGCATAATCCTGCTCTTCCTCCAGGCTTGATTGTAGCACGACAACTTCATCCTCCAAAGCTCGCGCCTTCTCTTTCATTGCTACTTCTGCGCGTCTAGTAAGGCGCAATTCCTCCTTAATAGAAAGAAGGTCGCTTCGCAACTGGTCTATCACTTCTCTCTTCGATGTCAAGTCATCGTTTAGCTCTTTTACTTGTCGGGATAGAACGGCCTCCGCGTTAAAGTGTCGTGCTTTTTCGCTGTCGATGACCTCTTGCAGTTTAGATTCCTTCCCAGTCAGAGTATGTTCCAGCTGTTCGAGTTTCTCAATGGTGCGCTTAAAGCCAGCCGCCTGGTCCTCTGCCCTATCTTTCTGGAGTTGCAAATTTCGCTTAGCGCTCTCCCATCTGTCTTGTTCAAGAGCAAATTGCCCTTCTTTATCTTCAATCTCATGATGCAGGGCCTCAATCTCTTCTTGCAGTTTCTCAATATCTTCTAGATACTGGGCACGAAGGGCCTCCGTATCTTCGAGGGCGTTCTGTTTCTCAACATCGACAGATCGCTGTAGGTCTCGGATTTGAGAGTGCGCTTTAGAAAGCTCATGTTGCAAGCCGCCAGACTCATCCGTTAATGCATGATGCCGAGTGTGCAAAAGATCCTTCTCCTCCGTTTTGCGCTGCACATCATCGAGTGCTTCTCGGAGTTTGACGGATACCTTATCGCGTTCTTGCCGAGCAAGGTCACAGTCACGTCTTGCTTGCGAAAGTTCTTCAAGTAATTTCTGTTTCTCGTCATCCATATTTCGTCGCAATTTCTGGGACTGCTCCTCAAAGTCGGTCTGCTTTCGATTTTTTTCTTCTAGCTCTCCCCTTATCGTAGTATTTTCATGCCGTAGCTCTTTAATTTCTTCCTCCAGCTTGCTCGCTTTTTCCTCAAGTTGACGCGTTAGGCCTTTAGTGCTAAATGATTTGTTCGCCATCTCATCATGCAGTTCCTGAAGGTTCTCTTCGGCCAATTCCTTCTCTTTCATTGCTTCTTGCTCAGAATTCTTCGCTTCTCGGGCTTCAGACTTTGCTTGGTCAAGAGAATCTTGCAGTTCTTCCAACTGTTCTTTTGCACGCTGAAGTTCCGATTCCAGCTCAGAAAGCGCATCGCTGTCCTGACAATCTTTGTCCTTTAAATCTTCAAGCTCCTCTTCGCGTTGGTCAATAATACGATCTTTTTCCCTCAAGGAGGCCTCAAGGTCCTCTATTTCGTCTCGAAGCTTCTCGATTTCCTGAGATTGGGCGTCCTTGGCGTCTCGCAACTGTTCCTGAAGGTCTCGTACTCGCTGCTCTCGGCCATCGATTTCGTCCCGCATTAGGTCCATTTCTCGCTGTATCGTCTCATCCGTCTGCCTCCTTCGCATTTTTTCCCTGAGTTCCTCGAATTGTTGGCGATAAGATTCCAGATCGCGTTCCGCTTGATGAAGGCTTTTCTTATACCGAGATATATCACGCTGCATTGTCAACTTCGAAACCTTGAGTTCGGTGTTCTCCATGAGTGCCGCTTGGTTGTAAGAGGGTCCAGCTTTTTCGAGTTGCTCCTGTAAAAAGTGGATTTTCAATTTCAATCCGAAGTTATCCTTGTCGAGTTTATCAATTATCTGTAAAAGTCAGCGTTAACTCTTAATTTAATCGTCCTAGTCATTGGTATCAAAAAACCAGACCTTTTCCTGCTCTTTCAAAGTCATGTTATTTCCGTCATTCAAAACACCCCCTCCTTCTCTGCGAGACAATCCAGCAAGGGGAGTGCTCTGTACACTGCTGCTCGCAACCTGGGGGAGCGGGGTGGGATCATCAACGGTTGCGTCTTCTTCATCTATACCCGTCATTTCCATAGCAGCTAGTCCAGGTGTATTGGCGGTGCTCCGGTAGCTTGCTCGCAGGTACGCGGGCGTTTTCGGCCCGCCTGGGCCTCGTGTGGTGGCCAGGTTTTTTAGGTGGTTATTTTTCACGGCGCTCATCATCATTGGGGTAAATTCCCCTTTTGGGCGCGATGCTGAAGGGAGTTGTCTGGCATTTAACGCGCTCCTGGTGGATTTGGGCCCTGCGGCGGCACGCGGCGTGTTAAGTTTCGATCCCCCCGAACTGCGTCGCCGTCCTTCGCCTAGAACTTTGAGAACATCTTCATCTTTGGAAGGGGTTTGGAACGAATTTTCCACCGAATCGAGTGCCGAGAGATTGTGTCGTCCGACGCTGCGATAACCTGTCGTCAAATAAGTCGCGTTTCCGTCGACTTCGGTGCGCGGAGTGTCGATATACGGGTAGGCCATTTTCGGCGCGAAACACGCGATAAAAACCTGCGGTTATTTCTATTAAAATGTTTCGAAGGCCACCCAAGGGACAACCATCCCCAATAACGGAATCGAATGATAGCGTGCGGTGTCTTAGGCGAAGATGCGAAGATGCAGCATGACACCATGGACGTGTTTTGGGCGGTGAGAAATAACAACGGGTTGTTGTTGATATCTAGCCTAAAACGGTCTAGTCGCCGGTTCACAGCGTCGGGCCGGGTAATTTTCCTTGTTCCATTTCGGTATGAAGTCATTGATTTTAGCGTCGGATTTTTTGAAGGCGTGTTGGAACGAGTGACAAAAATAAGAGAGAAAAAAGAGCGCCTGGAAAATGGCACCTATGTCGCAAGAGGACCTCGACTGGTTCAAGTCCACATTTCGACCTATTCCGAAACCTGAACTTCCAGACGACTGCATCGAGTACTCTCTATATTACCTTCCTTCGAACCCCGCCCCCGCCACGGTCGATGAGATAGCAGATACGCGAGCACGGCTAACAGAAGTCCAGCGTACGGCGGCGGAATTGACAAGGGATCTGTTGAAGAACTATATCTGGCAACGAGATGGATTCCGATTGGAGCTTGCGAAAGAAGATGGTAACTTGAAAGTCATCTAGGCCTCTTTTAAGGAAAGGAAACTGACTCGAAGCTGTTCAGGTGTAACTTCATTGAACGGACGCTCGAATTTTGGCGACTCCATTGAGGATGAATGGGTGATTGTCTACCTAATACGTGAATTAACAAAGAGACACAAAGGTATTTGGGCAAGGGTAACAGACAGCGATGGACAATTTCTGCTTGTGGAGGCAGCGGGCACTCTTCCTTCATGGCTAGAGCCTGATGTTGCCGATAACAGAGTCAGTGCCCCCTCCGTTTTCCAACGATTACTTTATATTCTCTTCTAAATTAACTAAATGAACAGGTATGGATACACCAAGGAGAACTTGTTATAATCAAACCGAAGAACGAAAGGAACAGAGTTACGGAAAAAATATCGCCTTCAGAGTCAAGAAATATCATAGCAAACGAGCCCGGGCGACTTATGCGGTCACCTATTATCCAAGAGGAAGCATTTTATCGCCTCCGCAACTACCCCAATCAAATTAATGAAAACCTTCACACCGCAATCGTAACAATTCCCCGCAAAGTCGCATTCCTACTACATCAAAAACCCGCCTACATCTCTCCGGCAATAGAAGCGTTCTATTTACGTGATCCAATCGCCCTAAGGCCTCTCCGAGCTAAAGACGCCAGTGATCTTATTTTTAATCCTAATGACTTGGTCACCGTCAGCACCCGCTTCACTCGGGTTGGTTTTGCCCAGGTTAAAAGCCAAGATTTCCCAATTCCGAAAAGTTGGGATGGGAAGCTACCGTCCGGGGATGATCGGAAAGCATACGACCGAGCGGAGACGGGCATGAAGGCAGCCTGTGGGTTTGAGATGCTTCTTACCGATCCTCAAAACCAAGACAAGGTATATGTACGAGAAATGAAGCTTCTTCTGGAAGATTTGGATACCGGGGACGAAAATTTGCCGACTAATGAAGAAATTGAGACCTGGGAGAAGCGGGAAGATGATGAGAAGTGGTTGGATATAAGCTTTGAGGACTTGGAAAGTGAGTTGAAGGGTAAGAATAAGGGCAAAGGGAATGAGGCCTCTTCTGCAGGTGCATTTGGAGACACCAATACTCAGGAAAATCTACAACGTATTGTGGCGCAATTTGAGAAGTTTTTGAACGATGATTCGGCTGGGTTTGAGGGGGCCGATTTTATCGATGATTTCGCTTCAGACTCCGACGATGGCGATGATGACGAGGAAGAATTTGACAGTGATGGAGAGGACAAGGAAGCATCTTTTGATGAGGAAGAGTTCTCCAAAATGATGAAAGAGATGATGGGCATGCCGTCCATGCCGTCAATGCCCGGTCTCAGTGCAGCACCACAACGACGACAGCCACTCACCCGGGTGGAGGAGCTAGGCAGTGAATCAGAAGACGATACAGAGCAGATTCAAGAGCTCTCTAAGCAAATGGAGGCGGAATTGAAGGGAACAGGCGTTCTCGATTTGAACCGCCCTCGCAATATATCCCAAGGTAAAAAGGCTGTGTCTCAAGGAGAATTGGGCGAAGAAGACAACGATGAGCTTAATACCGGGGGCGAGGATATTGATATCAACCTAGTTAAAAATCTCCTCGAGAGTCTTCAAGGCCAAGCAGGGACCGCAGGTCCAGCCGGAAATATGCTTTCCATGATGAATATGCGCATGCCCAAAGATGACCGGCCCCGCTGACAGTCTGCAACCGGCTATATAATAATAATACCACTGAGAACTATATAGTCTCTAAAACCCTTTTTTTTTTTTTTTTTTTTATCACGACGGTACGCGTAATGAAGGTCAAATTGACTTCAACGAAAGTTACAGGCAACTATGGGTCACATGGCGATAAGAATGCCTATCACGTGGAGGTTATCTTTATCTTATCTCCGGCTTTGGGCGTCTCTCCTCTTTCTCACCCCTCCCTCTTCCTACTGCCTCCTCGCCGCCGCCACCACCCTCTCAATCCTTGGTGGCCTCCAGGCTTGTCCGACATCCCGCTGGTGCCGCAAATTTCCCTAAGATTAAGCCGGCTCTAAATTGCTCTAGACCTTCTCAAAAGTAGCGTTTGTGCTCGCGGATGTTTGCTCCGGTTGAACAACTCAGGTGGACCAAATCACGTCACTTGGGCCCTTCCAGTGACCTACTTCTGCCCGCCCACTTAAAAGGAAAAAACATCGCAACAAACACTTGGTCAAAATCTAGATCTACGGCCAACTCACGTCCTACATCTGACTCCTCTTGAGAAAGTTGTCCACTTTTTTCAGAAACCCCATCCCAGAGAAGAATGGCAACTCCAGCCCAGTGCTACTACTGCTTCGAGTGCCTCACTGCCTCCTATGGGGATGAAGAATCCATCAGTCTCAGTGCTGTAGAGGAGCTGTGGGAAAAGCACGAACAATTTAAAAAGCTTGCCACGCTTCAAGGCCCCAACGAGTCGGTTTCTCTTGGGGAAAGCGACCTCCCTAGCCAGCAATCTGTAAACGACTCCGGCGAAAGTGACCGCCGGGGAGACATTAGGACCACTCGTCCGAAGAACATTAAGCTTCCCAGCGTTGACCGTCTTCAAGGCCAGGCGTCATCTGACTCTAGTTTGTCTACGACACCTTCAACTATATCCAGCAACTCGTCGCAGTCCGTGTTCTCAAACTCGACTACCCCGAGCTCAGTATCAGCCTTGTCCGATGTAACAAGTTCTAGACAGCGGGGGCAGAACAACCAGAAATATCCATTATTTGTAACGTGGAACACGTTGTCGAAGAGTGGTCGTAAATCCCTCCGCGGATGTATCGGCACATTTGAGGCGCAGGAACTGTCTTCCGGCCTCAAGTCCTACGCCCTTACTTCGTACGTACCAAATTATTCCACCGATGTATTGCGTTAGCTAATAAAACGTTAAGTGCTCTTGATGATACCCGGTTTTCCCCAATTCCAGCATCTCTCATCCCCTCACTCTCATGCTCTTTAACCCTTCTAGGCACCTTTGAACCCTGCACTAATGCCATGGACTGGATCCTGGGCACCCACGGCATTCGCATCTCCTTCATCCACCGCGGGCGGCGCTACGGTGCAACCTACCTACCTGACGTTCCAGTGGAGCAAGGCTGGACAAAAGAGGAGACTGTGAAAAGTCTGATGCACAAAGCCGGCTGGGACGGTCCCTCGGAAAGTACTGCAAGGAGGCTCCTGCGAGGCGGCAGTGGTACAAATCACGGTCCAGGTAGCTCTCCCAAGCCCTGGGATCAGGTTTCAGACTTCAGAGCCGTCAAATACCAGGGTCTCAAGGCTTCTGCCAACTATACAGACTGGCAGGAATGGCGCCAATGGGTGTTGTCTCTCGATGATGGAAGCGCCGGCTTGCTAACTCCGCTTCCATGAGCGGCTGCCTTCTCCATCCGCATTCCCTTGGTATTTTATTTTGTCTATATCTACCCATCATGAGTGGTATTTGCGATGCCTATTGTTCATAATGTGATGGTGCCAATGAGGCGATTATCGGCGTTTTTTTGGGGAGGGGCCTTCCCTAGGTAGTCTTTTCGAGATTTCGGGATTTTCGAAATGAATGTTATGGGGCTGGCCATTATGGATTGTGTATGTGGGCCGGCACCATTTAACTTTTCAAATATCATGAACAGCATTTCCCATATTATTTTTCATGAAACAATGTGTGTTCTTGGGCCAAATATATACCCTAGACATACTGTACGATCTAGAAGTTACCCACCAGCTCCGATAATTTATCTCATGTTGGGTCATGGTCGAAATATATACTCTACTCTCTTAAAGTTCCCAACAACCAATTAAATAAATTTTCAACCCCTAATAACCAATGCCCATGGCTATCATCACATGTGATGCTATTGTAACTATATTACATTAATGTCACGATAAATCTTCTTTGAAGTTACCTTCACTCCTAGGACTTAGATTCAATTAGCCGATTCCTCCTTAGTTCAACAAAAAGTGCTTCTTGAAACCTCTCAAAGGAACCGACATTGCAAGCTGCTATAAGACACACATTCCGCTCTCACTGGAACGCAACCTTTATATAATAATGTGTCGAAGGTCTGAATTATACCATTAGACTACAAAAACCCAATTAGTTCTGCATCAATTTTAATACTCCAACATAATAATGTGCCCCACTCGCACGCAAGGCGCCGTTCCCAATCACCACAATCCGTATAGGTGCTACGAGGTTTCCTTCATCCCCATGGATCATGAATAAGTCATCTTTGGTGGTTGCTTGCTTGCGAGGTAGTTACTTTGTTTTTGAAATTATACCAGGCGATAATCATACCAGGGGGGCATTTTCATTTTTCCATAGTCCCAAGACTTATATATCCTTTGGCTAGACTCGAGGTCGATTTGATGATGGAGATTCAGGCACTTTAGACAAATTATGAATGCCCTTGTTTGTTATTGGTATGTGAAAAAATCAAAAATAATAAAAACCACACGTCTGATACCGAGACAGAAGGCCTCGAGAAATAGGCAGTTAAAAAGCAGCTGGAAAATCAAAAATTGCCCGGACAGGGGTATCGTTATTCTCTATTATCATCATTGTTGACCATCATGAAATTTTGCAGACCGGCTCCACAACCCAGCCACCATCTCCTTCACTCTTCGCTCTTGTTCTCGAATCTGTTCCTCCGTCTGCCCTCGAGCATTACCCCGACTGTCGATCTCCATATCGCCGTCATGTCCGTACTGGTGATGCTGCTCTTCGATGATCTCGTTTCCGTTCACGCGTTCCGGCTTTGGGTCCACGCTCATCATCCCATCCATCATGAGTCCACCCGTCTCCCGGAGTTTGTTTATCGCGCGAACCGTATCGATGGCTTTGTGTAAGGTACGGCGGGCATTGAAGTTCTTCTTGACAGTCGGTAGCAGGTCCTCGCCGGAGCCGGGAACGTCTCCTGCTGCGTCGTACGGCGGGTTGACCCAAGGATGCTGGAGGGCTTTATGGGCGGTCATGCGAGCGTCCGGGTCGACGGTCAAACAGCTCTTGATGAAATCCCGAGCTGACTGTGACACGCCTCGCCAGTATTCCAGGGGGGTGAATGAGTAGTCCGCTGCAAGGATGGCCTGCATCTCTTCCAGATTGGAGTCGCGGTCAAAGGGGGTGTAGCCACAGAGTAAAAAGTAAGTAATCACACCGATGGCCCAAATGTCACTGTCAACCGTATTAGTTTGGCTACTTATACCGGTATGTACCCGGGGGGGTTCATTTTCTTCTAGAAGAGGTTGGAGTGGTGGTACATACACAGGCTTTCCATGACCGCTCTTCTTGAAGATCTCGGGTGCCATGTACCCAGGTGTACCGCAAGTCGTGGTCAGAACATGAAATTGCTCCTCGTCCATAATTCTAGACAAGCCAAAGTCTGCAATGAGTAGGTCCGCATTGTCCTCGGGGGTGCGGAAGAGAAGATTCTCCGGTTTCAAATCACGATGCACAATTCCGTGATCATGCAGATATGCAACTGCAGAAAGAATAGCGCGGATGAGGTCAGCGGCGTCAGATTCATAGTAGCTGCCTTTGCGACAGATGCGGTCGAAAAGTTCTCCACCCAATGCAAGATCAGTCACCAAGTACACTGTGAAAAGACGAGTTATTAGCTTTCCATGGAGTTCTCAAGCACCCACCCCCCCATTTCGCGAAGGCTCGGGAAATTCATACAGTTATTCATTGTTTCAAAGTAATCAACCAATGTCAAAATGTTCTGGTGGCCCATCGACACCTTTTTCAACACCGCAATTTCGTTCCGAACCTGTGGTTATATATAGCTCAGCTAACCTGGTCCTTTATTTCTGTGTTTAAACTTGACTTGTCTATGGGACTGCCCATCCCCAGATCGTACAAGTTCGGGGGCTCAGCAAATTACCATGTGTTCCCGTCCGGCCATGAGCCGCTTGTTAATCACCTTTGCGGCATAATATCGGCCTGTATCGATATGAACGCATTCCTTGACAACTGAATAGGAGCCCGCTCCTAGGGTCTTTCCGGTCTTATACCGACAAGGCTGGACCTTGGGCCGCTGACCAGGCTGCGTTTGAGATGCCATGTGGGAAGGAAGGAAGTTGTTCAAGTATGGATGCGAGTCAGTGTTTCCGGGTGGGGGGGAAGCGATATTTTTGTTTGGGATTTTTTCCCTTTGACGAAAGCTGAGGGTGTAGGCAGTGGACTCGCGACTGATCGATTCTAGGATTCGCGGGGTCAGATTCAGGAAAAGATAAGAACAACGGAACTCAAAGCTGAGGTTGTGGGGGCGCGGAGGATAATTTGAGCTTGACGATACTCAACAGTGGAATGTCAAGACTGACCGATGGCTATTCGAGGAGCAACACCGAGTATCTAGGTTTCCTCCTGAAGCTTTCTTGTCCTATCGGGCAAAATGCCTGCGGACTGCGGGGTTTCGAAGTAACACAAAAGGAGCTGGATCGCAACGACTCAACGAGCTGCCGACGGAGGAAAGAAAAGTCTTTCAAGGAAGCAAGGATAGAGGGGAATATAAGATCAATTTAATGCCAAGTTGGTCGTGCACAGAGTGAGGCGAACAAGGTGGTGATTGTTTGGGATGATGTTTCAGTAGGGTCTGGGGCCACTTCGATGGTTCCGCCCACCCAACACACACGTAATGCTTGGTACTGGCCGTAAAAAAAGTAAAAAAGGAACCTTGGAACGCCTAAAAATGAGATCGACCTAGGGACTATTGAGGAAAAACAGAGACATTATTGAATGATCTTCATAATAAATCAGCTAACTATATAGGGCAGATAGTCTACAGTGCTCCATCATATGATTGACCTCCCCCATGCAACGCCAATAATCCCATCGCACCGAACAATGCTGCAGTATATACCTAATGCACACTCAGTGGGGCAGAGGTCAAGAACGCTAAATAAAAGACAGGCAACGAAATTTAAAACAGAAAAGGGCTAGATTTGCCTAAGGATGTCTTCGACTACATTCTCCAGGAGTTTGAGCTCGTGGAATTTGGCAACGCTTCCCAAGACGCGCAGCCTCTTTTCTATATCGGCCCGGTCCATGGTTTCCACCCATTTCCCACTGCACGAGCAGTGCTCCATGAAGTCACTGATTTTCAGTCCTCCGCACTTGGAGCACTTGAGGTCCTGTGTATGCCATCCGACCACCATGCCATGCACTTGGCCGATGAGCGCTTCCTCCTGTGCCAGCCGATCATATTCCGTTTGGCAGAATGGACAGCGCCAGGGCTTCGAGGTTGCAGTGTTTGTATCAGATCCAGGCTCAGGAAGAACATCCTCGTCCCGACACAAATCCAGATCACGGATCAGGCAACAGGCTCCGCACGAGAGCTCTGGAAGCTTGAGGCTAGCCCCGGGGTTTTCGAAGCGGCCTTCTTTGCTGAATTCGCGGACCTCGAACATCGCGAGTAGCTCACGGCGCAGAAGACGAGTTTCCAGAGTGGTTGCCTTGGATAAACTCAGAACTTGCATTAAAAGTTTGACAAGCTCGAGAACGGGATTACGCTTATCACCATCACGGTCTGATAAAACACCTGGAAGGATTGGAAAGGCGTAGTCGGATGCGAGTTCGGGGTGTAAAAGCTCATCCCGCTGCCGGCGGATGAGACCCGAAATCTGTTTCTTCAGGGGCTTGGAAAACTTCTCTGCCAGTAGGACCGAGAGTTCCTCATTATCCTCACCAGTGGGTTGTCCAATAGGAATCTGGGTCATTCGTGGGGTGGATAAATCGTCTGATTCTGGCCGTTTGGACCCGTGCATCAACTCAACGTACTCCACCACCCAGTCATGGAAAATGGTTTGCATAGGAGTTGGCAAGAAACGACTTAGTTGCCAATGCATGACTGTTTCCAGCGGCTGCTCCTCAGATTCAACCACCTCTAGACAGCCTTTGCCCCCATAGTTATACTCGTCGTACCAGACAAGATAATCCCAGTATTCTTTGATCTCAAGGTCAATGAAGTGGAATGACGGATTGGCACGGATTGACTTTAATACGTATTGACTGTATGCGTAAGCGTTTCCTACCTCCGTTTTTGTCGTTTGAAGAAGGAGGCGCGTTGGGCTAGCGAAAACGACATTTGAACCAACACGCCTGAACTCGGCCATTAGTTGTTGAAAGGACTTTCTTGACAGCATTCGTACGTAATGGTGAAGTGAGCGGTCATAGAGGCACGAGGCCGGGCTTTCAACCCATCGGATTAAATGTTGTACCATAATATCGGCCATGTTGTTTCCTTGACAGGCCTCTGACCACCAATTCTTTACCATCTCACGCAGCACAACGGCACCAGCGGAAGCAAACGCCTTTTCCGAATAAAGGACACCGTTCGATTCGGCAGATGGTTCTGACGGAGCTAGGAGGGTATTGGCTCCTTCCAGTTCGTTGATGATTGACGAAGTTAAGATAGTGTTAATCGCAAGGTTTCGAACCTCCAGTTCGATGCAAACAGTTGTATAAGCGCTTGGAACATTAACGGATGGCATAGTAATTTTCTCCAGTGGGCCAGTAATATCGTCCTTTTCATATCCGGCGTGGTCGGGCCTTGAGTTTGAAGACCACCAAAGAACAACATTATTCTTTTGAAGCCGTCTCGCATACGAAACGTCGATGAGAAAGCGAGGGTCATCGCTTTCAAAATTACAAAGGGGAACATCGCCATATCTAGCTAGGAGGGTCAAATGTTGAATCCAAGATGAGATATAAAGATAATGCGTGACCAGTCTCCTGGCAATGAAAGATTGCCAGCCCAATGGAGGGAGATTCATGTCAGAAACCTCTGGTTTCACGGATAGAACAGGGTACTCCTTCAATATGGGAATATCGTGACAAAGACGGGACTTTTGTTGAGATTGTATGATCATAATAGCGGGTTGAGTCTCGTCACTTCTGAGCTTCTTGATCAAATCACCAACCTCCAGATGCGCCTTTCTTCTTGTGGTT
Organism: Aspergillus diversus; assembly: GCA_027569885.1. NCBI lineage: Eukaryota > Fungi > Ascomycota > Eurotiomycetes > Eurotiales > Aspergillaceae > Aspergillus > Aspergillus diversus. The sequence goes on from JAPDKZ010000030.1 coordinate 14,531, forward strand.
ATCTGTGTAGTCCTAAAGTGGATCTTGTCCTGGTACTCGAATGCACCCTGGGACTGGCCCGCGGAAGGATTCTGTGTTTTGCGCGAAAGCAGCTCGGAGTAGATCTTGTCGATATTTGGAAGACCCTGTACATCCCTTGTGCGGTTAAGGATTACAACGTGAGCTTCGTTTCTGGTGCTCGAGAAAATGGCGAATATCTGCTTGTCACCGGATGAAACATGATACAGGTAATGATAAGCCAAAGACGCATCTAGGAGGTACGGCTGCTCTGAGGTTGTTCGGCATAGAGTCGAGAGGTCAAATCCACGGTCTAGTCCTTCCCCAAGCACACCTCGTTGTTCTTCGTCAAATGTGCAAATGCTACCAAGTTTCATAATGGCTCGCAAGTTCAAGGGAATGTGCCGTTCATAGACTCCCTCGACACTAGGATGTTGCAGGAGTGCATCTATTCTGCCCGCCTCTTGCAGGAACGTCTCCTCTGATAGTGTTAGTTTGAACAAATGAACAGAGGGATGTCCATTCGGTAGAGTGTGGTTAACTTTCTCCACCTCACACTCTGGGACGTCCACATCTGGAAGTGTATCCTGTTTCAAGTTGACGTAAATGGACCTTGGAACTTTGACGGTAAGAGCATGGATCTTTCTGTCGATCAAAACAAAAGCACGCACTATTCCGGGCTTGGATGTCTCTGACAGCTGCAGAATCTGCCAGGTGCTAATGTAGAGTAGTTCGGCCTGGTTCCTGAAAAGGTTGCTCAAGGAATCCCCGCCGGCATTTCCTCTTTCACCGAAAAGCTGGCGACGCCGTATGCGAGCTTGCTTTTGGATCTTCCATTTTTGTTTCTGATACTGTAGAAACCCGACATAATCGTCTGACGCTGAGGGCATCTTTGCAGGAAGGCTGGCAAAAGGATCCAATGATGTTTTTGTGGGACCCTCGGGGTGCTTTCTCTTCTGTGAAATCTTTGTTGGTGATGACGATTTCAATTTCTCCATTGAGCTTGCCATCACCTCATCTAGGTTATCTGTGTGCTGCACGCGATGATCTAGGATGTTTGCCGATATGTCAGATAACGGATTCTTTTCTGACTTCCCAAACATATCGGTCATCTTTGCCTGTTTGAATTTGTCGTCCTTCATATTGATCCTTCGCTGCAGCCAATCTGGATGGGCGACTCTAGGGACGGGGTTACGTATTTTTTGTAGAGCAGCAGGAATGGTAATAAGCTTTTGCACAACTGACCCCAAACGTTCCAGGTAGTAGTCCCAGTCAATGATACTTCGAGGATCCATGTCACCAGGGTCATCCTTTAGCCATTTGCGGAGGAAAAAGCGTTTAACGCTTTCTTCAGCTGAGAATATTGTAACCGGGATGGCTCGTTCGGTGACGGGGGTGTTCCTTGGCCTTGCAGATATGATATACTTGCAGTTGAGGCCCTTATCTTTCACCATCTGCTCACCCAGGAATTCTGCCAAGCGTCGTGCAGTCGTGATGGAAGTTGATTTCTGAGACCCGTATTCCTCAAGAGTTTTCGTCATACTTCGGTTCTCGGAAATGAGTTCAATGAGCTCTTCATCGGCGAGTGTAGACCCATGCTCATAGAGAACATCTAGCCACCTGTCCGCTACTCGGGCCACTGCGGCGTATGTTTCCGCCAATGTTGCTCCTTCCAGGAAAAATCGAAAGATCTGAGTTTGGAAAATTTTGATGAGCTTCAACTCTCCTCTTCGCTTGACTTCAAACCCCTTTAACTCAGCCAAAGATCCATCATGATTGAAAACAGCATAGCGCTTCTTCAAGTTCTTATCCTCTTCCTTTGAAGTGGGTAGAATCATCGCTCTGTATGGCCCGTCGACTTCAAAGAAGATGGAGTTTTCGCTATGTGTCTCATACTTGAATGTTTTTGGATCGACAAGTGCTTGATATTGATGGTTTGTGTACTTTCCGTGAACGAGATGGTTGAGCATCACACATGGATATGAAATGCCGAGTTTTTTGCCATTCTTCAAGGTGAAGGTAAAGTTTTCGGGGAATGTACCGGGAAGCATACACCAGATACCGTCCGTATCGAGCTCCAGTGGTCGGCCTATCCGTTCAACGAGCTCCCGTGCCATTTGAATAATTCGAGCACCTGTTAAACACGTCACACCGGCCATTTCCATGGAGTACCATCGGGATCCTTTTCTCATGACATATCCATAGAAACTGTTGAGAATAACCTTGTGGGCAAGCTGCAGTGAATCATACAGAACGATCATCTTCTTCGCTTCTTCTATCTCTCCAGCGGAGGCGCCTGAAGACTTCAATGCCTCGGTTTTTCCCTTCCAGACTTTTTGTTTTCCCTTGAAATCATATCTTCGGTCTCTGAAGCTGCGTACAGTGTCCACGTAAAAGGGGTTTTCACGCTGACAAATGACCGCTTCTCTCACCATGGTCTTGCTGTCGTGGATTTTGTGGTAGATCTTCTTGCTGTAATCCTGAAGTCGTTTCTTGACTATTCCTGCCTGTTCGTCGAGGCTCATGTCAGCGAACGCCCGCATGATGTTCTTTTTTGTCTTTCCTGGAAAGCGCTCGTTCTGCACTGCCTGTCGGATCATGTTGTACTCGTCACGCTTGGCAGGAAGGAATTCGCCTCGCCAAGCCCATGGAAGACGTCTATCGCATGTTTTACCTGGTCGGTTAAAGTCGCAAGCGGCGCAATTAGACTCCTCAATCATGGAATCTGGCTGTAGGCGATTCGTGATCATGATATTTGGGTACATGGAAGCAACGTCCAAGTGATAAATGAAGGGCACCTCATTCCTCTGCGGATTGTCCTTCAAATCGGTTAAAAGTTTGGTGATTTGACCCTTGACATCATCATAGTTCACAACATCATCCATCGACTTTTTCTCTTCAACCTCAATGCTGAACTTCAAAGCCGCATCTAAGTCCCGAAGGAGCTCTTCTATAGCACTGGGCTCGATACTAAATGTGACGGGAATGTCACTCCGAAAGACACCCGCCTCAATACTCTCGACGTGTCCACCAACGTAAGTCTCTGACTCAAGCAGGTGACCCTCATAGAATGACTCTGGGGGGTCTTTGTGTTTGTTTGGTAAAATGATCTCGCCCTGGTAGGCTTGGACCATCAAAAGCATCTCACAGAGTGTTCCAGTTCCCTTCCGTAGCGTGTCATCTGGGTTGAGGGGAATAATGGTGCAGAGAGAGAAAATGAATGGGTGGATATATTTCATGTACAGGTAATATGTCGCCACAGCGTCGGAGACGGAATATTCGGCTAAAGTTTGCGGGCGTTCGCTTGCATAAGGAGTCATGAGCTCGGGGTCAAGCTCATCGGGATCATAGCCAAGTTTCGCAACGGTGACAGCCTTTAGACCACGACTGCCTTGCGGAAGGTAACTGTCACGACTGACCCAGGCGAAACAATCCATGTGCACGCAGTGGTCACTTTGGTAAATGTCCTCGTTGTTTTTGCGAAATCCAATCTCTTTGTACATGTCGATACCTAGAACACTTGCCCGAGCTTCAACAAACGGCCAATCGAAGAAGTCACCGTTGTATGTAGCAATAACAGTAGGTTTAGCTTCCTTGATGTGTTCAAAGAATCGCTCAAGGACACTTCTTTCGTTGGGTTCATTAAAAATCATGAAAGGTCCATAGTATTCCGGCTTGGGTGTGTACTCGAAGTCATTAATATCCTCTGACACTATCTCTCGGTTGGTGATGAGGAACCCTTGACCATCTATCATGTATGAAATCATCATGATCTGGTCAATAACAGAGTCGGGGAACTTGAGCGGCATTTTGGTTGTTTCAATATCAAACGCTAGGACCACTGGGTCAGCGCGCGTAAGACGCTCTTCCAAGCAGGTTAATGTTGTAACCCCGTGCTTTGCTTCTACCGTATACCATTTCCCTATACGTATATCTAGGAACAAAGCCCTATTAGCTATAACTTGGACACGACGAGGGTCACATACCTTTGTCAATTGCTACTCTGACGTGGTATGGAACATCATATTCTCGAATATCAATAATAAAATCACTCGCATTCATCGTGCCATTAGGTCGTGCCTCATTAATTAGTTCGTCATCAAAGAGATCAAATCCAGCATTCGCGCTAAAAATTTTTTTAAATTATCAGCCTGGTAAACTTAAAAAGAGGATAGATACGAACCTTGAGATCTCTACATAGGTATCCATCATGTTAACATTTTTCTTATTTTTTTCGGCTAATGGAAGGAGAGTTTTCCTGACTTCCAGTAAATGGCTCACGTTGGCAAAATTCAATTGAAGGAAAGGTCGTCGGTGGCCGAGTAAATGGTTTGGAAGTTGCAGGTCCTCTCTCTCAACCCGCTTGGTCTTCTTTATGAGCCCTTCAAACATCCTTCGGCACCACTCCTCAACTTCTGCTTCACGGCCCTTCCTGACGGCAAGGAGAAAATAAGGATCATATTCCACAGTCGCCTTGAAGCTTCCACCTTCATCGTCCAGAAAATAGTAATCCACACCGGCGCGTCCTCCTTGGATATTCGAGTCCTCTATGGAGGTGCTGTGCATGTTGATGAGCCAACCGGCTCTCTTTTCGCCCGATTCGAAGCGCGGAAACCCAAGCGCCTCATCGATGCTGTTTGCCAATCGAATCGCCTCAAACTTTTCATCTTGAGAAGTGGCCTCGGTTGATCGAAGCGATGAGAATTCGACCGTCTTCGTTCGTCTGGGGTTGAAGGACGCCGCGCCCGAGCGAAACTTGTTCCCATATTTACTAGGCTTTTTTGAAGGCATTGCGACACGCCCGCTTCGCAGGGTTGAGGATCACTGCAGGACGAGGAGAGCGAGTTGGTGGAACATGGAACTGTGACTGCGTATTATTAGAGAGCCAGATTGAGCATAATAAACCAAATTCTCGGAGAATTCAACCTCGAAAGGGATACTCTCAAAATCTTGCGTTCCAATGTCACCAATTTAATCCATGCTTCGCATACAAAACCGCATCGACCCTCTGCGGCAAAGAACCCTGACGCGTTCGCGTTACTACTTTACGCGTGCCATTGGACGACGAGCGCAGGACTATCGGAAGAACTACCCATTTCGGGAGCCACGGCGGCTGATCGGATAATAGAATTTCCTTGATATATGATTGCTTCCCGCAAAAAGGCTCATGAGAACAGACTATACAGAAGAATAAAGTTGGTCGATTTTCTCAAATAATAACACAGTTTAAACAATGGCAGATGATACTCGAGAGTCAGCTATTACCACGCCCAACCAAAACGCTCCCGAACTACCGGGAACCCCTACCGACGCTACAACCAAACCGAAAACAAAGTATGAGCTCCCCAAGTCGCAAGTTGGGAAGCTGTGGGAAGCGTTTGGGAATCCTGGAGAGTCTGCGAATATGTTGCCAGGATCGGTAGCTGCGAAGAATACAAAAGATGTTACAGTCACAGATGCTATGAAATCAATGTCTTTGAAAGATGCGACCTCGTTTTACAAAGCACCTTGCGCGCGGGACTCTCTACTGCTAGGAATTGGGGCAGGGTTTGGCGTTGGCGGGGTGAGGGGTGTATTAGGAGGTCGATGATCCCTGTTGTGTTCTTTGTTTTGAATTTGACAATATATTTGATGAACTAACGTCTAATTGGGAAAATTTAGGATTCCGTTCCATGTGGACTGCCTGTAACTGGGCCGTGGGCGCCTTTGCACTCACATCCCTCGCAGCACACGAGTTTTGTCAAAGACGACGAGTACAGGAACTAGATGGAATGAAGCAGGCCGTGGAATTGATGAAGGAACTGAAGATAAAAAAACAGCGAGAAAAGGAAGAGAAGGCCGCCGAAGTCGCGCGCTTGGTGGAGGAAGAAAGAAAGCGGAAGAGCTGGACGAATCTATCGAACTACAAGTTTTGGTAGACCTTTTGCGCATTGCTTGGAGCCACGGAGTTTGTTGTTTTGGACTCGTTGTATATTATGTTAAAATGTGGGGTGTAAAGTACATATTTCTATATTTCAATGGACTCGAGCCCAATCAAGTATGTTAAGTAGCTTGCAGCATACCTATGAATGCTCCTGATAAACGCCCATGTCCTATGCTCCAATATATCCAAACCAATCGCTTCCAGAAACGTAAGATCAAACGCCAGCCACCAATTTCCGTGGTATATAGGGAAACTTAAACGTCGAATTTAACCCTTTTCTGAATAGCACCTTGTTGAATCGTCCGTATCTTGTCGAAATCATTACCATCCCGCCTTTCCCTTCGTTTCTCTCGCGCCTCTCTTGCTTCGCGATGTTTCCATTCCGCAACCTGCCTTTGCCTCTTCTGTGACCTCGCCCATGCCATCGCCGCCGTCGGTTTGAATCCAATCCCGTTTATCCCATAACCATCGTCTGTTGGATCACTTGGGTTATGACCGGTTATTTCTGAATCGTTCCACGTAAACGGATTCTCAGCTTCACCACCGGTGAGGGGTGGCGATCTCCTTGAGTTGCGGGTCTTTATAGTGGTGGCAGCATTTCTTTTCTTGCGGGGACTTGAAGACGACAGCTTCCGTGTCGACTTATTGGGGGATTTCGGAATTTGAGGTTGGGTGTCATTGGTTGTGGAAGGCGCTGGGTCGTTTAGCGGAGTGATGTCATTTTCTAATGTTGTTGAGGGTTTTAAATCTGGCATGTCATGGGGGCCGTGAAGATTATTAGAAAGAGGGTTTGAGAAGCGTGTTTGTGTAGACAGTATGCTTGGGGATTGGTGTCGGCCGCCATTCGGGTTTGGGTGGGATGCTGCGCACTCCCCTCGTATCGCAAGTTCTCCCAGGCGACCGGCCACCACGGCACGAGGACTATATCTTCCCAGATCTTCCCTCTCTCGGATTCTTATTTCTTGAAGACTCAGGATAGATGGCGTAGAAGCTGGCGATGCAGGTGGACTGCAGCAAACAGAATCTTCCGATGAGCCCCGTTTGGGCCTGTTGGAATTAGACGCCATGGTGGGCGAGCTCATTGGCATCATTGCGAAATGAAAGCGGCCAGGGACATTACAACAAGAAAGCGTTGTATTTGGTAAAGGATCGGAGAGTGCCTTAAGATGTCTCCTCCTATCGACAAATTTTAAAGTTCTTGAACAAAGCCATTATAACAAAGAGATGAAGAGGAAAGGGGCTCGGGCCATCCTGAAGAAGAGTTATCATTGTGAGGGGGTTTGTCCTCCCTTGGAAAGAAGAGGGGGCGTTGGAGAACTTTCCCACTCCCGCTTTTCCGCCGAAGAAATTCCTGTGGTGATTCAGCAGCCGTTGGCGAGAAAGACTGGTGTTTGCGAATAATGAATGCATCCGTTTATGAAATTTAAAATAATAGAGAAGGAGAAACTTGGAAAAATCACTGTAATTTTTTGTCAAAATACTACCCAATTTTTAAGAGGGTGTCGGCCTCAATTGAATAATTTACAAATACCCAGTCCATCAAATCGTGAAGGAACAAACTGAACACAGATGGCAGTAAAGAAAGGAAAAAAGAAGTAGAAAGGAAGCAGAATAGGAAATCAAAGCAAAGCAAACCCTACAACGCCGCGACAATGACGCCCTCCTGTCCCAGAAACTGGTACGCTTATACCTTCTTCTTCTTCTTGGATGGTTCAGAGTCGGTGTCGTGCTTTCGCTTCTTCTTTTCCGACTCACCAACATCGGACTTGCGCTTCTTCTTTTTCTCTTCCTTCTCACCCTTCTCCTTCTTCTCCTCCTTCTTCTCCTTCTTCTTCTCCTTCTTCTCCTTCTTGTCCTTCTTGTCCTTCTTCTCTGCATCAACATCCTTCATCTCATCGTCACTTCCGTCAGCATCGATGTCCATGTCAGCGAGGACAGCATCCATAGCGTTTTTCTAGTAATTAGTTAGTAAAGCCGTAACAAAAATCGAAAAAAAGGGTGGGGAACAAATCGCCATACCATTGCAACCTCATTCTTGGTGGGGGCAGCGCCAGAGGCATAGAATTCCAGACGCTCCTCAACCTGCTTCTTGAGAGCATCGCCAAACTTAGTTGTAGGTTCCTCGGAAAAGTTGTCAATTCTAGACGCGATAGAACATTTGTTGGCGAGGAATCGCGAGATTCGGCCCTTGTTCTTAGGACCAGCCCTGCCAATGAAAGAGGAGTGGTACAGAAGTCCGTATTTGGGAGTGTTTCCCTTGGTCTTTAGAGCTCTGAAAAGGGCCTTCTCAGCACCCAGGATCTGCACGGTTGAAGCGGGATATTTAGACAGGTTTGTCAAACTTCCGGCGTGAGAAATCAGACGAGCACCAACAATCTCACCAATAAGAGCCGCAAGGTTGGGAGCAACCACACTCATCTTAGCAACCAGATAGGAGTGGAGGGACTTGCGGTACTTGGAGAGGCTGACGACTCGTTGCGCAAAGGAGATTACGTTCTCCATGTCAGACTCGGAGATTTCTTGGCCCATACTATGCTTAGCGGCATCGATAATGCTCTGGGCGACACCCTCATCGTCCTCCACGAGTGCTGCAAGATCATGCAGACTCTCATCAGTCAAGCTTGTCTTGTCTTTCACAAACAGGGCGATCTGAGCATAACGTTGGTTATCCGAAACGATTTTGATAAGTTCAGGGAAGTGCCACGAGTACCATTCCCTAACCCTCATAGAGAATGTGTTGATAGCCTTGTCGAGCTGGTCGAGAATGGCAATGGCCTGGATGATGTGGTTGTCATCGCGCTGAACTGAGAACTTCACCTTGGCTCGCGAGTAGGCATGACCAAGACCAAGCTGGGCAGTATCCATGTCGCCTTCCCGAAGTTGCTTCAGCAATTTGGTAGCGTGTAGCCTAACTCCACGGAGCATATCTTGGACGACTTCGCTAGTATCACCTGTTTCACAGTCGACAAAATCAAAAGATGATTTGATGCTCGCAGCCAGATTCTTGTCTGCGAGCCCCACCACGACCTTCTTCTTCTTGCTTGGCTTAGGCAGGTTCATGTCGAGGAAGGAGATGAGGGTTTCCGAAGCAACGCCTTCTGAAATCTCGTTGATTTCACTCAGAGCCTGCTTGTTGTTTCTGGATCGAGTTAGTACCCGATCGCATCCTAAGGCAGTCCTGGAGGGCTTACTCAAAGGGCAAAAAACTGGCAAGTTGAACCATCTTTCCGAATCTAGCGAGATCATTGACACCTTCCTGGACTTCCTTCAAGCTGTTTCCAACGCTGTCTCCCTGGTGAACGACCTTGAAAATTGAGTAGCCCATGGGGCTCTCAAAAAGAAGAAAGTCGGCCATTGCGAAAGACAAAATTACTCCAATACCGAAAAATTGGACTTTCAAGTGTGAGATGTCTATCCCACTTTCCGATTTGTCCCAAGTCTGGGGTTGTACACTTGTAGTAGGCCGGCGTCGAAACGGAAAGAAATTGCTTCGAGTATTTTTGGGAGTCGAACCGTCGGAGCTCTTTTTTTTTTCGCAGCCGGCGCTAGTGAGAACCCCGAATGTGGGCTTTTTGCCAAAACTACTTGAGCTCACCGCATTCGACGGCAAACACCACGAGGTTTGCGGCGTCACTTAGGCTTCTCCTAACAGCAAGTCTGCCTTCTTGTTGGCTTCTTTTTTATTTCTTTTCTATATTTTATAAATCTGATTTTACGGTCTACGCCTCATAAGTGCTGCAGATATGTCTGCAACACAGCTACTCAACCCTAAAGCGGAGTCGAGAGTACGGAAGAACTGCCCCTCAATGTGCCTTCAGACACTAACTGTGAACAGCGGAGGGGAGAGGCTTTGAAGGTGAACATCAGCGCCGGCGAGGGATTGCAGGATGTTTTGAAGTCTAATCTGGGCCCTTCTGGGACCATGAAAATGTATGTCCCCACACTCAGATATTGTCAAAATTGATCCTGACCTCACAGTAAATAGGCTGGTGGATGGTGCCGGTGGTGTATGAAATATATTCCCATTGAAGCGAAAAAAAAACTCAATGCTCACCATTTCGAAATAGATTAAGTTGACCAAGGATGGAAATGTTTTGTTGCGTGAGATGGTGAGTACCTCCAAGTCGCTAAGCTGGATTGTAACTAACAAGACTAGCAAATCCAAAACCCAACCGCTGTAAGCTCCTATCGCTCGTTCTCAACTGGGGTGCCATATATTGATGTTAAAAATTGAAAAAAAGGTCATGATTGCTCGGGCTGCGACGGCGCAGGATGATATCACCGGAGATGGAACGACATCTGTTGTCCTGCTGGTGGGCGAGCTCCTGAAGCAGGCGGACCGCTTCATTGCCGAGGGATTGCACCCAAGGGTTATTACAGATGGCTACGAAATTGCGAAGAATGAAACTCTGAAGGTGAGTTTAATGATAATAATTACCGATTGAGATGGTACTAATGCCGTTGGCATTTAGTTTCTTGATCAATTCAAGATTGAACGAACCATCGACCGTGAACTTCTCCTCTCCGTTGCCCGCACGTCGCTTAGCACCAAGTTGAATAACGCACTTGCCGAGAAGCTCACTCCAGATATCGTCGATGCAGTACTCGCTATTCATAGAGCTCCTGAGAAGCCCGACCTTCACATGATTGAAATCATGACAATGCAGCACCGGACATCTTCCGACACACAACTCATCCGCGGACTTGCCCTGGACCACGGTGCAAGACATCCTGACATGCCTAAGCGAGTGGAAAATGCCTTTATTCTGACCCTTAACGTCAGTCTGGAGTATGAGAAGTCGGAAATCAACTCAGGGTTCTACTATTCCACGGCCGAACAAAGGGATAAGCTTGTGGAAAGTGAGCGTAAATTCGTGGATGCTAAGCTGCAGAAGATCGTGGAACTTAAGAAACAAGTTTGCGGCAATGATCCCAAGAAAAGCTTCGTCGTCATTAACCAGAAGGGTATTGACCCTCTAAGCCTAGACGTTCTTGTCAAGAACGGAATTTTGGCCCTCCGGAGAGCTAAGCGGAGAAACATGGAACGTCTGCAGCTTGTGTGTGGGGGTATCGCACAGAACAGTGTGGATGACCTAACACCCGATGTTCTCGGGTGGGCCGGTCTCGTCTACGAGCACCAACTTGGTGAGGAGAAGTACACGTTTGTGGAAGAGGTCAAGGACCCCAAATCTGTTACTATCCTTATAAAAGGGCCTAACCAGCACACCATCGCCCAGGTGAAGGATGCTGTCCGTGATGGCTTGCGATCTGTCTACAATACCATTGTTGATGGGTGCGTCATTCCTGGTGCTGGCGCATTCCAGGTTGCCTGTGCCGCTCATCTTGATTCCGAGTCTTTCAAAGGCTCTGTCAAAGGAAAGGCTAAATGGGGTGTTGCGGCCTTCGCCGATGCCCTCCTTATCATTCCCAAGACCCTCGCCGCTAATTCCGGCCATGACATCCAAGACTCCCTAGCCGCGATGCAGGATGAGCGCAAAGATGGTAATGTGGTGGGCCTGGACCTGACCACAGGTGGTCCGATGGACCCCGTACAGGAAGGCGTTTTCGATTCATACCGTGTTTTGCGTAACTGCATTGCTTCCAGTACCGGTATCGCCTCTAACCTACTTCTCTGTGACGAGCTCCTGAAGGCCAGGCAGATGAGCCGGCAGGGTGGACCCGGAGGCATGGACGAATAACGCGATTTTAAAAACTATACAAGACCCAGAGTCTTTAAAATAGTGGCATTTGGGATGGGGTGGTGTTCATATCCGGGTTACTGAACAAGAGAATACTTTCATGTCTTAAACTGTATCAAATAAATGCGGAGATGCCATGCTAATAGACTTTACATGATCTCAATCAGGCTCTATCCAATGGCACCGTAGAACGCCAATGGATGTGCTGCTGCCTATCACGTTGGGGACCGAGGAAACATGAATATAATAAATCGAGGACATTCCAGGCTCACTTGCTGGCTAGCTTCAAGGCACCGAGCCAGAAAGGCCCTAGATCATTGATGGTAAAACTATTCTATTAGGTAATCTTTATCCTTAAATAATCACGGCCTTAGAGCATGACTGGCGGGATCAAACATTCCCGTTCAAGGAAGCGAGGTAATGATGCAGCCTGGGAGGAAACGAAGCCGGTTAATCACTATCCTCGCTGCCTACAGTGCTCCCCTCCTCGGTGTGATCGACTATCCCCTGAGCAAGGAAACCTTCTCCCCTTACCGGGTCTCGTAGGTTGGCATTACGCGTCTTCGCCCATTCCAAAACCTTCGACTTCCGTATGATGACCTTCTCACCCTCTCCCATAGATGATTGGGAGCTTTTGCGAGTTTTCGACGGCGTTGTGGGTTCAACAACACCCAATCCTCTAAGTGCCGTTATCACGTCCTCTGTCAGCATGCCTGTTGCTAACCCAATCTCCTGCACTGTCATAATTTCTTGCGAGTGTTTTTTCCGTGAGCCCTTGCTCAAGGGCTTGTGTTTCTCATCCCCTTCCCCAGCATTCGAAACTAGCAATGCTAGATATCGAGCGATTCGTTCCTCCCAGAACCGACCATAACTCCTGCTGCCCAACTCACTGAGTGGCCGCTCCGGTCCACCGATCATGCCCCCATCGCGCTCCCAACCACTCAATTTATAGCTCACACCCATCAACAACCTCCCCAGCTGTTTGTGTTGGTACGGTGGAAATATAAGAATACAGGCGAGATTATTCGCGTCCCATGACAACTTTTCCTTCGAGAAGAAGCCAAGGATATAGTAGTTTTCAGGATCTTCGGGGTCGGTAAACGCGAGAAGGTAGTAGAGGAATGAGAAGACATCGAAAAAGACCGATTTATGATCGAGGAATAGCTTCGCAAAGAGGGAAAGATTCTGGGCGTATAACTTATTGTTTGCACCGTCTACTTCCCATACGGAGTAACCGCCTTGGTCGTAGACCTTAGTACCGGGGGGAGTTGTTCGGTGTGGACACGCCTTAGTGTGCGTCGCATGGGCGTTTACGTCACACGAGTACCGGAAACACCAGCGACAGACATATAGCCGATCTGTATCCTTGCTCACTAGATCCTCTGGATAAATGGATTGATACCAGGTCTTGAAGAGCAGGTCCCCTAGTACAACGTGTTTCACGTTACGGTCCACGGGGGATTTCGGGTGCGGTGGGTGTTCGTTGGACTCCATTTGTGGGTGATTTTTTTTTATCAACACCACAGAAGGGGAGGGGGAAGGAAGTTGGAGAGAGTTGTGATCGCTAATAGTAGAATATATAGGATTATCCGAGAAATCAGGAGACTTCACTATATCTTCCCTTTGGTGTAATTGGACTTCAGGCACGGAGATGGGTCTTGGGAGAGGCCATTGGCGATGGGGATTATGTTGACCAGCGAGTGCCAAATACCTACGAGTCGTGGGGTCGGAATTCCCTGGATCAAATGTCCAAACGAGGAGAGGTTTTTGGAAAAGGGTGTCTTCGATCTGCCATTATTCTGGTGATTCTTCAGGCAGCATTGATTATTGGGGTAAAAATGATACCAATTCCGCGTCGATCGAGATGATGCCGCTTTAACTATCTATCACGTGCATTTATCTCTTCCCACCCGCGATGGCCCGGAATTTGGACAGCAATAAAATGGACGACGAGAATCAGGGAAATAAAAAATACCAAGTTGTGCGGTATATTGAAAATAGAGCGCAAGTTCGAAAGCCTTCAAGGATTAATTCCAAAGCCCTTTCATTTCCCTCAAGGACTAAGGAACTTTTTTTCCCCAAGCCCCCATTATCGATATCGATAATGCATGGCGGTCAGTTGATCGATCCACTTCTCGGTGCCAATCAAACAACAGCGACGTGGGGGGAAGCTTCAAAAAGCCCTGGTTCCGCTTCAGCTCTGGTCCATGACAAGAGGTTGATGATATTATTCCCGTTGCGTCTATTCTGTTGCCTGGTCTTTTTCGCCTTCGCCCTCCTGTTCCACCACAGTCGGATCCTGTGTGACCATGACTGACTATAATTTGCCTATTTCTGCCATCTGACTGAGATTTCTGTGAACGAAAAGATACGAGCCCTCTGCAGTCTCTCATAGGTAGGCAGCAGCAATAGCTGCGTCCTCGTCTGCGCCACCTCCTCCATAATCATCAGCAGCCTACCTTTGCACCTCTTTCTTCATCCATCTTTATCTTCTTTTATGCTTCGGCCCTTTTCTGGTCTCGTCCCTCCCATTTTTGTTTCACCAGCCTTGTCGTATTCCTTCAACCAGCCAGCCTTACTACACCTCTTTCGCGCTTGTCCCTGAGGTGGACTTGTCGTTTATCGCCGTCAACTATGTTGGGGCCATTTCAGATAAGAGATCTCCACGCAGGAGTGTCGTCTGATGACCCAGGATCCCTTCCTTTTGATTCAACATATCCCAAACCCCCCCAGACCCTTTCACGTCGAAACGGAATCGTACAGTTAGCTCCTTCCGACTATGACGAACTCGCCTCGAATCACCCTCAGGCACGACTGACCTATGTGGATGACGATGATGGTGATGTTATCATGGTACATACCCCTACTGAACAGATAGATATTGTTATAAGTGCTAATATTTGAGGATAGGTCGGTTCCTCTTTGGAACTTTCTCAACGGCTAGAGGAACCAGTTCCCCCTTCTATTCCATCCAATATTCCCGAGACGATGCATGTATTCGACATCCGACGATCCAACTCCATCGCAGAACTATGGAAGAGGTTCGAATCCAATAACCCCCGGGACATTTCACCAGAATCTCAAGCCCCAGCTATACCCATAGTCGAGAGCACAACCGCGGATGCTTCCCAAACCAACTCTACCGACAAGTCGAACACTGAGAGCAACCCAACTCATACCGCTCGAAATGATCCCTCTGAGCCTCTCCTAGCGGCTTTCGAGGCCGAAATGGCCAAAATACTCGAATCAAACGGAAACCAAAATGATGCACCCAGAGCCACTTCATCTTCCGCCACAACGCAGACTGAGCCAGGACCAGAAAGGCTCCTAAACCCCACAGAATCTTTTGCTTATGCCATGCGTAACTTGATAGAAGGAGCAGAACTGCTTAGCTCTGGGGTGAGGTCCAGCATACCTGAGTTCGAGAGACACCTACAAAATGCCCAGAGAGCTCTCCCCGAAACTGTAGGGTCCTCTGTTCAAGCAGCTCTCACCACTCTGGAAGGTCAGGTGAGAAACATAACCGACGCGCTCAATAATGCATCTTCGGCGACAGGGCAGGGCGCTGGGAGCCTTTTCCAAGGCCAGCTTCCAACCGCGGCTGACACTGTCGAGGGTTTGCGTACAATGGCCTCGGAATTAGGCCACATGGGCCAAACGCTCTTCGAGGCATTTGAATCAGAACTGCGCAGAAATACATCGTCCCAGAACCAGAGCCAGCCTTTCTCCGGCGTGCCCCAACCAACCAATACAGAGCAATCGGGAACAGTCAATTTACCCTCAGATGAAAGCCCTGCTCCCAGCAGCAGGACACTTTCACTGTATTCAAGCAGCATCCCCGAGCGCGAAACCAATCCCTCTAGACCAGCGGACACTGGGTATCCAACACATCCTCAAAACCATGTTCGTGGTACTACTTACGAGCCACTCCAGGCCGCGATACCAGGGCAATTTGACCAGCAAAACTACCCTAGTTCCCCCCCCTTCCCCCCCTTCCCTCCATTTCCGCATAGGCCCATGCCTCATTTCGCTTCCTTCCACCCCTGGAACCATTCTCATCCTCCTCACCCTCCCCATCACCATCATCCCCATCATCCCCGCCTCCGCCCTCCCCCTATTGTGCCCCCCGGATTTATAGCACCTATCCAACCAATCTACTTTGAAACGTCCGTTTTTAATCCACGTTCGCCGAACTTTTGGGCTCGTTCTCGCCACCATCCAGAAGGCCGTCGTGGGAGGCGTGGACACGGTTCACCTGCTTCCAGGACCACATTATTTATCGGTAACGTTGGGTTCGATGTTAATGAAAGGATGATCCGCGACGTTTTTACCTCCAAGGGGCTTCTCGTCGAAGTCAACTTGCCTCTTGATTCAGGTACCGGTAGGCATGCAGGGTTTGGCTACCTTCATTTTCCATCGTCAGAGGCTGCCACAGCAGCCCTAGAGGCGCTTCAAGGAATGATCATAGATGGACACTCCATTAATCTTGAGTCCATTGATCACACACCCGTCACAACTGTGCCTCGGAGTGATACCAGCTCGCGGGCGACCGCCCCCGGGGGGCGAGAGGTTCTAACTGGAGCGAATTCAACTTCCAATAACCCCTCCGGATCTGGCTCCCAGCCCGCCAATGATGGGCTAGAGAGTTCTTCATCCACTGATGCGGAGAGACTGAACATGCTATATCCCTCCCTCCTGCCCCTAGGTGACCGGCAGCCGGCAACGGCCAACAACTCCATATCTGAGATCCTTCCGGATCTTGCCCAAACAGATGCACGATTCCCACCTGTCTCTCAACAAGATGCCCACATACTTGCCGGACAATCCCACGAGGCAGAATCGATGCCCGGTCCCCTTAATTCTAACGTCCGAATCGAGGCGAGCGATGATTCTGATCGTCATAACGTTGCAAGCGAACCCACCCGGCAGTCTGTCCCCGGTTCTTTCCCGCAGGACTCTCAAGACGAGTCCAGACCTGAGCCTCCTCCCCCCTTGGCCAATCACTGGTACTGTCAAATGCCGACGGGGCATCCACCTCACCAACCCCATCCTCACTTCCACGGCCGGCGGGCGGCGAGTGTTAGGTCAGCTCATCCAAGCAGGGAGCCTTTCAATCCATCCGATTCCGCACATATGGGCCCACCCGGTAACCCGCCTCATTCCTTAAGACGGCGAAATACCGAACGCAATTCCCTTCGAAGAAATCCGCAGATGGGCCCGAACTTTCCTCGCCATAGGGCGTCATTTTATCACCCTCCGCAGCCAATTTTACCGCCACAGCCTATTCCACATGTACATCCCACCGCACCCGTTGATAGGACAGCAGGACAGTCCTTAGAAAACCAAGCAGCTATCGATGAATGTGTGGCAAGATTGGTCAGCTTGGGGTATGGAAGCGAACAAGAGGGTGGGCCCCAGCGAATGGCAGTGTATGCAGCCGCGGCTGAGGGAGAAGTTGCGGATGCGATCGAGATGATTGAGGAAGAGCGCAAGGTATACGAGCAGCGTGGATCACAACGATACGCTTAGTATTTTTTTTTTCTTCCTTTCTCTCCTTATTCTTCTCCATCTCTCTCGCTTAACGAATTGCCTGGCTTATCTTGCCCCTGGTTATCGCGATCTATGATTGGATTGAAGCTTCTGAATTCAGGAGCGATATTTGAGATTGACACATTCTCTACTCCGACTCACGTGTTATGTATTCTGTAGCTGCTCTTGAATGGGAAATTTGTCAGAGTTCAAAAAGGAATAAATAAATTAGTTACGTACATAAGTCCATGTATACTGTTCCTAGGTAGCCGACCCAGTGTCCCCGCTTGAAGTCGGGTCGGATAGTGACTCCGCTGAATTATCGGGCCGATGCAGATAAACGCGCGAACACCAAGAATTTGTTGATAGCAGCGCTTTTTTTCCCCACACAAACGTCGCATCAACGCTCGCACAAGTTCACCCACTCACCTCCCCGATCCAAGAAATGCAAACATGGCGGCGAACCTTCGCCACTTCTCTCACCAGGCTCAGTCATAGCGCAGCGACAGCTCCGACCGTCCCCACGGTTCTACGATGCGCCCAGGTCCTCCAGAGGAGTCAGCAAACGCCCTGCAGTCTCGAAGACCAGGAGATAAGGTTGAATGGCTTGATTCGCTCTGTTCGGAAACAGAAGCGCTTTGCTTTTGCGGAAATTTCAGATGGCTCAACAATGGAGGCTGTGCAGGCAATCCTGAGCCCTGCACAGGCTGCGGAGTACGTGTCGAGCTCCCTTTACCCACTTCCGACTGGTTTCTAATTGGTATTGTTTTTGGTCTGCCTAGACTTTCAACAGGAACAGCGGTTGAGATTTCTGGGATATGGAAGGCTTGCCCGCCTGGCAAGGAGCAAACGCATGAGCTGCAGGTGACAGTGGTGGATATTGTAGGAAAAGCGGACCCGGAGGTGAGCATATAAACAAAAACCATATCGTTCCCATAAAAGAAACAAGAAAACTAAAAAAAGATATACTAACGGCTGCCATCATATTTTCCAAGACATACCCCATCCAAAAGAAATACCATAGCCCCGAGTTCCTCCGTCAAGTCCCCCACCTCCGTCTCCGTACCCCCCTCAACGCTCTCCTCTCTCGCTTCCGTTCCGAATGTATATACCAACTAGGAAACGTATTTCGATTCGCTCCAAACGGAGGCTTCATTCAGGTGCATCCCCCGCTACTTACATCATCCGATTGCGAGGGCGCGGGGGAGACCTTCACTGTCGTTCCACGGGAGGCCCTCGCGTCCGGATCACTCCCAACGGCAGAAGGAGGCGACCACTTCTTCAAAGCACCCAAATACCTTACCGTCTCATCCCAGCTCCACCTTGAAGCCTATGCTGCCGAACTCGGCAATGTCTGGACTCTTTCTCCCATGTTCCGGGCCGAAAAGAGCGACACACCCCGCCATCTCAGCGAGTTCTACATGCTCGAGGCAGAAGCCAACTTCTTCTCCGACCTTGACAGCCTAACCGGCCTTGTCGAATACCTCCTCCGCGACCTGACACGACGTCTTTATGACACAGCAGCCGGCCAGGAAATTCTCACCATAAAGCGCGACTCCAGCCCAGAGTCCGAAACGACAGAGACACCAGTGGACCTCCGCCAACGCTGGCTAGACCTCATGGACGGTCCCAAATGGCGTCGAATAACCTATACTGATGCCATCCGCCTGCTCCAAGATGCCGTGACCAGCGGAGCCACGTCCTTCGAGTACGCCCCGACCTGGTCCGGCGGCCTCCAGCTCGAGCACGAACGATACATCGTCGATACGATCAATAATGGCCAGCCCGTCTTTGTCACCGACTACCCTAAGTCCATCAAGCCGTTCTACATGGCTCCTTCCCCATCCTCACCGTCTGAAGGTGAAACAGTCGCGTGCTTCGACCTCCTCCTCCCAGAAGTCAGCGAAGTCGCGGGCGGCTCGCTCAGGGAACACCGTCTACTCAATATCATCCAGAACATGCGCGAGCACGGGTTGATCAAAGCTGGCACTCCTTCTCCTTCTTCTTCTTCTTCTTCTTCTTCTTCTTCTTCTTCTTCTTCTTCTTCTTCTTCTTCTTCTTCTTCTTCTTCTTCTTCTTCTTCTTCTTCTTCTTCTTCTTCTTCTTCTTCTTCGACGATTGCCGCTACTTCCCGCGAATCCTCTCAAGCGGAGGGAGAGGGATCCATCTACCCCCATCTCCTCCCCGGAGAAGATCTAGCCCATCTTCAATGGTACGCAGATCTACGACGGTGGGGCACAGCGCCGCACGGTGGGTTCGGACTAGGCTTTGATCGGTTCCTAGGATATTTAACCGGTGTATCGAGCATTAGGGACGTGGTGGCTTTCCCGAGGTATTTCGGGAGAGCGGATTGTTGATACTTAGCGGGTATCCTTCCTCTCTGCCTGTTTGATGTATTTTATTTATACTTGTATAGTAGTGTAATAGATATTGTGATGTTTCCGCTTCTGGAGGATAGAATATCATTTTATTTTTAGGCAAAGACACTATTCCTCCATTCTTCTCCGGTAGAGGTAGCTTTCCCCTATCCATTTCATAAAAGGAGATAGAAAGGGAGGAACACAACGCCGTATCTCAAATCATAACCCCCCAAACAACTCCTCATCCCTCAATAGCCTCTCCATATCCACCGTCCTCAGCCTCACCGACACATCAACTCCATTTTCCGTCCACCCCTTACCCTTCCTCCCCTTCCCATCCCCCTCCACCGATGAGGACAAAGAGGTTGAGGTGGGAGGCCCCTCCTGGATCAAGACCAACCCGTCCATAGGCGAAACCACCCCCTCCGCGAAACATGGCAATCCAGTCCCGAAATCCACCTCGTAGAGGCCCGCGCGCGCCCACGACGTCACCATCAGATGCCTCGAGCCCAGGAATCCCTGCCAGATGCGCTGCGGAGAGTCCTCGAAGGCGATACTATGAAGATGGGCAGCTAAGAGGTCGCGACCAGTTGATTTGGTGATTGTTTCCCGGATTCGGCGGGCGATTGCCGCTGTCTTTGTCGCTGTTGTCACCTCTGAAGCTGACGCTATGGAGGAGGATGACGTCAGTGTGGACGTCGGGACGATCTCTACGTTGGCCATTAGGACGAACGAGCCGAGGAGTGTTGCCGGGAGGCCGAGTGGGAGGCGGGTTCCTAGGGTGAGGTCACAGTGGATGGGGCGCGGGTCGGTTTGCTGGTTCCTAGAGTAGATGATCCGGGCCCAGATGTGAGCGAGGACGGCATCATGACGAGTGAGGTTCTGTTGCGTTGGCTTTTGCCCCGGATTTGAGGGGCTATTGGCGCTGGTACCGGTGGTTACACGCCGGAAGAGGGTCTCTACCTGGTTGTGGGTAAAGTGAATGGTGTAGTGGGATACAGGGGCGTCTGTGTCCCATTCTGCCCATGGAATGGGGATGCCTGCAGGGGTTATGGATTTGTCCTGGAACTCAGGCGGTATCCTAGCCCCACGGGCTGACCCGTCCGTCGGGGGAATCCACCAGTCGTACCGGTGAAACGGCAATTCTTGTGTCTGCTGGATGATGGTTGGGTCTGGCCTGGAGGCGTTGATGTCGCCAGCCGCCCTGGCATCAAGCTGGGCAGGGTCGAAGATGGGCGTTTGAGTTAGAGTGTGGGGGGAGGATGGCTCGCCCCTGAGGACGGATTGACTCACGCTCGCCCAATTCTGTACAAACTGAACAAGCGCCTGTGCGTCTGCGAGAGGGTGGGCGCATCTCACTGTTAAGCCGAACCCACCGCAGGCGAATCGTGTGAACTGGGCGTCCATCATCGGTAGAGGAGGACCCTTCTTCCGGGGATCCGCCAACGGCGTTGAAGGTACCAGTTTCGCTAAGGAGATGCCCTCATGGTTCCAGAGTGGCTGGCATTGTGGCCGTGATGCAGGATATAGAGCATCAATCGTGGTGGTGCTGGATGCGGTGATATACAGCACCCCCGGATCTTCCGGCGTGCCATAGCGGACGTAAACACGGCCATACCGTTGAGCACTTGGGAGCGCCGATATGCCCCCAATATCCTGAGGCAGGTCCGTGAATTGCCCAAGCTGACCGCACCAGTGAGGATATGCGTTCAGGGTAATGCGGAGACATTGGCGAAGATGATCGGACCAGTTCACCCCATTAGAAGGAGAGCAAAACAGCCAGGTGGCACTCGTTGAACTAAAATCCAGGCTAGTCGAATCCAGAAGGGAGAGGGAGACGACCCGCTCCTCGTTTGACTTCGAGATTGGCAGGACTCTTTCGGTTGCGAGGATACTCGTTGAGGGCTCCATGGTTGCAGGGTATAGTTTACTACTTGCTTCAATTCCTCAGGGTCCATTGCGGACCACACAGTAGATAAATGAGAAGCTGGCTTCAACAAAACACTGTTTACGTGATACCATTGTGACGCGGTTGTTATCTCCCTGTGTCATTGAATGCAACCTTCATGCTTAGTTACTACCTACGATGGGAATGAATCTGAATGAGTCATTATGAGGCATGGATGGTTGGGCTGCAATATTGTCCGTCAGGTCAAATCCCAAGGCTTGGCGATGATATCAAGTCACCACGGTGAATACAATATCACGGCGTAGACAATATAACAGTGTCATTGTTGGTGATCCATGTCATCCGAAAAAGTCAGCTCTTGAGAAAACGAGAAGATACCTCAGGCAGTGAGGCTGACTTTCATGTTGGAATCCTGTCATTCGCTTGCGCCATTTGCCTGTGCATAGTGTAAAATGACTAATCTATTATACCGCCTCCGCTAGCTTGTGATTATTATGGATTCTTCCCCATTATTATCATTAGCTCCTTTTTTGTTTTGCCCGACTTTGACCTGGGGCCAAAAAAAAGGACTTCGCCCCATTTCTCTCGATTTCTCGGCTACAAAAACGAATAAACGTGGAGCAATCTACCCTTTACGCCTTGTGGAGCACTCGAGCGACTCGGCGATACGAGACCATTTAGGCTGGGCGCAGTTTGAACACGGTAGTCAAGCCGTGATTATTTCCCACCGGAAATCGGGGTTTAACCCAGCCTTCAGGCTCCAGCCGTATGGTAATAATCCCGGCCTACGACCAATGGAGTACTGATGTATTGATGTGTCTTGATTTATTAATCATGTGGGAGATACAAAAAAGCTAAAAATATTAAGGAAAGACGGAGAGATAAAAAAAAGCAGGAACGGAACTGGTTGGAATACCTTAATCTCTCCAAGCTACGGTCTGGGCGGAGCCTCGCTAGGGTCCGGATTCATCCAATTGGACTGACGATGATCCACCTCGTTTAGAAGACCTGTCTTACCTTCTGACAGGGCTGTCAGAGGATTTTGACGGGCGAGGGGGGGATGGAGGGGGGGAGGGAAGAGAAGTGGGCGTGAATACGAGCTGATCACGACCAAACCTGGTAAAGGAGGGCCTTTGCCCAGCTTTGGCCTGAGGGATAGATAGCCTCGCAGCAGTAAACCAAAATTTTGTTCGATTTGTCAAGACATTGGGAGATGGGGGGGAACAAAAAGAAAGGAAAAAAAAAAAAGAAGGTTGGGGTGAGGGAATAATTGCTCCAGATGCAAGTCAAGACAAAAGAAAAGAAATTTGGCAAATCCTCGGTCAGAAGACAAGTGTGGAGGATCCCACGCGGGGGAAGTGCCAAGTTGCCAACCTTACTGGTGTTAAGCATATCATCTCGGCGTTTTCCCGGTTTGAATTTTTTTTTTTTTTTTCCCTTCCTCGCCATGAGAGGGAGGGGGTTAAAAAGAAAGGACAGGATATGATAATTACGGGGAATGAATCTCTGCCTTAAAAGAGGCTCGTAATCGTATTCGGTGTTGTTCTTCTGATTCTCTCACCTCATCCGCAGCATATTGTAGTACTGTCGGGCTTCGGGTTGTAATAAAGTAGTCCAGTAGTTTAAAGTAGTCCAAGGCTTGGGGAGGGTTGGCAGTGGAATATGGTCGCTCACAGTTACTCGATCCGTCCGTCTGATCCGTGGGACAAGATTCCCAGCGAACCTGGCGACAAGAGCGGCGGCGAGAGGCTAATCAGAGCCCAAGAATTAATTTCAGTTCATTTCATTTAGATTAAAATCAAAGACCAGGACCTCGTTACCCAAGCCTTGTGGCGCAGTCGATCAAAGTTCTGTACAGATTACAGGAGGCATGTCCGTGTGTCTGGCCGCCTGCTTGTATTATACAGGTTGCATAATTATTATTATTTTTTTCATTATTATGAGGGGTCCTTTTTTGTCGCACGCGACTTGGACTTGGGAAAATGTACGAGGAATATGCAGATCCTTGACCTTGATGGTCTCTAAAATAGTCCTTCGCTCCATCTTGCTTTTATCGTCCTGAAGAAATCATCTGATTAGTTGTTGTCGCAGAGAATACGAAAACGTACCAGCCTGGACGGGAATTGGAGGAACGGAAACTCCCCCAAGAAACCCAAAATCGAATCCAGGGAAAGCAAAAGATGAACCAAGACCCAAAGCTAAGCCTTGGCTATCAGCCTATCGAGGGGCGGGACACCTCGTGTTACCTTGTCATTTTGCAAGGTGGAAGCCCCGGAAGTAGTCTCCTTCCACCGACTGGACTAAGAGTTAGTAAGGTTCTAGCAGGCGACTAGTTGGAGGTACGATGGGCTTGGCTTTGCAGCGCTTTGACGCTTGGGGCCAGTCAGGGATATGCATCCTCTTTTTTTTTTTTTTTTTCATCTTTTTTGGGGGGGTTGTGTCTGTGTGGCTGATGCCCATAGCACTCAGGTTTCTCTCTGTTACTCACCGAGTGCTTTGGAATGGCCTCAGAAGAAAGCAAGTGGTGGAATAAAAAATGCGCGAGCTTATGGTCGTAGCTGTTACTTCTCTCGTCGTTCTCCATACTCGGCTCCATAATTCTGACATACTATTGACCATAGGAGCAGACGGTTGAAACGACTGGGACTTAAGTGTAACTACCCGTACCTTAACCTAAACAAAACCGTCACAGACTATGATCGATCATCCTGCCAATGGAGGGGTTGATCTCTTCGCAATATCTATGAAGGGTAGTTGATCTGCAATGATGTCCGTCATACCCTTCACCCATATTCCGTTGTTCAAACCCCGTGTACTTTGCATGGTTTTGGTCAGTAAAGGTACATAACTACCTACATTATACAGGCAAGAGAAACAGAAGATCATGCGGATGGAGTTCCAAGATTTGTCCTCCTTTTACCCCCAAAAAGGAAGGGAGGCCATGAAGAAGAAAAACTCTCTTCAGAAAAGATACCTTAAACCAATTATGCTAGTGGAGATAAGCCTGTGAAACGTTCCACAAAGGCCCCTGGACTCCAAGACTTGGCCCTGCCTTCGCATCTTTCTTTTTTTTTTTCCCTCTTTAAATTATTTTTTCTTATTTCTTTTTTCTGACGCCATTGATTTCTTGTTGATTTATCAACGGGTTGCATCAAAGCATACTTCCCTCCTGGATTTCACACGCCTTTTGCTACCGAGCCCGTAAAAAACAAAGTCCCTCGTGCAAGGCAAAGGAAGCAAGGAGTAACCGAATTCCTTGAGAAGGTGATATCACTGCTCTGAAAGGATTTGCCGGTATAATTCCTCATCCAATTTATTCTGATTTTTCCTTTTCTTTTTCTCGAAAGAGGATAAATTCATCTTTTGATCATCCATAATATTGCAGAATCACCCGAGTAATACAGGTTACAGAGTTTCGGGAAATCGGCACCATTGGTCAGGCGGGCTGATTGGGTTTTTACCGCGTCATGAGTCTCCATTTGAACAAACTTCGATACAGAGTTTAATTTGTACCAAGTAAATTATTCTTCATGAAAAGGATATATGTATTTAATCTCCAACATTTCATAAAACTATCCAGAAATATTTCGGAACGGCCTTGAGTATATCCAAAGCTTGATTATGCCGGTTAGTTGGACAAACTATAAACTTACAGGGGTATCTGACATCAGACCTAACATTTTAAGGGCACAGTTGCACAAAAAAAGGAGGTAAAAAAATAAAGAATAAATGAAGATCCAGATCAAGGGATTTCCAAGGATGATGGATGGTGCTGATGATTCTTATTTTGGATGGGCTGTACAACTCCATCATTATTGAAAATCAGGCGATCTGTCCTAAAGCAATGGACACAAAGGCAGATAGTCCATAGTCAGCCTGGGATCGAGTCTATTGCAGTGTAACCCATGCAATGCAGTCCATAGCTTCACATTAACAAAATGCAAGCTACCTTACTGTGAGTTCATTTGTATTTTGCATATTACAATTCCATTTTTATTCCTTCGTTTCCCTCCTTTTTCTTTTCTTTTTTCTTGAATAATTATTCGGTTTCCATGTAAGACATCAACTCCAACACAAAACGCCAGAACCACACTTACCTCACTGGTACAGTAAGAATGAATAATAATAATCCCCACCCCCCACTGCCCCCCAAGAAAGTTGCCAAGACTTAGCCAAGAAGAACCGGCCTGGATTCGACGACTTTGTTGGCGATACGCTTATCCTGAGGGTCGCCTGTCGTCGCACGATGATACCTAGTCAGTAGTAATAATAATCATCATCCCTCAGAAATCATCCCGACTCTGGAGCCCGGAGCTTGGCTGGGGCCCTTGTTCGCCACTGGGATTATTGATTTAGTGTGACCTCGGTTTCGAGACGGTGGTTGACGCGTTCTCAAAATAATCATCAATCAAATGGAGTTATGTTCCCAACAAATGAGGCTGTGATTATGATTGACCTCTTTGACGACTGTACTTTCAAGAGGACAATATTAACTCCGTTGTCCCCGGCTGGAGTACCTCGTACCTACATTCGAGGATGTATATAAGAAAAATAAGCAAAAAAATAAGAGTTAATAAAAGTCTCTGAAAAAGTCCCATGGACCACAAATGAATATGAAATAGTCATGACTTTCTTTCTTTTTGCTTTTCTTTTTCTTTTCACTGTCAAAAGTAAAAGACAATAAAGTAAGAGATTGTAAGAGGGTCAAAGCTCGATCCTCCAACTTTATCGGGCAGGGAGGAAGCTGACTGGGTGATAAAATTCCGTTGCGGATTATCTTGACAAGGGAAAACAGACTTCAAAGTTCAAACTGAGGGAAGAAAGGTTCATGGGCGGGGAGGGGGCTGTGATAAGTCGACTTGAGTTAGTCTTACGTGGCGGATAGTTGGTTTTGGTTTACATATGACCGATCCGAAAGGATTCTCTTTGACATTGGTCCTAAATATTAATTTTACCTTGATAACATTTCTTATTTCTTTTTTAATTTAATTTTATTTTATTTTTTTCTCTTCCCTTTACCCTTTTCCATGTCATCCCAGAAGATCATTGCAATTAGTGCCAAATTGACGGTTAGAACCGCCTTCGGGGAGGCAAGTTTTCCCCTGCGAGTCATTCGGGGATAAGATTGGTCAAGCTTTCTCATCATTTGAAGCACGGGAAGATTCAAATTCAGCTTGAATGTCCTCGTAGAGTCGTAAAAAGGTTACACTGCTGCCTATCAATCACACAAACATACAGAACGCCTTGCGAGATTAAAAAAATGGGAAAGAAAAAAGAGGAAAAATATGACTAGTTATAGGTTCATGAACTCCAATGTGAATAATTCTAATAGATTAATGTCTCAATGATTTGCTTGGAGAACGTCGTTTATTTTTGCTTGTAATGGGAGTTGGGTCGGTGGCTTAAGAATACGAGAACAAATTGCCACAGTGGCTGTTGTCATCTGCCTCTTTTCCCTCATCCACATGGAACCATGAGAGCCTATATTTTTCATCAAGACATCAGCCTCTGGTCAGCCTTGAATAATAATACCTACCTCCAAATGGGAGAGTCATGGTTGTTTCTGATATTGCGAAGTCCCCGCCTCATGACTTACTCAAGTGCCTGGAATAAAGTACCATTATTGTCAGCTATACGAACCTTCGTAAAGAAATCAAGCCACCAAGCATAAATAGATACGGGATTCGTATTGAATACATAATTCTGGGAATAATTCACCCCTCCATGAACATAAGAAAGAATTATCTTCCGACAAACAACCATGGAACCAGTGGATCCCGGCGCCAATAAAGCAATGGAGGGGGCAGGGGGAGGGGGGAAGCAAGAAATTTGGTCAGCGTTTTTCTCTTATTTTTTTTAAAAAAAAAATCCCTATTTTTCTCTAAGCGAGCTTAAGGTTCCTCGTGTTGGATTAAGCTTAAGCTTCAGAAAGTGACGCCCTAACCAATTTCCGGTTGGCATTCAAGCGATCAGAGCGCCACGCTGTTTTCTAGTGTATTATTATTACCATCATTATTGCCCGCTGGTGTTTCTTTTTTTATTTTTATTTTACTAGTACTCCACTCTAAACCATTACTATTATTGTCGCTGGGGGTATTATTTTGTCGGATCCCTCTTATGAGGAGGAATTTCCTCCATCGCATATCTTTTCTTTTCTCCTTTGCGAGGGAAGAGGGGAATTTTAACCCTGATCATGTCCAAAGTCCGAAGTAGTAGTCGGGGATGGATAGATCTATGCAGGAAGGGGGATGTGCAATGTAAGTAACCAAGAATTTCTTCTTTTCCCTGATTTCGGACTTTCTTATGAATGAAGCTCCACTTCATGATTCATTTTTTTCTTTTTTTCTTCTCCCTGTGGATTGATGATCTCCAGAACCACGGTAGCATCTCAGGCAAAAAAGAAAAGGTTAAAAACAAGGTTCTCTTTGTTAAGAATCCAGGCATTCTTGGGTCGGTTTTCTCGGCCCCCCGTTTATCATAATAAATCAAATAATAATCAATAATACATAGGGCAGTGTATTTGATTTTCATTTCGTGGCCTCTTTTCAATTTATGCTTCTACCTAGACCAGAAGTCTAAGAATAATAATAAGAAATTCTCTGTAATAATAATCTCCATCTTCAAATGACATGACAAGAATCATAATTAGACTTCTGCTAATAATCCAACCAGTCCAGTGGGGTTCCCCACCCCAGCAGCAGTCAGTCACTCTCACGCCTTCTCTTGTCTGTCTCCCTCTTTCGCTCGTCCTTAGTCGACTTTTGCTTTCTCTTGTCTTGTCTTGTCTTGTCTGGACTCTTTTGGTTCGCTTCCATTATCTCCGTTTCTTTTACATTGATCCTTCTCTATCATCTTCCTTTCTTCCTTCCAACCTCTTTCTACCTCCTCTTTTTCTCCTTTGAATCTCCTCTCCTCTTTATTCCCTTTGATACATCGATCAACCTTCAACAATCAAAGTACGCATCAAAGGCCTTTTCTCTCCTTGTCTGTTTTATTTTATCTCCGTAAGTAGCCACCTGCAGTTTTCCCTTTAATTCTCCTATCCATCTATCCTGTTCCCCGTCATTCCCCCTACTTTCTTCCAACCCTTCCCTTGCTGCGATCGATCCACCTTCATCATCCTAGCAACCCCCCTTCTCTGACTTTAAACGTTACCATTAACCGCCCTCCGCCAGATCTCTCTATCAATCTTCTATTCTCCCTGGGTTGAACTTTTGGTGCTTCGGACCCCATTCCGACTTCCCGCCCTGACTTGCCTTTTTGGGTAATACCCTACGCTCTGGGGCTCAGCCAGATTCCTGTGCAAGTTTCAGCCCACCATTCAGGGATCCAATCCAAACCAGCCTTGCTCTTGAAAATCAAAAAGGAAAGGCCAGGGGAAAAAGCAACTTATATAAGCACGTAACAAGACCACCTTTGCGTCATTGACAACTTCACCTTTTTCGTCCACTTCTCAATATTTTCTTCCCCACCCAATCGCCTGTCGTGGATCTCAAACCTTCCGTCAATACGGGGTCCTATCAAGATCACCGAAGGTGGATGGAGACGTATCACGGTCACGTCCGCACTCCTGCGGACGCTATCATCCTCTTCGAAGCATGTCGCATCGGGCTCCTTCCCCGGGTGCAGAGACGTCTCTCCGAGAAGGAGCGCCAACTGATTCAGTCCGGCTCCGTTTTTGTATGGGATGAAAGGGAAGCGGGTATGCGACGATGGACCGATGGCAAATCTTGGAGCGCAAGTCGGGTTTCCGGAAGCTTTCTCACATACCGAGAAATGGAGGGTAAACGAGGAGGCACCAGCGTACCCCAATCCACCATGTCAAGAGCCGGAAAAACCCCGGAAAGCAGAGGTAGCGATGATGACCGTCCCGACGGTCCCGACGAAGGACCTGATGGGTATCGATATAAGCCTGACGGCCTCATGAAGCAATCATTTAGTATCACCACCTCCACGGGCCAACATCTTCATTTGATCAGCTACTACTCCAGATCACATCCGTCCGCCGCCAACCTTCAACAACCGTCCACCGATCCTGCCCTACGCCATGTACGACCACAGAAGGGTCTTTACCCGGAATCCACCGTTAATGACCAGCAAAATCTTCCCGTTGTGACACGGGGTCCCATGGGTCCCACACCGTATGCTGTCCCTCCCGGGCCTCCTCACATGGCGCCCTATGCCCGCTCCGGTGCCACCCACCCACAGTCATATGCAACCTCATATCCCTGGCCTCCCACCCCCCTGGGAACGCCTCCCACCGTATCAGTTCACTACCCGTCCTACGTCTCTCCTGTCCCCGCCGCCAATGGGCAGGTCGCATACCCCCCTCATCAACAAGCACACCATGCCCTCCCGCCGCCCCCCCAAGCTCACGCCCTCCCCCCCGCTTATGATCGGGCGGTGCATACGATTGAGAACTCGATTCCCCCCCACCCCGCCTCCTTGCAGCAGCCCTCCCTACCAATCATAACAAATCGATCGCCCCGCGTAGTTGCAAACCCAGAACTCCATCATCAGAGGAGTCCACCTGAGTATGTTCCAACAGTTGCAGACCTCCGTCGGGCATCCCCGCGCACACAGCCACACCCAAGCCCACACGTCAATGGAATCAGCTCCGTTATGCGAAGTCCTCGGGTCCTCAGTCAGGGGCCTCCTCCACCGCCTCAAACTTCGCTAAACATCCCAGTTCCAAATAACATCGCCAAACCGCCAATTGAGTCCAATAATTCTAGCGGCACTGTTCCCAGCATCAACGCTTTGATGAACGGCGCCCCATCAGGCGGCGGCTCCTTACCGTCGATGACTGCCCCTGCTGGGTCAGGGAGTGGGGGCCGAGCTGAAGGTCCTCGGGATATCCCCAGCGACAAGATTGGGTTTGGGGGTGAGGACATGCGCGCTCTCCGTCAACTCGACCGAGTGTTTACAGCATAAAAGCTCCTAAGCAAAAGAAAAAAAATGAAAGAAACCTGAGAGCTGAAAAAAGTAGAAGACATTCCCTGATCCCAAGATTCACCCTTTTTTTTTCCCTTTCACTTCCTCCCCTGAGTTATACTTTGTGTTCTCTTTTTTAAGACTCCTTGGGCTACACGGAACTTTCAACCTCGCTTAGTTGAATTATCATTTTCGCCTCTATACAGTTACAGTATGGATTTTCACGGTCTCACGACTTTTTTGTTTGTGTATCTCTTTTTTCGATTTCCAAATGCGCGATTTGCTGGAACAGGATTCGGCGTTGTACAAGAGGTGCATTTGTTATATTGCATGGGTGGGGTCTATTTCTTTGTCAATGTTCATCTAGCTATTGATATTATTGTTCTTTCTTTTTTTTTCCCTTTTTTATATGGCCTAGCATTTGTGGGCGATTAGTTCGGGATGTGCTATGATAACTTCAAGATATATACCTGAATCGAATTAAATGAAATTTAAGTAACTACTGCTCTTTTTATTGTAAAGATATGTTTATATACACGTCCAAATATAGGAACGCGTATATTTTCCTAAATTTCCCTGCAAGAAAGATAAAGGGTTTCGAAGTTTATATATATATATATATATAGAGTATGGCTCCCGGAATTTGGAATTATCCATTACCGGCAGCCTCCGATTAACCCATTCAACTCGTCGACTGTAGAGATAAATCGTATAATCATCACGATATTTATACAAATATGTTATTCTTAACGTCTTTAACGCTCATTTTCTTTTACGATGGCTCCCTGATCAGGTGGATGACCGAGGCGGGTGCCATATCTGCCTGACTGAAAACTGATGTATAGATGGGTGTTGGCCATCGACGTTTTTACATCATCCTTTTCTTTATGGCCTGCTCCTTTCTCCTTTTATCTAATCCCCCCGTCCCCGATTTTTCAACCCTGTTTTCCCCTTCCCGCATTCCCGTTGTCTCCTGAAGACCTATCACTAATACCCTGGTGATCCACGATCTCCCACCATCGTTGGAGGACGATTGGTGGCCTAGATTTACCTCTATTTCTTTTTTGGTTTGATAGGCAACTGAAAGTATGATCTGTGAACTTAAAGTGAAATTTGAGTGCCAACACTACTAGTGCACTGGGATAGATTATGTTACTTATCAAGGGACCAGTTGGGCCACGTTACTGAAGTTGCTCGATCTTACCTGGGCCCGGGATTTCCTCGAGCCCATGGACGAATACAAGGTTCCGGATCATATAGGTATGTAATTTATCACTAGTAGGGTCGCTACCTAGCACCTTATGTATTCAAATTTCATACGAAACGAAAATATTGCTGATGTTGGAGCGGGTTACCGTGCCACGAATTCAGGAACACGACATGCTCGGCGAAGCCACGGAGACCCTCGGCCCAGTATTTCCCTGGAGATTGAATATAGTACGCTTCCACAAAATCAACATGCTCCTAACCGCATGCCTGGCGGGCAAGAGGCTAGATATAGAAGGCCGGAGTCCTGGAAGCCCCGCCTCTACCACAGGCTGAGCTGTTAAACCTTCCGCGTGTACTCCTGCGTGTTCGTGTCTCCCAGAGGCTTGGTCTTGATTTTAAAGCCAACGGGAGGATTAAATCCGCGAGCACTTTGATTGGCGATAGAATCCACTTTGGTTCTGGCCGTCTAGATATCTTAGTATGCGCATAGGGTAAGGTAGGACGTGAGACAGTGCGTCATGCATATGAGTAAGGAAACCCCCCTCTGGCTTTTCTTTTCTGACCTTTTATTTCTCTCTTCCCTTTTCTTGATGGTCGAGTACCTGTTGATACTCTTTGATGTAAATAGAAGGAATATACTTGCTACGTGACTAGCGCAAGAAGAACCCTATTGACATTTATGGCATCGTCACTAGCAGAGATATTATTCAACTCCATAAGCTCAAGGATGGGAAAAAGGTAGGCTACCAGTGATTCCAAAATAACTCTTCTACCTGATCAGCGATTAATTCCATGAAGTGCATTCCTCGCCAGTGTTTCTCTTAACTGATGAAGACCTTCCCGGAATCTGGTCATACTTACGCCACATCATTCACGTGGTACAGCTGATTGCAACACCGCCAGCATCCAGTCTACCAAATCGTGGGTATCCACCGTGGATGCTTCATTACAAGGAGGAGCGGGTGTTTATGGTTGATAAATGGGGTCTCAACACAGCGGGGAAGGAAGACCCGGCACATCGCCCACAGACAAACGTAGAAGGAGGGGCAGAATTCAGTGGTGATGAAGATGAAGATGAGCGCCGTTTTTGGTCCAAGGGTCCCGGCATTCACACTGATGTGATTGACCTTAAGTCTAATAAGAGTGATGAGCCTGATAGCACTGATAGCACTGATATGTCTGAGATCAGTGACGACTCTGATGGCAGTGATGAGCCTGATAGCACTGATAGCACTGATATGTCTGAGATCAGTGACGACTCTGATGGCAGTGATGAGCCTGGCAGCAGCGAGGAGCCTGATCGTACCGATGGCGAGTACGAGAAGATAACATATGATGAATTGGAAATGTCTTATTAATGGAGAGAGAGGGCTTTGGATGCCTTTCCTTATTGAAGAGGTTTTGTCTTGCTTTGACGTTTTCAACCTGATCATCACCTAAAGATTAAAGATAAGTCTGCCGAAACTAAAACTACTCCTGTACCATGAAAAGTGATAATAAAAATAAGATAATATTTTCATGAAACCATACATCCCTTGCATCACAGCTTAAGGGAAGTACATAGTTTACCAACACGATATTCCGTCCCTCCCCTGAGGATAATATATAACTTTTGAACAAAAAATGCGTGCGCAACATACATTAATCCAACATACTCCCCCCCCCCTGAGGTGCCTGAATCTCATCTAACGAAGCACGAGCCAAATTCCCTGGCTGGACCATATACTCCATGTGATGGCCGGTTCTCTCGGGCTCTGAGACTGGCACCGGCTCAACAACCCCGGAAGATTCACTCGTATTACTATTCGTACGTGCTGCCGTTGTAATGCGCATCACCTCCCCATCTTTCTCCCCGCCCTCTGCTTCTTTTCGCTGGATGATGCCTAGTTCGAGATAGTGGTCCGTACCTTCGCGATGATGGTCACGATCGCGGTTGTTGTTGCAGCTAGATGGTACAAACCGTCTCTCATTTCTCCCTTTCCACCAGGGGGTGTTCTTATGGTCAATGGCTGTTTCTGAAGCGACAGCTGCGTCAATTTCATCGCGGATGCTGATGATGACCTTGTCCTCGTTGAGATCGCAGTAGCCACAGATGTTGAATATGATGAGGATGAGGAGGACGGGAGTGTAGCCGAGACCGTAGAACCAGCCCAGGTTGGTGGCCGCGTTGAGCGGAGAGATGCTCCAGCTGAAGGAGGCGGCGATGGCGTAGCCGATTTTCACGCCGAGGAGGGCCAGCGCGATGAGGAATTGGGACGGCGCGGCTGTCAGGTAGAAGAAGATTTGGCCCC
The DNA here is from genome assembly GCA_027569885.1 of Aspergillus diversus. Taxonomy (NCBI): domain Eukaryota; kingdom Fungi; phylum Ascomycota; class Eurotiomycetes; order Eurotiales; family Aspergillaceae; genus Aspergillus; species Aspergillus diversus. The sequence continues at coordinate 48,382 of JAPDKZ010000030.1, forward strand.
ACAGGGTGGTGGGGCTCGCTCGATAGCGGTAGATGCTGTGTTCAAGGCTGTAGCATGTGATGAGCACTCCCGCGAGGGCTACGAAGCCAGCAGAGCGCCAGCGTGTGTCTGTGGCGGAGGGCCGAGCTTCGAAGTATTCTTGTTCGGGGCTTCGTTGGTGCTCAATGGGAGACCAGGAGCGAGGAACGGTCAGGAAGACGTTGATGACTGCGCAAAGATAGAAGAGGATTGGGAGGGCTATCTCTTGACGGATGCGGGAGCTGGGTTTGGTAAAGGCGTAAGGATCACGGTCGAAAATAATACGTTCTTGCCAGGCTCCCCTATATTTGTCAAGATTAGTGTGTACATACGAAGAGGTGAATTTCCATCAGGGCTTTGACTGACCAGTTTCGGACACCCTCCCATACCGCCGCCATGATCCCAGGGGTGAGAAGAGTATAAAAGATGCTCTGCATGATCAGCGGGGCGCCTTGCAGATATCCTCTATCGACGTCAATGCTCATAAAGCAGCTGATGGTGCCACAGCCGGCGACAAAAAGTAGCCAGTACCATTTAGCTCGGCGGCCAGCAGGCCTCCAGCGCGCGTCGTAGGGTAGATAAGACCGTCCATGTTTGCGCAGGTTGAGCGAAGAGCAAAGTATAGAGACCACGAACAGAGCGGCGAAAGCTAGACCGACGGAAGCATGCGAGCCAATAGGATGGACAGTTGCGTAGCAAGACGTGCCATTTACAAAGGTTCCATTTTCCCAGAACATGTGAGGCTTAAAGTCCTGAAATGCAAGATAGCAATTGGAGCCGTTGGAAAGCGTGCCATTGCTGAAAAGTGTGTAGTTGTAATAGTCGAGTGCCGTGCGGTTGAAGTGAACTTGGTTGATGATCACATCAGTGGCATTGTCACCAGGGTCATAGGGCTGCACAGCCCTGTGCTGGAGAAATGGCATGATCAATTTCAAACCCGAAGTTGGCAAGAAAGACAAACAAAGTCCTTAGTATCGACTTTCTTTCTGCTCTCTCCTGCTCACTGAGAGCAGATCCAGGAGCCCATTGAGGGGAAAGAGACATGTGAACATGGCTCCTGTGACGGAGTTTCGATAATTCATAAATCTGCTACGCTCCGCCTGCTCCCACGGAAACCTCAGAGCCTGACAACGCGAGGATAAGAGCTGGTGTTGTATCCAGGACCAAGTCGATGATGCGCGGGATAGCCGTTGATCCAACGGAAGACCTGCGTTGAGACCCAAGGTTGGGTGATGACCGCTTGACCGGCCCTAAGAGTTCAACCAGGGCCAATAAGATAACATAGGAACAACCTTCGCAAACTCTCCTTTCCTTTTCATTTTGTTCCTCATGCTTTACTCCTCGTAGTCCCCTTGAATATCGATCATCAATGACTGTGGGTTTATCGATAAGAGCTCTGATAGCCTTATCAATGAACTCTCTGGTTCATCTATCATGTGACATGCACCAGTCATCACCGGGCTTCCCCAGGGGCGCAAAAGATTTACAAAACGAATACGGAGGGAAAGTTGAATTTAGAAGAGAAGCAAAAGTACCCTGGAAGAAGGAAATCAAAAAAGAAATGAAAAAGGAGAGCGAGTGTGTGTGTGTGACAGGCAGAAGATGCATGGGAAATTGATCCTTGGTGGCATTCATGGAGTGAGGCCGCTCGCAACAAGAAGCCACAACGCTGCACACCATCTCCAGCAGCACCTGCATATGTCCCTGATCACTCAAGGCTAGTCGACTTCTCAGGGCGAAATAAGCTGGCGATCAGCATTGGGCTGCAGAAGCCGCTAGTTGAATAGCCCATAATTGAGGCCTTTCCCTGTTACCCTCTGGTCCCTCATCCGTTTTTGTAAAAAGGAAACAACCTCAGGGAAGGATTTGATGAGAGTGAGAATAGAGTGCCTGCCATCAGCATATAGTTTGTCCGCGGAGTTCTCGGAATGCTCAATTTGAACACCTCATTTGCCATTTGGAATGCTTGAAGGGATGGGTGGGTTTCACGGTTTCCCTCCCGATCGGTAGGTTAACGGTAGTTCTAACCTAGTACTTTGAGCTATTGATATTTGGACCGATAATTTCCCTCCCATGGAATTACCCGAGTTGTCGACGTACAGAAAATTCGTTGAGCGAAACAACTCTTGGCTGGCAACTCCAAGACTTGGGTTCGCTCGTGCTGGCCCCTATCTTGGGGCGAAAGGGTCCAACTCTTGGTGCCCAATGGCTGATCGGCACACCCCCAAAAGTCAAAACCGAAGGCATCCAGCTGGTCTGGTTACCTTTCGTGCCAACTCAATCCTTATCATCGCTAAAATGATAAGAGAGTGAGTAACAGGCGGGCCCGTAGTATGTACTGTGAGGCGTATATATCACAGTGGGTGTCGTTCAAAATTCCCGTCTCGGAGATACCTCGATGATGGGGAAACCAGCAACCGGCAAATGATCGCACACGATCGGACCATGGGGGTCTCTTGTCTGAGGTACAGCCAATGATAATTAGAGCAACTCGGATAACCTCGATGCAGCGATATATCAATGAAGTCTACTTCGTCTAGCAGCCGGTTTGCCGAGGGTACAGTATCTATCGTCAGACAACCAAAATGAGAATCGATCAAGGAGAGCAGGATAAAACTCTTTCCGACCAAAATATTTCTCCACGCTGAGAGGCTGTCACAATTGATATGATCGCAGAAGAAAAACCAAGGGTCAACAAGGAACATGACCCGAAAGAAGAGATCCAATCCTGGCTTCCAAGCGCTACACGTGATGGAATAAACTCGCAGCTAGCAATTGCGCGCCATGAACGCATCAACCAGGAGAAAGGGGTCAAAGGGGAAGGACTTTCGAGTGAGGAGATGGACACAATTTTGACAATGGTGTCCGTATGTATGAAAAGAAAGCTCCGCGACTGTGCCTTCTTGAGAGCCCTAAATTCAAGGAAAAATTTCCAATGTTAAAGTTGGTCTAGGAGAAATTACGTACAATACCTCAATACTTTGCGCAAGAAAGGCAATGAAACTGAAGTACGGAGTACGGAGTACGAGGATTGAGTCAATGGGCCAACACAAGTGGCGCACATGAATGAAGTAGTGGTAAAAGGGAGCCAGATGTCATGATCGTTCCGACCTCAGTACGAGAGTGCTATTACTGAAGAGAAGTAGCGGTGATGATCGAAACGCCATTCAAGTCCACCCCATCATCACCGTGCGAATGGCCAGACCACAGTCACGACCACCTCATCAAGTTTTGAAGACCGAAAACCGGACCATTGTTTTGTTTCGAATGAATGACAAGTCGACGATGGACGCGCCCAGGCCCCCTGAAGATGGCAGACTTCGCTCATACAATTCCAGTCCAAGGCCTGTTCGCCTGACTAGTCAACATACAGACGGGGGATTAGGCATCGTAATGACGGAGGGGAACGGCTGGAAGCTTTCATCGAAGAGTCCTGTCTTCTTGACAAGAAAATGTCTCATCAAGCGACTATTGATACCAATTTTGTGCTTGTCTGGGGCAGCTGCGACGCCTTGCATACATCACAAACAGCTCCCCAGTGCCAAGCAATGGACAGGTCGCACGAGCACGCTGGGGTTTTGTCGGGGCGTAAACCCTATGTTGCGCGATTTGACAACATAGAGCTATGCTGCTTGTTGCGGAGCCAAGCAACATTATTGCCTGTGGAAAGCGAGCGTTCTGATTTGTGGGCCGAACAATACCACACTGAGGACAACGGGGCGTCTCATGTGGCAAATATAGACTCACCGAATCTTGATGGTGAGAGTTCACGATCTACTTTCAAATAGTGGTAAATTTCACTGAGGACCAGTGTGATAAAACCCTACTATTGGCGGTTTAAAGATGCCCGCAAAACTGCACAGACCTGGTATCAGGGTGGTACTAGTAGTTGGAAACTCAACAACCTGTTTTCTATGTGAGACCAGAATAATAATGCTTGCGGTGTCGTATTTTCCGGTAGTATACTTGCTGCCCAAGGGGGAGGTTGCTTGTTTGTGCTCGTCTCTGTGAAGCTCAAAATCTTCGCTGGGTAAGGCATCCTTAGGTTCCTGCACGGCCGAGTCGCCATTGTGTATGGAGCAATAATAACCAGCAAAGGAATATCGTACCCCATTTGGTGGACATGTGAGTCATCTCCGGCAGCACTCATTCATCCTTGATGAGGAAATGCCGCACGTTGAAAGTTATTTGGGAAGTGAGAAGCCCGAGGTTGTGGTGCCTCTGTATTATGATTCGGCTAATAGGAAAGCCCGCTTTAGTCAGACGAGATCAGACTCTGGAGAAGTGCGTCAAACATTATGTATCCTTCAAGGGCGGAGGAAGCGCCCAGGAAGGAAAGGGCCTCAGGAGGTCTGATCTGACCTCAAGACCACTGAGGAGGTTCGACAATGGCGAGTGGAGACTGGCCAGTTCGGCACTGTGGGTCAGGGCACCAGGGCCAAACCGTTAGTCATAGAAACTCCAAAAATGACCGCCTGGAGAGGGAGTATCACACGGTCCCATCAATTGGATACAGAACGGAGGAAGGCTGGGGAGAGGCTGCGACATCCTTGAACTCTATGGACTGGGGAGATGAAATTGGCTGAACAAACCCCGCATTATTGCATCTTCATTCTGGCAACACGACACCCAAGACTCCATGAGGAGAACAAGCAGGGACGATCTGGGACCCGGGGCGCTTTTTTAGGGAGGAGTCTGAGACTCTGAAGGGCTCTGAGATCGTCGGATGAGGACTTGTGCTCCAGGAGAGGAAGATTTTTGGTAACACAGGTCCCGCTCATGGTTTGTATTCTGTATGGACCTATTACGACTCATCACCATGGATGATTCATTGGTATTTTGAACCAAGCACCCCAAACTTGGAAAGGAGCAAGAAGAATCGGCAAAGTTGTCATCAGCGATTTTCATCGCATCTCCAGGCTCCGGGAGGAGGGAATGGGGATAAACTAGACCCCAGTGGAGTAACAAGACACACGATCAGTCCATGCAAGCCATAATTAGAAAAATAAACGATACAGAAAATTCAAGAACAACAATATGAATGCTCCTGATGTTTGATGGCCACGAAGAAACTACATCCTACTCCGTACCTACCTATGTAATTCTATCATACAAGGCAAACAGCCCTGTGCCCTCTGTGCTCTTTCCCCCGAAAAGTCATCGAAGGCACCCAGGGTCTGTCTGGAAACGGACAGCACCACTCGTCGCCTCATGGTCAGGCCATCAATCTCCGTATACGGAATATCCATGTTTTTGTACCGGAGTACTTATCCTTGTCTTGTCTTTTCTCTTCCTCCTGAATGTACCAATCCCCAGTCGAGTGACCTCGACATCGAAACCCGCAGAACGGCTTCGAAGGAAGAATGCAACCATCATCCTGCTGGACAAATCAGATTGCCTCGTGAAGCCACCTGTGAGATGCGGACGCACATCCAGGCAGTCCCTCACAGATCCCCCGCTAAAAGGTGGTAATTAAGGTAACTTAGACTTTTTTCCGTCCTGACCCGTTCGCTGTCAGCCTGCCACTCCCCCCTCCTCCTTTCTCCCTCCCCCCAATACCGGTCGAAACTTGCGTCACACCATCATTCCCAGAGAGGCTAAACATATTTCCATCCATCCTCGGCCAACTTGCCATATTGCCGCCGACACGAGGTCAGGTGGCCCCTTGAAGTAGAGTTTTTCGTCGGCTGGGGGGACTTGCTTACTTCCATACCATACGCGTTCTATACGTAACCAGGTAATAATACCATTCCCTTTCCGTCTCTGCCTTCTCCCCCTCTTTATTTGTATATTCGTATTTTTTTGCTGTTTTAGTACCAAACTCCCCCACTCCCTGTCATCTCACAGGCCAGATTTTTGCTCTGCCTCTTTCCTCATAGTATATACCGGAGCCTATTGTAGGAAATGACCAGTGTTGGGTCAAAGTCTATGCAATGGAGAGACACACCAAAGTTTAGAGGAAATGGGCAGGTCAATTCGGAATCCAATTCTGGATCACTTGCTCAGTGTTGGTTCCGGAGAAAATAGGCATCACACAGAAGTTTTTTTTATTGATATAAATAAGTATGGGTGGCATGAGACAGTTCTAGGTAGTGAAGCGAAGATGGCGACCTCGCAGTCATAGTCCGAATTCGTTCTTTCTTCCCCGCTTACCCCTGTCGCCTCCGCATTTTGTCCCCTTCGACGCGAGAGTTGCCGATGAATCTACGAATATTGGGAAGAGATCTGCTTTACTAAGATAATTTTGGGAATTAGGTACAATTCTTCAAAAGCAAGAAGTAAATAAATCGCAAAGGGGAAGCACTATCTTTTGTTTGGAGAAAAGCGGAGAGTGGGCTTGGGCAGGCATGGCTGTCCTCGACACATGCTGATGGATTTCAACTTTTTTATAGAGCATGTGGACGGGTTAATAACTTAAGTATTTTTTTAGAGCACAGAGTTGAACCTTGGAACCATCATGTCCGAAGAATGGGGACTGGAAGAACCGAACGGGGGTTCACTCCACTGAGGATACCTACCACGGGAATACCCTTCCGTGGTCCCACATGTCATTTCCACTCCTCTCTTTGATGGGCGATTTTTGAATTAATTGATGTCCTGTTCTTGAATGTACAAGCTCCCTGAGGTAGCTTCGGAGGACGTACTCCCACAAACCCCAGAAGAAGAATGTTGAGAAATTGAATTAAAGAGTGCCCTGTTCTCCGCGACATCTTGGGTGGGGCCCGTTTCATCCGACATTTTCAAAGATTTTGATGCTTATTCTCAAGCTCACCTGTGTCAAATTGAGTACTTGCATCCGTGTACCTCCTTGGCTGCAAAATTCATTCTTCACTCCCTTGTTGGCGAGTCCTGGAACATGCTGGTTGAAACAGTCGCTAATCGAAATTAGGGGTCCCAGCTCCCCTGTCCCTGCCCAAAGTCCAGACCTAGCGGTCTCCAAGCCCATGGTTGCGATGGCCTGTCTGCTGAGCATCGGAGTACACTAAGCCATCTCGGTCTTAGACATTACTCTAGCTGTTATATTATTATTATTACTCCAGGCTCTCCTGCTTGCTTGCTTGCTTCATTTAGCCTGCGCATACTGCGGCTTTCCCCACCGGGTAACCCGCCGTGGCACCAACAAGACCAAGAATACTCGGCCAAGGAGCCATGACCAGCAAAGGGGGTAATGTAATGACCGGTCCTAAGTATAGCTAACTAACTACCTCAACATATTACATCATCCAGCGTCCAAGCCCATGATCAACGAGTTTAAGAAGTTTAAGGGTAGCCCCAGGAGGGAGCAAATTGAAATGAACTGCTTTCCTCATAAGTAAAAAAGGGTGAAGAGGGAGTGAAGAAGAAAGGCTAAAAGTATGTCAAGACTCGGAAGAACGGCTTGAGCCTCTCCTTTATTTTGAACTCATACAGAGAGTACTTTCGCCCCAATCTGACAGAGAGGACGGGTTCCTTCATTTCAGTTGGAACTTGGAAGAACTGCTGGACAACAAGACGAGGCCCAAGCACTCGGAAATAATACCGTCCAATCGCGAGTGGGGGAAAGCGAAGAGGTCCTGACGGGGGTTTGTTCGACGGAAAGTGTTTTGAAGAAAGCAAGGGAGAATAGAGAGTCTCGAGTGCTCGTGGGCTGTGGCTCATGACTTCCTGCCTTTCTTGTTGAAGGGGAGGATTTGTTTATTGAACAAGGAATTCTGGTCAAATCCATTGAAAAAAGATGGTAGCCGTTGCCTTACCGTCTTCCCTTCAGCAGATAAAAAATCTGGGAATCAACAAGATCGGGCTTTCCCAGACAACCCCCTCTCTCTCCATCATCTGATCACCTGGAGGAACTCAGGATTTCAAGTAATTTCCAAGTCTCGAAAAACTTTGATGAGATCTTTCATTGTCTGTGCTGGACATGAGGAAGATCTGGCCCACTTCCCCAGATTGTCAGTGAGAAATTTATTATTTATTAATTTTTTCTATTTTTTCACTTTATGGAAGAGGGAAAGTTGACAAGAAAGAATAATAGTCAAAGATATTATTATTATTTAGGAACAGGGGATTGTTTAGTCAAGCAGATCAGACGCAATAATAAAAAATCACAACGTCAGGAAGATCTGGCTAGTCAGAAGAACTGACTGACTGGTCACAAATCACACAAATGCAGGGCAGCTCCACGCCTGAGAGGGAATGTGTTCTGCGATGTCACTGCCCGAGCATTTCACCACCTCCACACTGTATAACGATGGGGGCCAGGGAGACCCTCGGAAAGACAATTCGATGTAGTAGCGTGGGGTGTAGCGTCCAGCTGAGCCCGAGCCGTGTCATCCTAATATGCAAGTAATACACCAAACCCTCCAGAACGGGGTAGATTCACCACCAGTTTCGTCATCCACTCCAATTACATACTGGGAGCTGAGAATTTTTTTTTTTTTTTTCTTTTTATTTTTTTTAAAGAAAAAAAAAATCTGCCTTTATTTTCTGGTGTTGTTGTTGAGAGAAGTTCGAGATGAGGAGGTTGGATTGATCCCAATTTTTAAACTTAAGGATTTGCGAGGGCCGGAGAATAGATACCTCACCTCCCAAATTCCAAGCTCAATGCCCAATGGACAATTTCTGGTTGTTGATTTTAATGCCATGGGGAATAATCCCGAATCGTACAGGCGAAGATGAGATGAGTTTTATAGCTCACCATTAGGGCAGCGACTAATTCGATAGTTTACGAAGTCTCCCCATGATTCACCCAAGATCAAGGTCAATACAAACTGGAGACGGTCCCACTGTAATGGAGAATCACTGGCAGTGCATTCCTGTGTTCGTCAAATCTTATTTGAATTCTGGACTGCAGTTCGTAATAATAAAGGGGAAGGAGCTCTCCTGATCAACTGGAACAGAGTCATGGCACAGTGCAACCTGCCGAGTCCCCGACTCCCCATATTTTTTGAGGCACAAGGTATTATTAGTTATTTACTACCAACTGATGACTATACTTGGGTCTTCATTCGCTGTGTGGGTACTTTGTATGACCATCAGTCCACACAAACCAATCCTTCTCTGGAACAAGGAGAATTAGCCTACTCTGGGGAGTACCATCAATTTCATTCTGGACGGATCTGGGGAAGAATTGTCCTGCGGTTGGCGACCGAGGAGGCGCTTTCTGCCCAAGTGCGCAGCGAGGATCATCCGCCGCCGTCACGCATGTTGGGCTGGGGAGGGAAAAGGTTTTTGTTTTTTCCTGGTGGTCTTGGACTCTTGACCCTTTTCCTTTTTTTGTTAAAATAAATTTAAATTCGTTATTTGCTTTTGCGCACCCACAACTCCGGAGTCGGCGGGGGTAAATGTGGGCAAAAAGAGGGAGACAGAAAATAAAATCAGAAAAAGAAATTCGAAGCATAAAAAGCAATCCCACCCAGAAGGTCCTAGTGAAGTTTCTTTGCTGTTCCGTCGCTTTTTTCCGTTGACTGTCAATCAATCAACACTGGCTATAGAAGCGGCTTGGCGCTCTTTGACCCCCGCATGTTACCTTGAGTTTAAAAACCGCGCATGAGAGAGGGTGTAATTAAAACTTATTTAACACAATAAGAATGGGGTAAAGGAAAGACACCTCACTCCACTGCCGACCCGATTGATTGGGCGAGAGGGGCAAGAAATCGAATCTGAATTTTGATTTCGATTTTGACAGACCAGGGTGATCATGGAGATGATGTTCAAGAGGCTTAACAGTGTTTAATAATACTAATATTATTGTTATGGTTAAGGCATTAAAACATTATTTTATTATTATTTATTATTGTTCCGTGAGAAAGTTTGCCTAGTTTGGATGCCCTCTTGGGTCCACTGATCCCCTCTCCATCCAGAATCCATTACCCAATAATACCTCACAACCAACGAGACTAGACTGGGGAACTTTGCTCTTTTCTCCATCCAGTCTTAGGAGAAGCTAAAAGTTGACCAGGAAAGTCGTACCTCACCCTGATGGTCGCGACGCTCATGGGATACATCCATTCATACAGAGTACGAGTACGACAGTACATTCATACATACTCACCCATACGCCTGCCGTACCCAGTACAGGCCTTCGGTAATCCTCCTCCAAGTAACTAAATTCACTTTCACTTTTCCCAACCCTCCCAAAGAAAGTCCAAACGCTCAACCTTCCATACCAACTGTACATTACGTTCAATACAGATTGGCATTATTCATTCTATGACAACTCGATATTATTCTTCTTATTCTTTTGCTCGTTAATATAATTCCTCGAAACTGAGCCAAAGTTCTTTTCCCTATTCATATTAAACCTCTCCATCACCCACCCCCTCCGCCGCCGCTTCGCCCCGTTCTCTGGTAGCTCTCTCTTCTTTCCTTCCCTTTTTTCTTTCCTGCGCTTTCAACCATAACTAAACCACAGCCAAGTCTTCCTCACCCCCACTTCTCTCAGGGACACCCTCTCTCCTCCCATCTCCTCGTCCTCCTGACTCGCTTCCCCTCCATATCACCCACCTACTAGAACCCGCCCATCGAACCACCCTCTCAGTCCCCGTGGAAGTGTGGAAGACTTTTCACCCCCGCCATCTCCCACCCGTCCCCTGTGGCTCGCGACGATTCCCTACGTTCTTTTCTGACTGGCTTTGACCCCAGAGGGTCTTGGGATGGTCAATGTTGTCCATGCAAAAGTCGTCCGCATTTATCCTCAGTCCAACTTCTGACCTCGACGGTAATAATCCTCCTCTTGGTTTCTTATCATCTACCACGCCCTCGGAGTGTCGAGCCTCCGCTCGCTCCGGTTTACCGGAACATGCCGCCTTCGCAGAGTATCCGTTGATGGACGACTCACTCTCCCATCGCGCCAGTATTAGTACCGATGACACTTCTAACGATTCACCTGAATCCTGGGATGGTGAAGGGCAGTTGGATAGTTCCCCGCCGGGCGAGGTGGGAGTAAGGATCCGCGAAGTCTCCCAACCATTCCCTACAACCACCATGGGCTCGTCAAAGACATTCGCATTTAACGTTCTGGCTTCACCGGAACCAGATTCGTCAATGAACGATGTAGCGCCCAAAGTAGAAGAGGTGGATGATGCTGATGGCATACAAAGTATTAAATCTCTGGGAGTGGAGACACCTATGGCCCAAGCGACATCCACTCACTCGGATTCCACGGCAGCTCCCGCAAACATCCCACGGAAACGGGGGCGACCACGCAAACACCCGTTACCTGTACCAGGGGGACAGGTAAAAATCACTAAAGGTCGCTCCAAGACTGGCTGTATCACCTGTAGGCGACGCAAGAAGAAATGCGACGAAACCAAGCCCGCGTAAGTTACCGTCCACCCAATTGATCGCATCCATGCGCTGTTTGCCACGGTCGCACAGGAGCTAATATTCTGGGCCCCAGATGTTTAAATTGTCAGAAAAATGCTGTTGTTTGTGAAGGATATCCCCCCAAAGAAATTTGGAAGAGCGGGAAACAGAAGCTAGAGGATGGTAAGCTGGGTTCTTCTTCACCTCAACTTTTGAGACATTTCAATCTCGCCTGCATTCCAGTTTTGTCTGACATTTTGTGCCCCTTAAAGCTGCAAGGAACCAGTCCCTCGTCGCCCGTTCCCTCCCACTTCTGATCGATGGGATCGAAACCGATATTGACCGGCGACTACTCGATCACTTCGTGTACGGATTTAGTCGCGTGCTCACTCTAATAAACGATGATTCAAATCCTTTCAAAGAGATTCTGCTTCCCATGGCTACACAACACCGTGGCCTTATGCACTCCCTCATGTGCCTTTCCGGATCACATTTGTCAGGTTTAGACCCAGAGCCGAAGGTAAAGGAGCGAAAGTTCTTTCATTTCCACCGTGCGATACGAGACTTGAAGGAAAATATCACTGCTTCTTCTGGTAAATCCGGCGAGGAGCCCGAACTATTGGTGGAGGATCCTATTATTGCTTCGACTATCGCCCTCAGCTTGAATACCATATGCGAAGGAGAGACTAACGGCGAGTACCGTCCGCATATGGATGCGGCGAGATATCTGCTGGTGACACAACAACCACGAAACGAAAAGTTCCGCCAATTTATTGTCGAATTTTTCCAATACCACGATGTCTCGAATTCAATAACTTCCCTCGACCGGCGACCCGCTCATCTTCAAGGTGACCTACGACTCCCCGACTTCGTGCCTCATGCGCAAGCTGGGATGTTCCTCGGCGTTTTTGATGGGTTGTTTAACTATATCTCAGAGGTAACTCGGCTGCGCGACCGAATCCGACAACGATTTGATGAAGGGTACGAGCCTGCAGTTGACTACCAGATACTCAGTGAGGCCGTTTCCATCGATTCGGCAATTCGATCATGGGAAACTTCGCATCCCCCCAATACTCCAAATTACTTCCTAGCTCAACTGTACCGGCAATCAACGTGGGTATATTTATATCGCACCATTCGACCGTCACGACCGAGTGAAAAGATCGCCCAGGTGGTAGACGACGGCCTAGAGTGGTTGGACCAACTTCCCCAAGATGCTGGGGCCTTTAGCATCGTGTTGATGCCTTTGTTCCTTCTGGGTTGCTCCGCATTTATACCCCAACAAAGAGAGAGGATCCAGAAAGGGTTTGAGGCACTCAAGGCGTACTCCAACCTTCGAAACATCGAGCCGGCTTTTAAGGTTGTGCAACGGGTGTGGGAGGTAATGGACACCAAGACGGAGGATAGCTGGGACTGGGAAAAAATAATCAAGGAGATGAAAATGGATTTCCTCATCACCTGAATTTCATTTTCCGTTTTGCATTATTTGCATGGTTTCGCCCTCTCCTTCGCCTAATTGTTTTTATTATCATTATTTTTTTTTATCGTTCAGTTGTCGCGGATCGGGATCCCGCCATCTCTCCCCATCAATCCACCTCCATCCTGAGAGGTGAAACTTTGGCGTTTGATTTCAAATGCATGCATATTTGTGTTTTCTGGCGATGTTCGCACTTCAATTTTGGTTGGTTTTCTGGGGTGTCAGGGGGTTCTCTGACACCTAACAAAATGGAAGAGATCGAAACTTGTCTCTACCGATGGAGTGGGAAGGAAGGGAACTGGCGTCAAGCGGCATGAATAGGGGTGCAGTTTCGTCTTCTATATCACAAAAAAGGGGAATCGGTCGGCTTTTTCTTTTTTTACTTCTCGCATATATATATATTTTTTTATTCGTTTGTACTTATATTGATGGAGTGTATGTGTCGATGATTTCGTGATGAGATTTATACGTCTATTTGATATCCATATTTATACGAAAGCAGCTACTATTTGTAAATACATTGTCTATATCTGTCTATGGCCACTCTTTTCTGGAATATAATATATGCATCCATGATAGAGTTCAGAGAGGTTGCATGATCCTGCTTCATCACCCTGGCTTCTGTCCAATAATGTCAAGCACTGATTGGATGCAACTGAGAAAGCATAGTTGTGCTCTGGGTCTATGGGCCACTTTGCAGCAATCCTCCCAAGTTTGACATGTTGGACAGAGTCCATATGTAATACTGGCTGTGGGCACGTTCCCTTCCTGCCTTTTATTGAAGCAAGCAAAGTTCGAAGGCCGGTTCGTCTGGGACCCTTTTCGCCCACGAAAAGTTTTATCTTAATTATTAAGGTGATATAGTTTATACTGGTGTGGCTCGAGGAGGATACCTAGTTAAGGTAGTTAAGAATATCTTGGGAAGTTTTGGCATATTTGTCCGTGAAGGTTATTAGCAGCCTACAGATATAGTGGTGAACTTCTTCCTACACGATGTGGGGAGATAGTATCCAGCTAATCGATTAAATTAGCATGAAGTCTGGAATTATTCCTACTTTATCCCATGGGGCTAAAACTTCAAGCAACTTCTCATGGCAAATACAGGAGGTACTTCATGGGAGAAAAAGTGATTTGCATTCCACCAAGGAAAAAGCTCTGTATAATTTTGGCAACTACAGCATGATACCCCCCTTACCCTTCCAAGGCTTATAATCGCTAGTATCGCAAAAGTACGGTAGATAGGTACTACTATGTACCTACTCCTACCTACCTAAGTACCTTAATATGACGGCTTTTGGCGAAGTAGAGCTCCTTCCTTTTCAAGAACTCTGTGTGCTAGGTACTAGGTATACCGAGGTTCCTTCCCAATAGATCGCACACCAGTGAAAGGAAGAGTCTGACCCGGTGGAGTGGATAGCCCTTTTCCCTACTAGCTTAGTCTGTTTTCTGTTCTCCCATTCCTGGTATTACCGTCGTGTCTTTCATGATCAGATGGCTTTCGAGACTAAGTTCTTCGCCCCATGAGAAGTCTGGTGGTTAGTCATCTCCTACATCCTCCGATATCGTCGGTTTACTCACCATCCAATCACCACTGCTTACAAACTAGCCCAGTTGCCGCCCAAATCCCATTCGCCATCCAGACTTGCGTGAGAAGAGAGGCCCAAAATGTTTGGCTGCAGGTACTGCTCCCAGAGATATTGGTCCAATCTCGGTAGGCTTCCCGAATTTTGGTCTGAAGGCGAATAAGTATAGGGCAACCAAATAATCAAAGCCGAAGGAAGCGTGATATGGTTTAGGGAAAACGATATTACCCTTCGGATCCCTGCGGATGCACAAACAGCATTTCTAGACTTCAGTGAGGACTGACAAATTAACGACACTGCTCTAGCTTCATCGACTCGGCTTTCCTTCTTCTCTAGGATATTGACCATGATCCAGACCATATCTTGTATGCTTTTGTTTTGTTTCGTTCTCCCGCGACGGTAAGCAAACACACAATGACAGCCTCACCCTCTTGCAACCTGTCGCATGTCGGGTACACACGCCTCGCCAGTCAAAAGATAAAAAAGTTGGTTACAACGGCTCCCCTGCAGTAGAAACACAATTCCCATGCCCGTGTTGCTTGCTTTCCCCAATTCTGCAACTCTGGGGAAAGAATACGCGGTCCGTGGGGGCACCTTTTGATCGACCAACGACGGTTGATCAAACGTCGCAAAAAGCGTAAAGCATGGGGTGTCTCGAATCCTGCGAAGGCGCACAAGAAGAAGATGCCGACTCGTGTGCTTGCCCAATATCTCTTCCGGTAACCAAATTTGGCTTTGCATGCGTAGGGGAAAAATTCGGTTGTTTGCTTCCCCATCAGTCCGCCTTACCCTAGCGACAGACCCTTGACTAAAGGACCCAGTAATAGATCATAGGGTTGTCCCATTCCCTGCATGGATTCAGTACAAGAGGATCAAAATCGATTGCTAATGGTGACGGCAGGCAACAGTGGAGAACAACCAAAAGTCCCTCTTCCTCATACCTGTTGCCACTGGATATTGGCGAAAGATTGAGCCGAGCAGTCTAGACCGCAAAGGTGGTTAAGTGGGCAAGTAAAAGCATACTCTGGTAGAGCAGTCTGACGGAAGGGACCGGAGGGGGTTGGAGCCTTGGGGGAGCCTTGGGGGAGCCTTGGGAGAGAGCCTTGGGGTGCAGGAGGGAACAACCACGTCAGCGACCTGGCCTCCGTCGACAGGTGCAGGTACTTCACTCCTGGTGTTCTCCGCTCGTAAGAAACTGCACACTGCATGATGCATCCACCTCAAATCGGGCGAGAGCCATTAGTAATTAAGTAGTGAGCCAATGAAGTCACAGTCACTTTAAGGTTAAAGTGCCGATTTAGAAGATACGGCCAATCAGATCATCAATCGTGGTACCTTACATGGAACCCGACGTGGCGAGCGATTTTATTGGCTTCTACCTAGTGGGGAAGAGAATCCGCACCAACTTTGAAAGAGAATTTCATCGACTATTCTGGAAACGATCATCGATGCCCATCTGGGGGGGGGATCTCACCATCATTGGGAATTGGGCTGGATTCCACTGTGGCTGTCAGTCATCCAGATTACAAAGGTTGAGACTCAATTTGCTTTACGACGTACTCCGTCACGGAGGGGAAGACAAAAGAAGGAAATAGGGCGACCAACCAACCAAAACAAGAAACCGAGAAAATGCCGCGTCTGAGGCTGCCACGTTGACCACGTCGATGCGGATCCCGACGTGGCGACTCTGTTTTCAAAGCGGAAATCCCGGAGTCCACATCTAAAAGAATTTTTACTCAAAGGTGTCAAGGTAAAAAAAAGAAGTAGTAGGTGGAAGGTAAAAAAAAAAGAAGATGAAGTCGGAAAAAAGTTTATGGTCTATCAATTGAGTCTATTCTCGTGCGAAACTTATCGTTTCGAATTCACTGCGCATAAGCGTAGATACATGAGTATTTCAGTAAAAAGAAAGTGGCATAGGAACTCAACCAGGAGTCATGTCAATCAATCCAAGTTTCCCATCCGTAATGTTCATCCCAAAAGGTCTTGCATCAAGCAAGTTGAAAATGTCGTCGGCATAACTCCTGATCCCGTGAGTATCGAAAAAAATGAAAATTGTCGTCGTAAAAAAGGAAAAGCGTCGTGGAAATAAAAAGTCCAGAGAGCCACCAAAAAGAAAACGGAAGACGTAAAAAAAGTTAAAAGCCAAGAAAAGGAAATGATCTAGCCCAGAGTGAGGGTGAAAGTGGTATCGACAGGGCAACCGTGGGTAGCATGATCATCCTTAGGCTGGAGGTAAGCTTCAGCGCAGGCGGAGTCTCCGGCAGCGCAAGAGACGGTAGGGCAGTTGGAACCCTCCTGGGAAGGAACAACGCTGAAACCAGACTTGGTGAAGGCGGATGCGGCGCGATCCATGTCGATGCAGGACATGTCCCAGTAGATGGTGTCACTGGACTCGGTGTATTCGAACTGGAGGACATCTTGCTGCCCCTGGTCGACGGACAGCTTGATGGAGACGCCGCCGCCGTTGGGGTTGTGTTGCCAGGATTCAGTGTAGGAACCACCACCCGCAGAGAGGGTCTGCATGTCACTGACTCTATCAGAGACAGACCACGCGTAGATGGTGGAATCCATGTTGTTGACGATGGTGACGCTGCCGGTGTCGCCACGACGAACGACTTGGGCGGAATGAGGGAGGGCCGCGGTGAGAGTGGCCAGGGTAGCAGCAACGAGAGCCTTGGAGAACATCATTTTGACTGGATGTGTGGGTGTTTTTTTGTATGAAGAAAAAAACGACTGAATGATTGATATACAATCCAAGAGACTGGTTGAGAATTTGGAAAAGACTCGTAAAGAATGGAGTCTTAAAAAGAGACAGTGGATGATCTTTGATCAAAAAGAAAGACAAGTCCGAAGACTGGAAATATTTATAGTCAAAAGAAAGACTGAAAGTGAATGTATATTCAAGTGAGTGTTGATGGATGAGAAAGAAAGAAGTGACTGATGGGCAGGGATCGAAGGGGTTTTTATAGTTGAGATCCGCCGCCCAAATTCACGGCAGCATCTTCGGGGTACATGCTCTCGGGTGAGAGATGAGGCGCAGTGATGGCGAAATGGGGCCAGTGAAAGAAAAAGAGGAGAATGACTCCACATGGTATCCAGAAACCAGGAAAAAGAAAGGCAAACGTGGGTTGGGTAGAACCCCTGGCGGAACCGGAATCGCGGAGAACGTACCTGACAGTTGGCGCCACCCAACCTGCAACCCTGCCAGGGACCCGCCGTAGGTTATTGGGTGAATAACGGTCTAATTTCAAATAGAAGCCTCAATACAAGGCTTATCAAGTGGTTAGCAGCTTACTAATGCCCTCTTCACCTCTTATCCATCTTAAATCAAGGTCCTAAGACCTTCCTGGTATTGAGGTTGAATGAATAAACAAAAATGCTCTTTCGGGTGTTCTAAAGGCAAGTCACCACCGCAAACACATGGAGTCATCTCCACTATTTCGCTTAGAGCGTTTGTCCATTTGGACCCATTGTTCTCTTCTTGCTGGGTTTGCCCTTCCCCCACGGGATGTCGGCCGGCAAGAAAAATCTGCCGTGTCAATATGAAGTTAATGTGGCAGCACACAAAGATTACCCGAGAGTCCGTGGAAATATCCGGCACATATTAACCAAGTGCGTGGCAATCCGAACCAAGACCCAAGACCCGAACGGGTGAGACCACAAGTGTGGTTCCGACAAAGGCAAATGGCTTGGGATGAACCACGGTTTGTGCTTCCGGGAAACGCGAAGAAAGAGAAGGCGAAAACGTGGGCTCCACCCTACCCAATGTTTGTTCGTGATTTCTCAGACGAGGGTCTAGTTCTTCTCTGTCGGGCGATATTGACTCGCCTCACAAAATTCTGCCCCTAGTGGAGAAATCATGCGAAGTTGGCGAATCCTATCATCAGGTCTCAGAAAAAGAGGTTTCCTGTTAGAGTTAGTAATTACACGTGCGATGATCTTTGAAAAAGAAGAAAGTTAAACTTCAAACTCTGCGCCTCGTGGCCACGAGTAGCCCTTGCTTGTTATATTGAGAATACCTGATGGGAAACGGCGGAGGGCCCACACTTCCTAGCGCCGATTTTTGGAGGGGGAGAGGGTACCTGACGACGATCCCCCCCCCAGTGCTAGTGTATAGTCTATTCCCGAGTCTCGTCCACTAGCTCCATCGTGTGTTCTAGACCGACAGATTTCCTTTTGTCAGGGACAGTTGCTCAACGCCTGCAAGGGTGGGTTATGGAAAACTCAAAAGAACAAAAAAGGCACGAAACTCGAAACAACCGTGGTATATTGAGTATTCTCCCGTCAAAGAGAGTCAAAATATAGTGGCAAAAGAGTAAAAATTTGAAAAAGATTTTGAAAAAAAAAAGGAACGAGGTCATGGCCATTTCTACCAATAGGGTGCTCGTAGCCCCGACAAACTCGTTAATGATCCTTCACCAGATGCATCCTCACGCTTGCGACGTCCCGCCAGTTCCATGTTAATTTGTCGATGAAGGTGTACCAGCCAATCCACATAACTCTGTGCTTCATTGTTACGATCTTCCACAAGTTCACGTG
The DNA here is from genome assembly GCA_027569885.1 of Aspergillus diversus. Taxonomy (NCBI): domain Eukaryota; kingdom Fungi; phylum Ascomycota; class Eurotiomycetes; order Eurotiales; family Aspergillaceae; genus Aspergillus; species Aspergillus diversus. The sequence goes on from JAPDKZ010000030.1 coordinate 67,282, forward strand.
CAAATTCATACTCGGCACCGTCTAGCCCTTGTCGGGCCAGCTGAATGGTCACCGCCTTGGAACCTCGGACGGTGGACAAGTATTGAAGTAGATTCCGCACTTGTGCGTTCAGGTGCGTCTCCAATACAGGGATCGATGAGGTCTGGGGGTTCAGTCCCTGAAGTGACGTCTGCCCAGAGCCAAATAGGTCCTCCAATAGGTTGGGGGATGCCTGAGAATGAATCCACAAGAGACACTGCTGTCCATTATCCACCAAGTACGCCCCACCTTCTTCAATCTTGGAGAAACTTGCCCGTAGGGTGGGTGGGACTTGTAGCTGCCCTTGTTCATTGGGGAACCCATCCTCTGGCTGCATGTTGTGGATTGGGATGATGCGAGGGTACAAGTAGAGGGACAGCTCTGTGCACCCAATTGATCGTAACATCCTAATGTCGTGAATCCGCCGGTCTGATGCCTCCTGGCCGCCTGTCACGTAACACAAATGAATTTAATTCTTCGTGATTATCGAACGGGATTTACATACCTTTAAATGCTCGGGATTTGAGTAAGCCCAGCATAAACATAGAGAACTCTTTGAGATTCTCCGGGAGCACAAGTTGGCCAGGAGGGTGTGACCCTGAGAATATCTTACGGTATCCACTAAAGATATCGACTGTCTTTTCGGTAATGTTACCCCGAATGTCCTTAAGGGGTTTGTCCAGTGTTTTGGCAGCCGCTGGTTTAATGTTAGCACATTTTTACTTGAGAGGAAATGGGCGCGGGCATTAAATGTATATTAAGGAGTTTGGGAATCAACATACCTTCCTTAGCAATTATCGACACAATCGCATCCTGGTCAATGAATTTCATAGTCTCTAGACCTCCGTCATTAACTGCTGCTACTGTATTGATACAACGAACTCGTCGCTGTCCGTTTGCTGACGTATACAATAATGCAGCTTGGAAGTGCGCATCTAGCTTGGTATCCAGCTTGCCATCATAGCTGAAAAGTACACCAAGCGCTTTGTCGGCATCAATGGAGCCGATTTCGAGGTCGGCGCCAAACGTATGTTGTACAAAGTTTCCGTGATATGCAGACACTTGTAGTCCGTTAGAGCATCGGACCTTCATTAGGGCCTGGTAACCCGTCTCTCGGGTGACTGCATGCGCTAGCTCTCCGGAAAGTTTTAGAATGTCCCGAGGGGCGTGGAAATTAGGGTAGAAGAAGGTTTCACCGCCTGTGACTTCGGCGATATGGCCTATAGAAGCGTAAACAAACATACAAAAACGCGGCCTGCTGAAACAGGGTAAGCAAAAACATACCAATAGTGGCCACGTCCATGTAGGTCCCACTTGGAGCCCCGATAAACATGTCAACTCCAATGCCAGCTTCCGCCAGTTTTCCAGCAGCTTCTCTCCATGCAGTGTTCTCGGTGGTAAAAAGCTTCCTCTCTGCGTCTGTACCATGTGCCTTGGGGTCATCCCGAAGAGTCAATCCCCCTGGACCCTTGGTCGGCAAGGTAGCAACGGTAGCAACGATCTTGCCGCCGGTGGGTTGCAAGGCGGAGAGAGCAGCATTCAAAGCAGGGAGCAAGGCCGGTTCTGGCACCTTAACATGGGAGAATATGGTAGGAATCGAGTTCAAGAGAGAGGCTATCACGTCCCTGTGCGAAATCGTCAGCTCAGCGAAAACCGATTGAAAACTTTTCGGGGAGGAAGGTGGAGGACATACTTAGACTCAATGGGATCCACAAATAGCCCATCACTCAGAGGAACAAAAGGTTCTTCCAAATCAGTCATAACCATCATTTGTGCCCGCTCAAGCTGTGCCTACAGGTAGGTGAGAAACACTCCTGGTGGGGTGTGAAAAAACAAAGGGAGACAACATACGCTTAGATTGTAGAATTGAACCTCCCGATCGTACGTGACAATGCCAACCTTCGCCCCTTCGGGTATCCGCCTTGACTCGGGTGCATCCTCGGGGCTGTCGGACGTCATATCGCCGTATAGGGCTTTAAGAATACCCTTGCAGACCCCTTTCAAGAATCCCCGATTTACGGACTCCTGGCTGACGTCGATCAGGAACAACCATTGCAGACCCACGGGCTCCTTATTCCAGTAATCTTTCGGGACCAGGAACTCAACGGTTCCCATCATTAGCTCAGGACGTTGCATGCGGTCAATGCGTGACCCAGATGGGTCAACTGGTGAGAAGTACTCCGGAGCAACGTCGTTTGGAAATGTGCACATGTTGCAGACGAACTTGCTCCCGCCCGACCGGAACGTCATGAAGGGATTGATGTATGTCCGACAACGACGGCAACGTGGAGGACCCGCATCACCGAAATCCAGAACGGGAATGGGCTGCTCGCCGGCATCAAGTTGTGCCAGTGGTTGTAGGATCATTCCCAGGGGCAACCCAGTGGAGGAAAGGAAATCGGAGCTGGATGGGATATTGTTGAGGGTTAAACGAGCGTATTTTGGGGACGAGTTGCCTTGGTCGTGAGCCACAAAGGAGATCGCGGCGGGAGGAGGCAGATGGCGCTCCATTGTCGGGTACACATGGTTGAAATAGTACTGTGCAGGCATATCTCGAGATCGTGGGATGCTTGGAATCTGTTCCGGGTCAATTCGTCCTTGTGTAGGCACAGTGCCTGCGCCTGCATCTGGCGCAGATCCGGGGACACCTGGCTGCGGCATCATCCCCGCCGCAGGCGAAATTGGACGAGGGGCTTGATTCAACCCAGTATTTAGGAACTGTGACGTGTGCTGCTGCATAGGATCTACAGGAGGGCCAGGGGGGCCTCCGGTCCCGGGAAACTGCTGAGGGGGGGCAACGGCAGCAGCTCCAGCGATCTCGTGGTGTGCATGCCGGTGCTTCTTCTTCGAAGACCTGACCGATCCATCTCCGCTCATTATTCCCAGCCCGCTCATCTGAGACGCCAGTCCAGCCATCATTGGATCCGTGGGAGCTCCTATTGGAGCCGGGGCGAATTGCGGATTAGCAGCCAAATTATGGGGCGGGGGGGGCTGCAGAGGCTGTTGTGGTGCGGGGGGAGAACCGTAAGCGGTGGGCCATTGATTGTTTGGGGTTGGAGCTCCGTAGAAAGCCCCGGGCTGAGGAGGAGAGGGACCGGGAGAAAAACCGGCGGGAGGATACGCAGAATGGGGAGCCTGATGGGCTGCTCGATTGGGGTCTTCACCGGGAACGGCTCCCTGGGCAGGGGATCGGTACATAGTCTGGTCTGCCATGGTGCCTCATAATACCGTGGTGGTGGGGGATGGAAGAAGAGAGAGCGACGGAGAGGGGGATGTTTATCACCGCGGAGGAAAGGCTCCTTTAATACCAAACCATTACTGGTAGTAGGGTCAGCAGCTGAATGGGCATGGAGGAGTAGAACGAAAATACCGGCGTCGACTGGTCTGGGGCGAAGAAACAATTTCCTGATGCGATGCAGATGAATTGACCACCTCACTAACAACATCCCCGGATTTACTTTGCTCCGATCCACTGCATCCAATCACCTGAAACAATTCCATCTTCGAGCGACATGCATAAGGCACTTGGCTCCCTGTTCTTATCTTCATTTTGCCTCATCATGTCTTTGGCGATCTCTCCAGCTCGGTTTACTGAGGGGAAATTGATGTGCTCCTGCGGAACCCCCCCAGGTCCACCGTGAAGCCACCACCACCCTATTGTTTAGGTTGTTTAGACCTCTGGACCCCACGCCATAGATAAAGCACTATCTGATCCTGGGAGCTGGCTCTTTGTCGTCCTTCGCCCCCTCAACAGTACACTAAGTTTCTATCTCTAGAGACAATAGAAACAGAGACTGGGGGAGATTGAGGGGTGTTCATTGACAAAAATGGCCACAATCCATGATGATGACGAGCTCCTATTAGCTCGGATCGGGTATAAACAGGTAGAAGCTTCCGATAAAGGCAAAACATACATTTATTATCCATCCATCTAACCGTTATCTCCCCCAGGAGTTGAAAAGAGAGTTTTCTAAATGGTCTACTGTTTCCTACGCTATCTCTATCTTGGGTGTTCTGGGTTCCGTCCCAGCGACCCTGGGGGCTCCATTGACCGCGGGAGGACCTGCTACCGCCGTTTGGTGCTGGTTTATCGGTTCAATTATGGCACTTTGTATAGGCAGCTCTGTGGCAGAGTTGGTATCTGCCTATCCCACTGCTGGGGGCATGTACTTTGTCACCAAGTATGTTGTCCCAGAAGACCAGGTCCCGCTTTTCTCCTGGATTCAAGGTTGGTGCAATCTTCTTGGACAGACCGCGGGTGTGTCTAGCGTCGCCTTCACTGTCAGTCAAATGCTTCTTGCCGGCGCCAGTATGAACTCGAAACTTGTAAATGGAGATTACGCGTATTCACCGTGTGTCATAGCCCATGGATGATTCCCAAATTTCCTCCGCTAACTGCAAGGCAGGTCCGCGTGGGACACGGTAACCTTATCCATATTTCTGTTGGTTATATTTGGCATAATTTGCTCCATGACGACTAAATCTTTGCACCGGATTGTCATATGGTTTGCCCCCATAAACAGTATGTTATCTTCAACCCCCCCAAAGATCATAAAACCTATTTCTCACAGCCAGTAGTCATTGCGACGCTCTGCATTTGTTTCATACTCCTCTACAATACTCCAGACAAGCAACCGGCCAGATGGGTTTTTACTCACGTCACCGATAGGTCCGGGTGGGGCTCAAAACTATTTTCCTTTCTTCTCGGATTCATATCTGTGGCATGGACAATGACAGACTACGATGGAACAACCCAGTGCGTACTCTCCCCCTTCCAGCTCTCCTATTCTTATAGTTTCAACTTCCAAGTTACTTATAATTCCGCCAGCATGTCTGAAGAGACCCACGACGCTGCCACATTGGGGCCTATAGCCATCCAAACAGCTGTCATCGTCTCGGGGGCCCTAGGCTGGCTATTGACCGTCTCGTTGTGCTTCTGCCTGACCGATTACGATGCCATCCTCAACACACCCACCGGTCTCCCCGCGGCTCAGATCTTCCTGAACGCAGGGGGCAAAACAGGAGGCATGATCATGTGGGGCTTTGCAGTCCTCGTGCAGCTCTTCACAGGCTGTTCCGCCATGCTGGCAGACACCAGAATGGCCTACGCCTTTGCTCGTGATGAAGCGCTCCCATTCTCCTCGTAAGCAGTTACCCCCAATCTAAGCAAAACTGAAGGACCTAAAAGCAAGTTTGACCAAAAAAAGATCTCTTTCCAAAATAAACCGACACACCCAAACTCCTGTCAATGCCGTCTGGTTCGTTGTTTTCTTCAGTATCTGTCTCAACTGCATCGCTATTGGCTCCACCGAAACAGCCACCGCAATCTTCAGCATCACCGCCCCAGCCCTCGATCTCTCCTACGTCTCCGTGATCCTTGCCCACCAACTCTACAAACGCCAGGTCAAGTTTGTCGAGGGCCCATTTACGCTTGGTAAATATGGAACCTACATCAACTGGATCTCAGTGTCCTGGGTTTTCTTCATCAGTACCATACTCTTCTTCCCGCCGCAGGTGCCAGTTACCCCCACAAACATGTAAGTGTCACTCTCCCACATCCCGTTTAAAAAAAGGAGAAGATTTTTGCCTAACGTACTTTCGACGGCGTAGGAACTATGCCATCTGCGTAGGAGCGTTCATTGCTATATTTGCCCTGGTTTGGTGGTGGGTTGCCGCAAGAGGGTAAGTTTAGCTTTCGTGTCTCTACTCGTAGTGAGTGGAAGAGCTAATGTGTGAGCCGCAGGAAATACACCGGTCCCCGGACCAATGAATATATACAGGAAATTCCCACCGAAGACCTCGAGAATGATTATGGCACGATTGAATAGATATAGATTCGGTCCAGACCCACATATATATTTCCCGCTCATTAATCTTTTTGGCTTTTGTGGTTTTGTGGTTTTGGATTCGAATAGATGGTGTGGGTTAATTATATGCTTGTATTTGGTTGGAATAGAATGTGCATCCTACTATGGGTTCGCCTGTAGTACACGAATCTGTTTAGATATTTACCCTTACCCTTCCGTACACTCATGAATGATCCACAAAAGTCATTCCTTTTTTGGTTAAGGAAGTAATAGTACTGAACAATTATATAAATACATCAGTCATGCCGCAAAAAATGCTCCAATTCAGGCGGATATGTTCCGGTTCAGGGATGACAATAGAGGAGCGGAAAAAAGAAAAAGTAAATGAAGAGAGAAGCAAGGAACTAACTTCCCGCGACAACCGCAAGGCCTTCATAAATTTTCCTCTTTACCGCAAGGAAACTCCCCGCACCCATACCCAAAGCAGCATTTGACGCCGCAGAGTGGGCGGAGGCTTCAATTTCAATTTTACCTGTGGCCGACTTGCGCACCGCAACTGCACCATCAATAAGGAGCGTTCCCTCGCCTCGGAATTCCGCTGTGTGGCCAGCTCCCTGCATGATCTTGCGCAAGTCTGCCAATCGGAGATCTCCAACATGGAGAGGGCGGGTCATAGATCTTGTCCCCGAAGCCATGTTGGCCGGGAGGAGGTCAAGGACAGGGTATACGTCGGGTTTGCTGGCTGCTGTTGCTGCCGGCTTAGCCGCTTCCGTATCGGCGGCGGGTGCGGTAGCAGTGGCCCCGCCGGTGGCCAATTTCGGTTTCTTGCTCGGTGAGTCTGTCGCGGTGTCTTCTGTCAGAGAGGTAGGGTCCGACTTTTTGAGTTGACCGGTTAACGTGACGACGCCAAGGCTTCGAACATGCTGCCATTTCAGACGTCGAACGAGGTCATTGCTGAGTTTGACCATCCAGGCACTTGTATCAACGCTCGCGTCAATCAATTCGCCATTGATTGGAGTGAAGATGAGCGCAGAGGCAGCCGTAGAAACATCGACGCCTGACTTAGCAGCGAGAAGCTTCTTACACTCTATAGCTAAGGCGGTGGTCTCCTCCTTCATACCCCCTACCAAAATCAACTTGCGTGGTTGAATGAGCGGAATCAACATCTCTAAGCTTCGCTTGTCATGCAGCCCTGTGAAGTCGACAAATGCAAGACGAGCATTGATGGTGACGGTAGCCTTTAGATAGATAGCCTTCGCAGGGCCTTCAAACGCCTGGTCAGCCGTCTCGTCATCCGATGATCCCGCGGCGTCAGCATCAAATTCATCCTCCGCAGCACTAGCTTCATCAGCCGTGTTGGCGTCTTTCCTCTCCGGGCCATCGGGTACGTGATGTCGTTTGGTTCCACCAGCAGAACCTGGACGTCCATGAGGGCCCGCCTCGTCCCACTTCCTTTTCTGGCCGAGCTTTGTCTGTGAGTCGGACCTGCGCTGCTGCATATCGATCTCCTCACGCTCCTCTGCCCGCAGGTACTCCTCAGGTCGGATAAAATCTCCGTACTCATCACCCTTTTTCCTCGGCGCGACATATGGAAACATCCTTTCTCGGCCCTTTTTTCCTCGGACATCGTAATCATACACCCCCTTTCTTCGTAGAAGAACATTAACCCCAAGATCTTCGTCACTTAGCCCGAGCTTGTTACGGTTTGAGTGTGCCAAAGAGGTGGAAAAGTTCAACACCCTTCCCTGTTGTTCAGTATCGGAATCCTCCGAAGAAGAACTCGATCGATCATCAAGCACATCGGCTGCATTATCCAGGTTCTCCTGTCCTCTTGGTTGAGCAGTGTCCTGAAGTTGTCTCTTTGTGGCGAGGTACTGTTGATAGACAAATTGTTCGCCTGCGCCGAGCGGCGCCCGCTGCACATCTGTCCATGACAGCTCCCTTCCACCGCTATGAACCTGCTCGATCATCTCGCCATCGGATCCTTTCTCCAACGCGACCCCATCTTTTCTCTCTTCATACCAACGCCAAATCATGCTACCCAGAGACTTTCGATGAGGCCCGTCTTGATCTTCGAGTGGGCGCTGGTTGTGGAGCGGCTCAGTCAGTAAAAGCAAGTTGTTTGGACCCTCTGCAATCCGACAGAGCGATTCCTTTGCAAACCCCCAGTCCAGAGATGTGTCTGACGCAAGGATGACCTTTGGTGTTTGATCCATAAGAAGCTTCTCCAATCTCTTCTGCCGCTCGACGATTTTCAAATGCTTAAATGTAAATGGGCCGACCCCTTTCCCATCGGCCTTACCAGGGTGCTGTCCATCGGCATTCAACTGGGATTGACCGGCGGTTGCATCCGCACCCTCAGCAGCCTCGAACTCCCGAACAATGTTCTCGTCCATCCATTCTAGCATGCTCCTGGCCAGCCTCATCGTCGTGCTCACTTTTCTACCGGCTAAGTATAACCCAGCTTTCTTTAGCCCGCCATCATCTTGAGCAGCTCCACGCCACGCATGTTCTAAGGCATATGCTAATTCCAGCACACGAGCGCTAGTATCAGTGGGAATCAAAACACTGCCCCCTTTAGCCACTGTGCTTCGAATCATGTCTAACAGCATATCATCGCGCTTCTTCCTTCCTCCGGACAAAGAAAACTTGTCACCGCCACGAGTACTACAGATTAACGCAGTCGGCTTACGCAACTGTTCAATGACCTCGGTTCCACTTGCACCAGACCCTCCAAACCATGCGGCGCCCGCAACAACGCTTTCACGAGCCTGGTTCCAGTCAACAGCATAAACTATCGACTCCATGCCATGTTGTATGTGCCATATTGTTCCACCAACGGTATGGCCAGCATTATAGGCCGTAAGCGTGAGGCCGTTTAGTGGCGGAGAAAACGGGGACGAAAGAGGTTGGTGGGGTTGTGAGTATTTCAGCGGATGAATAAGAGAGAAATATCTAGCAATCTCCTCGGCTGTTGGTGGCTGGAGCAAGATCCGTCCGGGGTGACTGACCTCCGACCCTCCGTCAGTCTCCGCGAGAGACGCGGCGGACGTGGACGCTCCGGGTTCCGAGATCGAGGCTTTGGGTAAAAATGTCGCTGCCAGGGGCGATGACGCATACAGATCCTGCAGAAGAGTGCGCCCAAGCGCGATCACAGGACCTGTGGCATATACTGGGATTTGCGTAAAAAGCGGGAAGGTCTTGCAACAGTGCGCAAAGGCGCCGATATGTGAAGGCGTTGCATGGGTCAAAAGAATCAAAGATAGGGTAGGAACATGCCTGATGAGTAGAGAGAAATTAGCGGTTCGTTCCCAGAAACACGACAGGAAGGACACCCTATAGCTTACTTCTCTAATTCGACGAGGTCAAGGGGGTCGAAGGTATCATCCCAGCCAACATCCACCAGAATTTTTATCCCGCCATCGAGCTCCAAAATCGATTGCGATGCCTTCGACGAGGAAGATTGGGCACCGAGAAGGGGAGTGAAGTTAAACATGGCTGCAAGCACGTTGGTTTAGCGGCCAACGAGAAGAGGCTTCAACTGAATCTCAAACATCCAAGCCACACCTGCGGGAAAGGGATTTAGAAGAGTAACGGTCTGGATATTCTCAGTTACTGCATCGCGCGCTTTTATTTATGCCCCATTTAAAGTAGCAATGGGGATAAAAGCAAAGCAATGGGGTGGGACGTGTAAATATGGATGACGATGGGTTATTGTCGCGGAAATCATGCTCATTTCCGCTGGAGGAGCAAAAGCAGGACGGTCTCTCCGTTTGCATTGTTTGCACTCCATCTAATGCCTAAAACAAAGTATAAAAAAATAAAACTTCACAGAAGGATTTACTTCCTTTCCTCAAGTTGATGGTCCGACTAAGAGATAACCAACCTTTTATGCCAAGGCCTACTAGAATTAACACATTGACTCCTGACCAGATCGCAACACAAAAAATATATATCCCATTCCAACTCCCACTACCATGCATATATCATGCTTCAACCCAAACCCCCACCTGGTGAACGTGAATCTATATCATTCCTGGAACTAGAAGGGTAATCAACTATATTCAAGCATATTTTATACGTACAACATATAACATCAGCAAAGCAGCCAAAACCCAAAACAAAAAGCCAATGTCTATACCCATAAATCGCAAAAGAAAGGAGAAAGGAAGGAGAAAGGAAGGAGAAAAGGGAAAAATCACAAGCAATACAATCACGAAAACAAAAGTACATTGTCATTTGGCCACTCAAAATATCAAAAGAAATGAAAGTGAGGACTCGGAGAAACCTCCAACTAGATACCAAATTCGCACCGATAAAAGGATGCCATGGCCACTTGAGAGATACTCTGATGATCCGATCTCACCTGGATCCGCCGACCTTGCCTGACTTGCGTGTGGATTTGTACTTCAACGTGGACTGCTTTTTTGAGGCCTGAGACTTTATTGCTCTTTGTTTCTTACTAGCTTTGGCTATTGGGGTACCAGCAGTTAGCTCACAGGATTCTTCGGTTTCATAGATGAGAGGCTGCGAAATGTTACCTGCACGTGTTTTCACCCTTGAAGGTCCAGTAAAGGATGCATTTGACGACGGGACCGATGAAAGCGATTCTTCCTCTATAGGCGAGTCATTAGGTCATCATCCAACAAGGCTGAGGGGTTCAAATTGGGAAGAATGTGGGATGCAAGGGGGTGGGTGAAAAATGCACACCAAGGCCTCCCTCCTCCAATGTTGAGCTTGAGGTACCTAAGTTTAGGAATACCGCAATAGCATCATGGAATAGAGGGGCCCCTCGACAAATTTCTCATTACATCATTTGATTATTTTAAACGCGTACAGGAAGAGGCACAGGAACATGCCCAAAATCAGAAAGACAACGAGAAACCAAATCCATTTGTACTCACCACTTGAGCTTGGCTGGTTATCGTCGCCTGGCTCATATTCCGATAAGCTTCGTTTCGAGGATCTGTTTGAGCTTTGACTGGATGAGCCTGATCTCGTGCTGGGTAAGGTTGAGGGAGGTAACGGTATGCCTTCCGGGCTAGGGTATCCAGAAGCACTTTCACCAAAGGCAATCGATACGCTCTGGTTTTCGGTGGGGCTACCCTGCTGCTGCGCTTGACCTGGCGAGGCCAAAGTCCGAGCATTTGGGCCTATAGGTTGAAGTCGTCTTATTTCAACTAAGTACGCATTCGGGGTCAAAATACGGAGTCAGTACCTAAAGGGAATCTGTGGGACTTACCTGGCCTCGATGCCAGAGACGGACGTTCATAACCTGGAAAGAGGAACCTGCCGCCCCCTATACTAGACGTCTCTAGTAAACGGTAATTTTCAAACAAAGCTGAGTGCGGCGGAGAGGGAAGTACTGGCACAGGGTCCTCAACGTTAACCACAAATGGAGCAAAGGGGCCCTTTCGGATAGAGTCTCTTATGTGCTCTCGGAACTGTGGAAGATTGAGCGCAGTCTCGAGGAATCTGTAGGCAAACTCGTACAACTTCTCTTGGCTCCAATTCCGGTAGGGAGTAGCTCCTCCAGCATCAAACACCCATTGCAAAATCCCCAATTCTGGCTCAACGGGTTGGTCTCCGGGGGCGTTCCTCAAAGGTCGGATCAGCCAACGCGGAGCAGATGACTGATCCCCCCAACGGATATTTGGGCCTTTAAATAATTTCGAATGCCCAGAGCTATGACTCGAAGCTGAGCCCTCCCCGGTAGCAGGATTCAATCCTGGACCTGCCCGAATAGGTTCAGGATCTGGGCATTGGTATCGCTTTTTCGGTCTCGGTATAGCAACTTCGATATGCTCAGACTCCGTGGTGTCTGACTTCGATTTTTCGGTTTCTCTCCAGGAGGACATTTTGACTTTGTAGCCTGTTTTACTCTCGGGTTATAGGTGGGATGGGTACTGTTTCATGTTAACACATGATAGAGGGCTCAACGGTATAGTTCATACCTATATAACAGCGCAAAGTTATTTCTGTAGCATGCGATGTTAAATTTGTAAATACAATTCTGGTCAAATGCCACAGGAATAATATAAGGGGTTGTCGCCTTTATTCTGTCAATGTCTCACTTCAAAGAAGGGTCTCAAGTCGAGCATTCTTCACGACCCATCAAGCAATAAAGGACTTATTCTCAGTCTGTTTAAGTCCTGTTTTTATACGGGTTCTTTATGCCCATGCCAGACTTGCTGTAACAAATTTATAACAATGAATCTTCTTGGAGCCTTTCAACTTTACACTGCCGTGGCTCAGGTTGTAGAACTCGACCAGAACTCTATATGGTTTCCTTTGTACCACCACAAAGAGCGACGGCGCTAGCGCAGCATCCACAGCAGTATGAGGGGAAAAAAATTCAAGATTAAAGAATTTTGAGTTCGATTCCAAAATTGGTCTTGCATATGATGATTCAAGGTCCTGTCGATTAAGGCCAAAATGAAATCGCACTCACTAAAGTCAGTTGGTTCAAAGAGGGAATCGCCAAATAATCAAAGAGACCAATAACCATTCAATCCCAACAAATAAAGATAGATCAAATAAGACTCATCGGCTTCCAAAACATTAATTAGTATTAAAACACAATGGCAAATATTCATATCTCATGAAATATGCCTTCGCAACTCAGTGAGGCAATTCAAGTTAAGAGGGATGAATGTACACAATAACGTCAAAATTAGTTAATCTTTCTCCCCCTTCCATTATGGCTGCTCGAGGTATTCTCGGAAACTGCCGACTCTGGAACAAAGCGCCGAGTTGGGCTGACCGTCAACAAAGAAACCATGGGCGCATTCCTTGGGGTATTCCTTTCATCTCGGCTGAAAACATTCTGAGAGATAACCATCGTGGTTGTTTCTGCGGGCTTCTGACTCCCAAGAGGTTGGAATGTAACGGCACCGCGCTAAGGATACCTATAGAATTATTATCAAGTTGGTCCAGTGCAAACTAGAGGGAACCAGATCACAGAATATTCATCTCATCCTTTCATGGGTGGATGTAAAGACTTGAAACTGGGAGAGAAATTAGAACAAAGCCCACCAATATCCCTGTAAACAAAAGATCATCATTGTAGTCCCTCAGTACCAGTAACGTTAGCCAAAGAAAACTTTTGAGGGGCCAGGAGAGATGGTAGTGAGACAGATAGAAGATAATAAGAAACCGCACAGTGCAAGTCGATGTTTTAGCTTTCATCGGGGCAGGTGCGAAGTATGGTTTCCGCATTCCATAGTCCAGGCGTGAAAGGAAAGAAGACAAACTACACAGTATTCGACAGCGTCAAGGACTCAAGGTCCAGACGGGAAACGTCATCGGAGTTTAATGCCGGTTTACTTCCAAACAGCATAATGCCTCAACAACCCACGTGGAGTCACATTGGTAGCCCGAATGAAATGGGATAACCAAAAGTCGCCACAGCAATACAATACTAATGTTAGGGCTATCCAGCCAGAGTGATCCAGGTGCTATATTTTAGATATCATCATGGCAAACATGGCAAACAGAACGAGGCTAGTTTTATACATTGGTAAAATTCGGCCTAAATTTAAGATAATACGGAAATTAAGTACCTAGAACATGAAGCAATGGCCGGCCTCCTTGGCAAATGCAATGGGCGCCTATTGCCAATATCTAGGTTCGTCAAACACATGATACCGATGACCGCGGACTCCTTGGCCACGGAACAACGCCGGGAACTGGAGGCCTTGTGGAACCATTTCCTCTGGGATACGCATATCGTTCTCGGGTTCAGACTCTCCAATCACAAATTTACCGACCTATTTAGGCAATAATGTTAGCGAATCCAAGACTCACGGAGGCTGGGCACAGGACTGGAATAGAAGGGGGCAAAGGTAGAAATTACCTGGATTTCTGTATCCGTAATCGAGTCCCTACTAATTCGGGCATAGCCAGTTCTCTTCAACTTCTTGTAGAGAATGTACTCGCACCAACGGTCCCAGTCGGATTGATCAATGTCCTTCATACCACTGAGGTCACTGACATAGGTGTTATAATTCCCTTCAAGTGGCTTGGTAACCAGATAGCTCAGCAGAATCAGCGGGCGAGGAGAAGACCCCATGAGTTTGGAAAGGTACTCTGTTTGCAAGCGCCGATCCTCCGGGTCCTCCTCCTGCCCGGAGTGGAAGACGACGACATCAACCATCTCACCGTACATATCCAAGGTGGCATGAATAGCAGGGGCAAGTTCGCCAACAGGGGAGGGCAGAAGATGATGAGTAGAGTTGATAATCGGGAACTTGGAAAGCAAAGCGGATCCCCAGGTATGCTTATTCGGGCCTGGTCCATAGTCTGCGTACATCCCCAAGTCCTCTGCCAGAAACTGGGTAACATCGCGGTTACCCATGATAATGCGTTGGTTATCAGACTCGAGGAGGCCAATCACATCAATCTCTAGCTCTTTAATAACATCCCTCATTCGTCGCTCAGACGCCCACATGTCATTGTCAAGTCCAAAATGAACCGTCCAGATACCGACAGTAGCAACCTTGTCTTCTTTGTGGTACGGTGTGTAATCGTTGGTAGGGAAACGCAGAAAAGCAATAGAAACGGAAAGGAGCTGCAATGCCGCAAGAACGTAAATATAGTACGATCGTTGTCTCCTCCCGCTCGGACTAATGGGCTTACTCTTCTGGCTGCTCGAGTTCGACGCAGCCGCTGAAAACACACCAGCTCCGATACACAACATAGTAGTAATCATGATCCAATCAGTGTGCTCCCTAACAAGGGGTCCACCAGGGACAAAGGCGTACGCAACAACCCAGACGTGGAAGAGGAGCATGAAAATGTAAACAAAGAATCCAAATCCAAAAGTTGCAGCTGGGGAATGGCGGACAGCGGAAGAGAGTAAAACCGGGGTGACGGCCAAAAGATAAAATGCGAGAACAAGTGCGCCATAAAATCCGGTCCAGTGGCTATAGCAGGTAAGGAATGCCGCACCGAGCGAGCCGATTCCAAACGCGGTCCAGCTCCCAGAAACCTTAGGGTAGAAGAGGCCGAACACAAGTCCTGAACCCATCGCAAATAAAGTGAGCACACCATGGGGCGCCGCAATAGGTCCGCGAACTGGGTATCCCTCCCAAACCCAAGAGATCATCGTGCTAGAATCGGACAAAAGAGAATGCATCGCAAATATCAAGGCGCCAACGCCAAGCCCAGCGAAAAGCCAGGAACCTTTCTTACCACTTGGTGGAAGGTAGTCGCCTCCACTAGTTGCCGGCTTCCTAAAGGACCGAAGGCCAGCTAAAACAGCAAGGAACAATCCGAGTTTATTCCATCCACCATTTTCCGCATGCATAATGGACCAGATAGGGTTGTTGGTTTTACAGGCGAACTTGGCAACACTCGACATAATCAATCCAATGCCAAACGCAAAAATCCGAGATTCCAGTCTGGCCGTTTGCCCCCTTTCGGCGTACAATGTGGCAGTAAATGAGATACAGCTGCAAGCAACAGCAAACATGGTGACAAAAAGTCGGTTGGCAGGATCTTGCACCTTATACGCAAGCAGTCCGGAAAGCGAGAGGAAGTGGAAGAGATGAGGGTATTTGGTGGCCAAACTTTTCAAGCCGGGAATGGCGAGGAACACTGGCGAAGCATAGCTGACGATAGCGACTTCGTATCCAGAGATACCCATGTGCCATAGAGGGAAATACCAGACGAGAACACCGAGGGAAGTCCACATAGACCAGTAAACAAACTACGTTTTGTCAGCAACTGCGGTGGGAGATAATTTCATCTAGATTTACCCCATTGTAGGCATCTGCTGCGGCATCAATGATTTCGGCCCAGAAAAATCCCTGGCCAAAAGTGTTTCCAACGGGTTTGCCCTTCCTACGAACGAGTCAACGTCGAGGTTCAGTTTCCTGGAAGAAAAATTATACACACTCTTTCTCAAGGACGGAATCCGCGGTTGTCTTCAGCTGCCTGGAAATTCGGGGCTTAGACCATGCATTTCAAATACCAATAACCAAGCTTTTTGGCAACTGTACATTTTTGTGTCTCTGGTTTACTTTGGAAGCCACTGTACATACCCTCGACTGACCCCTTTAACATCCCTGACCACAATCTCGAACGCTTCAAAGTCGAGTGCGGTAACAGCATCGAATCCCACATCGAACAGGATAAGTGACCATTCAAAAAACGCATATTTCGTATAAGCTAGATGGAAACCCAAATCGTTACCATAAATGCGAGGATCGAGCCGAGGGGAAGTAGCCTTACCTCCAGCAACTTTGTGGACCTTGTGCTGGATGAAGTAGTAAATCAATGGCACCAGTGTTCCAAAGAAACAGCTAGCAAGGATCTTTCGGTACTTCACAGCACGGCGGTTGTTCGGGCTGAGGGCTAGGCAACCCAAAGTCCAAGGCAACGTCGCAACAAGGTACGAAATCATAAAAATATCATGCCAATCGTGGTCATCTGTTGAAGTAACGTAGGTCCAACCTCCACACGTAAGCGTGCGGAACACTCCAACGCCGGCAATGAATTTCGGAAGAGCGGAGTTAGGGCGCGCCGTGAGAAGGTACCAGAGGAAAACGAGAGCGAATCGCGGTCCGGACGTAATAGCAATGAAGACTTGGAAAAAGGAGCGTTCTGGGTATCGATCACCAATAGTGGCCGAGACGGAGGGAAACCATTCGTCAGGATATCCATAGTGCTCGTTCTGTACGATCTTTCGGAAATGTAAACTCATCCCTACCACCAAGGCACTGAAAAAGGCAGTGTAAGCCACGGCGGTATGTGCCCATGACACCCATTTCCCATTAACCTGCCATTGATTCAGCACACGCGTGAAATGACATTTAAATCAAAAGTATAAACACTAACCGCTGCGACGGCATCCCCATCTTTAAATCTGGGTGCCATAGCTGCGCAAGGCTGAAACTCCCGTCACTGGAAGAGTTTCAGATAAAAATAAAAGAGCAAAAAGGTAGTAAGTGAGAGTCAAGAAAGAAAAAGAAATGGAAGAGAATGTAAAGAAAAAACCAAGTGTCAGAAAGCAAAGCAGAAGGGAAACCCCTGAGGCCAACAAGGCGAAATGGAATGATCGATTTCAGGTTCGGCAACTGGCGGAGACCACGGGGGAGTGGAACTAGTCCCGGTTAGGAAGGCGGCCAGGAACGACAACTTTTTGAGATCAAAAAATTGCGGGATGCCGATAACTTTTTTTTCAGCGTTGGTTTCATGTGGTTGGCTTGCACTCGCTCCCTGAAAGGTTCGAAAGCCTGCACCAGGTGATCAACTATGTCTGCAGCTACTGACAAGGCCCGGTTCTACCTGGAGAAATCCGTTCCGGAGCTCAAAGAGTATGAGAGAAAAAAGATATTTAATAAGGTAACCTCCAACTCCGAAACTATTCTAGGATGGCACTAGAAACTCACAAAAATTCCTCTATTCAGGATGAAATCGCTTCGATTGTCAAAAAACGGTCCGATTTTGAACACAAGATCAATGCCCGAGGCGCTCAAGCGTATGACTTCGTGCGATATGCAGAGTACGAGATGAACCTAGATACTTTACGGCGCAAAAGGGTTAAGCGACTAGGTATCAAAGGTGCAGGATTTAGCGGGCAACGACGAATATTTTTCGTCCTCGATCGCGCGACTCGCAAATTCCACGGGAATATCGGTCTATGGATTCAGTACATTGAGTATGCGCGACAGCAAAAAGCCTTTAAGAAGCTCTCAACTGTCTTAATGGACGCCCTACGACTTCATCCAACTAACGCGGATTTGTGGATATACGCCGCCCAGTATTCCATCGATGACCATGCGGATATGTCGCAAGCTAGGACTTACATGCAACGGGGATTGAGATTCTGCAAAAGCTCAAAGAAAATCTGGCTTCAGTATGCAAAGTTGGAGCTGATCTATATAACCAAGCTAGTCGCACGACAACGGATACTGGGGCTCGACAAGGAGATCGAGCCTCAGCAGCCTGAAAGTGCTTCCCTTGGTGACCTTGATTCCGATATGATTACCCTACCACAAATCACAGGTGAAGATATCAACCCTAGTACTAGCGACGAGAACGGCGTCAATCAGGCAGCGCTGCAAAGTCTCAACTCGACCCCTGCACTTAGCGGTGCAATTCCTCTTGCGATTTTCGATGCTGCCATGAAACACTTCAACAACGACGATCGATTTGGCCACGAGTTCTATGACATGGTCTTCGAATTCGAAGATATACCATGCTTGCAGAAAATTTTATCCCATGTCATCGACGTAATGCAAGAATCCAAACCGACTAGTCCCCATACCCTAATATGCTACATCAAATTTCCTACCGCTGGTATCCAAGCCACTTCACCCAGCTTTCCCAAAGCACTGGGTGGCGCCTTCGCGCGCTTACAGGAGCATCGGCACACGCACAGTGTCGCAAAGAAGGCAATTAGTTGGCTGCAACCGCTGGAGAGGAAGGTTGATCTTGACCCTTCCCTCCAGAAGGCGATTGCTGTTACTATCCAGAATGCGGAACTTGTGCTTAAAGATGCATAGTCTTTGTCATTTTGAGTCATATAACGGCGTAATTGGGATTAATATCGAGATCTTTTGTTTATTTTTCATTAGATTGAGGAGAGCATTATTGTTTTCACATGTTGGGGGTTATGAAAAAAAATTGATCATTTAGTTAGTCATCGTTTTTACCCCTGCGACTGCTCTTTTTGCTGCTGTGCAGTTTTTTGGCTTTAATCCTAGCCTCGTTTTCAGCGAGTTTTCTGTACGTAAAACGTCAATGTCTGAACAGCTGTATCTATCTTTCTTGTCCGATCGGTTTCAAGGGCGGATGGAATCTTACAATTTATGCACACGGTCTCTTTGCTCCAGCGAAGTCTCCCCGGGAATTACATCCTTGGCGGTAGCTTTGAGAAGCTGGTGGAGTTTTTCGTAGCATGTTTCGATGTTGGCGGCTTGCTTCCGCGACTCTTCCGATTGTATAACCAAGCTCTGTGTTCTGGCTGCGAAGTAACGGGATGACTGGAGCGGAGTATGCAGTACATGAGGCACAAAAGGCAACAAAGAATCAAGAGGGACCTTCAAAGTTGCCTTTGAATTTACCCTGTCAGAGGGTAAACCAATTAGTAGTGACCACTTAACCTAGTCAAAGGCGGGGACGGACTTGTTCACGTTCTGGCCGCCAGGGCCACTTGAGCGACTAAAAGATATTTCCCCGACATGACGGGGGATCGTGTTGGAATTGAATTTGGTGAGCCAATCTCGAGCTGCGATCAAATCGCTGGATAGATCCTGTGTGTTTCTACTGGCCGCTGTATGCCTAGATGCAAAAGTCCTTGCTGTGAAGATGGAATATTGAGAGCGAAGAGCTGGCGGCGAACGGTACATGGCACGGGCAACACACGGAAAAGTCATGTATTATTCAAATTGCCTTTTATTTTACCCTTGAAGCATGCAGATAGGTTGCATGGAGGCTGTCAAGGTCGTCGCAAAAGTAATCGTGTCTCTGAGGTACAGGCCTTGTAAAACCGGACACGGAATTAAGAGCGACTGTACGGAGTAAACAGGCGTAAGGATCTTCTGCTACTTAGTACTACTCGTACTACTACTAAGTAGTACTAGTAGTCGTTAGCAGTACTTTGGCCCAGGAAAAATACCTCAAGCAAAGTTGTAGTCCCACAGGCGCCCTGTCAAAGAACAGAACACCATGTTCTTCTCTACAAAGCTGTTTATTCACTGCGATTCTAGAAAAAGGCCAAAAAAAAATCATCACAAAATATATACATTATAAATATAAATAATGAAATTACTAGTATTCAACTGCAGCATTCATCCATCATCCTAATTCACACCCTTCACCTCCACCACACTGAGCACGGCGCTGGGCATTGAAATTCCAATACCTACCCTTTTGAGTATCTTGAAACTAATTGATACTTGGCTCAGTCACATGGATGGAAGAAAAGCCGCCCGGAGTTTCGGATCGTTCTGGCCATGATAGAGGGGAGTTCAGGGCGATTAGCGTTCTTCAATTAGAGGGAAAGTCCCCTCGTCCTTAACAATCATGCAAATAATAATCATCATGAGGGACGAGAAGAATCCAGGCGCGCCTTGACCCACACTGCAGGACTCGGCTCCGTCCATTCACGCTCTCCGGCAGGGGCAACTGACTTGCACAAACTCTGATCTTTCCGTAACTTTACCCAAGCGCATCTCCAAAAGTGCCGCAACTCCTCTCTCGCCGACCTCTTTCTCCTTCCTCAAACTGCTCCCGCCACCTTCCGCAGGACCTCAGACTCTCAGAGATATATCTCACCACTTTAAACAGCAAC
The DNA here is from genome assembly GCA_027569885.1 of Aspergillus diversus. Taxonomy (NCBI): domain Eukaryota; kingdom Fungi; phylum Ascomycota; class Eurotiomycetes; order Eurotiales; family Aspergillaceae; genus Aspergillus; species Aspergillus diversus. The sequence goes on from JAPDKZ010000030.1 coordinate 87,406, forward strand.
AGATCGTTACCTACTTTTTCCCCCCTGCTCCTCCCCTACATCCAGCTTCTCTCGGACACCGTCCGCGAGCACCAGTGCTAACCTTGCTGTACCTATTAGCCACAACCGTAATAATTTTTTTTCTAAAAAAGAGGCCCGCTCTTCAAGATTTTGGTTCCTCGTTTCTCGTCAATACCCATACCTCTGTTGCTATTATTACCACTTTGGTCTCCTGCGAAAGTATATCTCGTCATCCTGTCGTTTCTCTGACGTTTCGTCAGTCTGTATCTCTTCTCCTCACGCTCGTCCGCCCGCACTACTGGATTGCTCTACACATTCTCCCTCAGCCTTCTGGCTCTTCCCATCCGCTCCATACTTATTTCTTGCTCTGGTTGTCGTTCCAGGCTTTGCATTCCCCCTCCCCAGCTTCCCTTTCCCAGTCTACCCTTTAAAAAACTTCCCTTCCTGGCTGCTTGCCATCTCCGTTTTATTCGTTCTCAGGCTTCAGCCCACCTCCTTACCGCTCTGTTACGGACCGGGTCTTTTTCCAGAAAAGCCCCACCTTAGCTTTTGTCGATTTTGAAAATCCCCATCTCGTCAAACCTTGGGATCTCCTTGTGTGTCTCTCTCTGTGTGTGTTTGTAGATGAATCAATTTCTCCCCCCTGGTCTACATGACGCCCAGCCCCCCAGATGAAGCTCTTCACTTTCGAGGCAAGACCCTGACTCCCGAGAGCCCTCGTCCGCTGCACATCGCGGAGCCGGCCAATATCCCTGTGCTTCAGAATCAAATGGACCCCATTTTCAACGATACCTCGACTTATGAAAAGTCCGGAGCAAGCTATGGAGATAATTTCCATGTACGCAATCATTCCCTGTTGTCCTCGCATGGCCAATATGCAGGGCAGAGCGAGATGACAGGAAGCACAGCTTTTGTGCAAGGCCCAGAACAGCCACAATCGCAACCTCACCCGCAGACACAAGGTAGCTTCTATCCTGGCCCTCGTTTAGTTGATGATCGATTGGTGGACACGAATAGCACTGGTCCCTCCATTGCGCCTGCAAACCTCCAGTCATCTTTTTTCTCCAAGTCATCTACTTCCCCTCAGATGACCGCAGAGCCTTTAGATGTCCAGAAAGCAACAACAGACTCTTTTCTAACCACTTCTCCTCCATCAGATCCCGTTTCCCTTTTTGCCCACCCAATTCCCGATTACCACCCCTCTTCCCATACTGCTCACGACATCCCCTTCGCGAGTGAGGTAAACCATTCAGCCGCAAGCTGGACGGCTCAGTCAGTACCAAGGGAGCGACTAGGCCCTCAAGTCAATCCCAATGATAATAATGGTGAGGATGGTGTTGATTTCCAGAACCTCCTTGATAATCTCCCGCCTTCCTCAGCCGCACCTCCCCCTGCGGTTGTGGAATCCATATCTTTATCAGCAGAAGGCAATCCTGTGGTCCCCCAAGCGCCTGCTGATGAAGTACATCAATCTTCTCTGAGTCTCCCCCCTCGCCCCCCGCCTCAGGAGAAGCCTTCAATCCACCCCAACTACAACCCCAGTGATGATATCCGTTCCTATCACCAGCTCCCTCCCCATTCCTCTAGCACTCCGAATCCCTACCCCACCCAGCACAGTAATTACCAAACCAACGCAGGACTGCCTCCATTGGCTGCTGCTGGGGCTCCAGGGACTTCCTCCGGTGCAAGTACCCTCCCTCCTCCACCCGTTGCCAGCTTCCAACAGCATACATCCATCCCCACAGAAACTCAAGATCCTCCGTCGTCAACGGCCCATAAGAATAATCGCGGCGATAGGCCAATAATCCGCACTTCCAAACCCGGTGACGAAGACACTCCGTGGGGCCCAGAGGTGCAGAAGAAGTATGACGAATTTTTGCATGACGAGAGAGTGTATGTAACAGAAGGTCTATGGGATCGTTTCCCATACGGATCGAGGTTGTTTGTGGGTTAGTAGTACCCTTTCCCTTCTGGAGAAACCCAGAAAAAAAAAAGCGTTTCGCCATCTAACTATCCGGGTCATTTGGAATTATAGGCAACCTACCCACGGAGCGGGTAACAAAACGGGATCTTTTCCATATTTTTCATCAATATGGTAAATTAGCGCAGATATCAATCAAGCAAGCGTATGGTTTTATTCAATTTCTCGAAGCTCCCGCCTGTAAACGAGCGCTCGACGCTGAACAGGGGGCGGTGGTGAGAGGACGGAAAGTTCGTAAGTATCAAGTCACCGCTCAACGCAAAATGGTAAATACATGATTGACGTACCCTTTCAGACCTTGAAATATCAAAGCCACAAAGGAATACAGTCCGACCAGGTGCGGCACCTACAGATCCATCACGCGCCCCGCCACTTCGACGTTCAAGGTCGCCCGAATATAGTAGAAGTGGTCCGCCCAGCAATCGCAGCTCAAGGGCACCTGCAGACCGCTACGACCGATCCTATGAAACAGGAAGGGTGCCATTCAGTGACTTTAGGGACGAGCCCTCCCATCGCAGACGCGATGACTACCGTCCTCCCCCGCGATCGCCTTCACCTCGTGCTTTCCGGGCCCGGGACGGATATCGCTCCCGAGATAGGACTCCAGAGCGCTTTGATCGGCGGGAGAGGCGACGCTCTCGTTCTCCATATGGAAGAGACAGGAGATACCGAAGCCCGAGTCCCCGGGGCCGTGGCCAGTACGAAAGTGACCTGGACTTGCCAGTCCCTAGACGAGCCGCAAGAGATGTGCCTGATGTGCAAATTCTAGTCTTAGAGGAGCTGGACAGGTACGTGTTCCTCAGCTCTAGCTGTACTATTTGTCTATCGCTAGATCTACCGCTAATTTAAGAGCTCACAGGAACTATATATACCACGTTGAAGACAGCTTCCGTAACCGAGGGCTTCGAGTAGATGTCTTGATGCTAGGGCCTCGAATTCCTCTGGACGCTGCAGTCCAGCGCCAAATATCTGAGGGTGTTCTTGCAGTGGTTAGGCTTTCGCGGCCAAACCAATTCTCCAGAAAAATCCCATTGCAAGTATTCGATCGAAGTGGGGTTGTAGATAATATCCGGTCCAACGGTAAATTTGGAATTACCCCATCTCTTGACAATAGAAGAGTCCACTAATCAACCACTCCACAGAGTATCCGGATCTTGACCCCAATATTGCCGCGGAGATTGTCCTCCAAGCTCAGTCCATGCAGCGTGGTGGTTCTCATAGGTCTTTCACTTCCACGGCCTTCGGGGTTCCCCCACTTCCAACTGCCCCATTGCCACATGTTCCAGCTCCAACTCTATCAAACCCACCTAATCTTGCGAACGCCATCTCAAATCTAGATCCATCTTCTTTGCAGTCCCTTCTGGCTGCCCTCCAACAACGGCCCCCGGCTGTCCCAGCTACACAACAACCATTTTCGGTCACAAACACAACCCATGCTACAGCAGATCTTGCCAGCCTTTTAGGCTCTGCTCCTCGACAACCTCTACCACCCAACCCACAGCAACCGTTCCCGTCTCAGCCCTTCCAACTTCAAGCACCGAACCCTCCGCTGGTCTCCGACCCCAACCTATTATCACTCTTAGCTAAAGGCTTGGGAACCCAGCAGCCGCAAAATCAGGCCGCCGTTCCCCCGCACGTCCAGAATATTATGAGTCAATTGGGCAGATGGAAGCAATGAGTAATGACATGACGGTTTTCCAAGCCGTACACGTTTTTCGCGCACATTCGAGGAGTCTGGCGTTAATTTTTAATCGATTAAGATATCAAAAGGTACATGGTTTTCCGTCGGTAATACTCATAATTAGTCGTTGATTTTCTTGTTCAATTAGCGTTTTCAACAAGCAACATCTAATGTCTCAGAGGGGGATTCCACGGGCTATTGCTTTCTGTTCAATAGCTTGTGGTATGATAAGAATCTTGTGTTTGGGTGACAATTGCAAAGACAGCAATAATTTTAATGCGGAATGTGTGAAATATAGCTGCCCTAGAACATTGCAGCATTACGTAGATATGAATAATTTTTCCCTTCTTGGTTTTGATCCATGTCGTCAGCCGTAATATGGTACAAGTTCTAGAGACTCTCGGTTCTTCGAATAATCGCGCCCTTTGCGCTTCTCAAATACGTTTGCGGATTTGGACCAAACTCTCACAATTTCACCGCGGCGTCCATCCTTGCGCCTTGAGGTCCTGGACCTTGGCTGCGTCTTCCTTCTTAATTCGCTCGATCGTCTTATCTCGGTTATATTCCATTACACGTTTTTCTTTGAAATATTTGACCTTGCCAAGCTGGAGTCAGTGAATGCGTCCGAAGCTTTTTACTCGGAATCGCTGGTGAAAATAAATATGCGTTGCTTACCCAGGTGCTGGAGCAGGCCAGCTCAAACTCGGCAATCTCCTTCGCACACTTCTTTCTAGCTTCCTTATCATCTTTAATGGCATCCAGGATGCCATTATCGTCCAGACAAGAAAAGAAAAGGTCGCGACCCTCCCAACACCGTTGTCGAGAGGTTCGATCGGGGGCTATACGACCACCATCGGAGGCTTTTTTGTCATCGGAAGACCAAGAGAACCAGCCCATATTTTCGTATAGGGTTATATGTATAAAATAGAAAGAAATCAGTGGGTAAATGGGAGAATATTCGTCGCTATGGTAAGAGAGTGGGATATTCAATGTTGGAGCTGTTGGAGCTGTTGGGCAAACCAAGATTCGCTCCGCATAACTTCCGGTCATGTGGCGCTAGGCCAACACAGTCAACCTGGATGATCGCCATAAATCCCCATCAACAGCCTCTGACATTGCAGCACTCAACCATCGCGCTTGTTTAATGAAGCAGCTTGCCTTGTATGTATTTTTTTTAACACGGTATATACTCTCGAATCCACGTTTCTTGCCGCATTCATCCGACCTCTTTGCCCCGACTCCAGCGGATGCTTTCCTTCCCTCAGCCAACCTTCATCTGAGACCTCTCAAGGCCCTCGCGCCAGGAAAGCCAACCAAACACCTATTTTCGATCCCATCCTTGGTTTAACTGTATAGTTCATGCCCCCGCGCCGAAGACCTCCTCCTGCGGGGGCTCGAACAGAACTTCCGCCGCTGAAAATCGTCCGGAAGATTATCCTCCTCCAACTCGCGTTCTATGTCTCCGCGACGGCCTTAATTCTGTTCACCACGCTAGTATATGGTACGGCATTCTCGCTGGACTTGGTTTTCAATTGGGATGCCTTGAGAGGCGACACAACGATCGGGTGGATGCTAGGTCTGGTGTGGATGCTCAACAGTTTCCTGGGGTGAGTTTAATACCACTCTTTGATTGCTTTTCGTTACAAGGAATTGAAACTGACGCTTCCTTTTTCAGTGTAATTTTCCTTCTTCTTCTTGTCTCTCGTTCCAAGCTTATTCCCGATTTCGCACTCACGATTCACTTTTTACATCTCATCACGACCTCGTTTTACTCCCGCTCGATTCCTTCCAATTGGCTATGGTGGGGTTTGCAATGCGCCAGTGCCGCCCTAATGACCTTCCTGGGTATCTGGGCCTGCCAGTGGCGGGAGCTCCGACCTATTAGCTTTGGCGGTATCGGAGGGAGTAGCAGTACGGCTCAAAGTTCTGGAGACGGACCCCCGTCGCAAGCGGACGAAGGAAGTTACTCTACAATATCTTCTTCCCGAGGCCGGGGTCGAGGGCGTAATCCGGATGGTAATGGCGAGTACGAAATGACTGATATGAAAGGGGATCAAGCAGTATAGTCGATACGTTCCCCGACTCAGCATTCTTTTATTCTGTTTTCTTTTTCATCTTTTTTATGATCGCCCATATTATATCTCTTTCGCTCCCCAGATTTGCTGCTTGGGGGGAATCGAATCAGCATGTTTACAGGGCATTTTCCCTCCATTTTCCTTTTTTTTTGTACCACCCTAGTTTATGTATATCCTAGCTGGCAGGCACCTGTATAGATGGCGTTCTTGGATTAGGCGTCATCCCTCAATTTTTGAAATAGACCTTTGTAACTCAGGCGGGGAAAGGATGAGTGGGCGCATGTGGATTCTAATTTGGGGACAGCGAACATTTACCTTAGTCCCACTTGTTGGATATTGCATACTCTGTATAGCCAATAAATTAAGCATTCGCATCCGGAGGCCATTCATATCATCCCACTTACATGGGGTAAGAGGCGCCCACTTGGAGATGAGCTGTAAAAATGGAAACCGCAACATGCGCCTTCTAACTACAAGCTCATGCTACCGAGTCGGGGGTGTCGTCAGTCAGGCGGGGAGAAAAAACGGACTAATCCACCAGATAAGAGGGGAGATAAATAAATAGCCAATTACTTCCTACTGTCAATTCAATTCACAGCTACCCTTCTTGCTTTTATTCCTTCTTTCAATACTCCAAGATACGAGTGTTATCAAAAATCCGCCGAGATAATAATGTCCTCCACGACCGTTACCGAAACCCACCCTCCGCAGGTTGTCGTCACTGCCGAGGAGAGCAAGTCTCTCACCACTGCAGCTGAAGATGCAACCTTCCAAGCGACTGCCCGTGGGGATCGTAAGGGAAACCTCAAGTTGATGGGTATTCCCACCTTCACTAATCCATATGAGCAACGCAAGTGGATGAAGGAGCACATGGCTGCCGCTTTCCGATTCTTCGGAAAACAGGGCTATAATGAGGGAATCTCGGGTCATATCTCCATGAGAGGTGAGAAAAGAACCTGATATATATATACCCTCATAGTTTTCTTATCGAAAGGATGAGGAAGAGCCAAAACAATGATCGTGGGTGGAACTACATTAAAATCAGACTATACTAACTGACATTCTCTCCTTCCCTTACCTAGACCCTGTGTTGGAGGATCACTTCTGGATGAACCCCTACGCCAAGCATTTCTCTGCTATGAAAGCCTCCGATCTTGTCCTGGTTGACTCCGAAGGCTATGTCGCGGAGGGGGGCAACCAGGCTCCCATTAACGAGGCTGGCTTCATGATCCATTCAGAGATTCACAAGGCCAGACCGGATGTGATTGCCGCCGCACACACTCACGGTGTCTACGGTAAGACCTGGAGTACCTTTGGGCGGCCAATTGAGATGATCACACAGGGTGCGTATAGCTGTCTTTCGTCTTTTTCTTCCCTCTCTATAGATATCCCGATTAACGGTTTGCCGATAGACGCATGCAACTTCCATGGAAAGCTGAGCGTCTACGATGACCATGGTGGTGTTGCTTTAGCCCAAGAGGAGGGTCGACAGATTGCCCAAGCCCTGGGAGAGAATAATATCGCCTGCATTCTCCAGAATCACGGGTAGGGCCCCCCAGTGACACCCCGTGCCATGTATACCCCACTCCCTAAATACCAGGGGACACGCTGACATCAAGTAGCCTGTTGACGGTGGGCCGAACGGTTGACGAAGCGGCCTTCCTCTTTTCTAGTTTAGACCATGCTTGCCATTCGCAGCTGATGGCTGACGCCGCGGCCGCTAGTGGTGTTCCCAAGAAGATTATATCGGATGAGGTGGCTCAGTATACCGCTGATGCGGTTCAAAACCCAGTATGTATTTTTCTATTCTTTTCTTTTGTGTCCTCGAGTATCTCTTAGGCGTCGGGAGGGGTGGATTTTTACTGACTCCGGCAGCACAACTTCTACACTGAATTCCAGCCGGAGTTCGACTTGATTGTGGAGGAGAGTAACGGACGGGTCCTTCAGTAGGGTATCAGTACATTTGGGTTTAATGAGAATGAATATTATACTGATCACGGCTTCATCGGACCATCGAAAATTACCCTGTGTAAAAATTGGGATCTTAACAGGGATCTTCCTGGTCTCCTTATCATACCTAGTCCATTCTGTCCGGGTGTCCGACAAGATATGCATACCTCTCTTGTTAGTGAAGGAATGAACGGGTTGATAACAAACAGTAGGATCAAACTCTATTAGAATAAAAGCCAATAAATAAGCAATGAAGCTCCAAAACAAATGTTTCCGATGCGGGGAATCGAGCCCCGAGTTGCTGTGTGCTATTTATTTGGATGAGAGACAACCATGTTGACCCCTTCATACAGGCTAGATCCTTTGAATTACTCACAGTATTGGGAAATATAATAGGTCAAAGGAGTTACCTCTCGCCTTATTTAGAAGGCGGTTATCCTCTAACGCCTTGGCACCGTAGAGAGTATAGTGGTTGTCCCACGAGTGGTGGTTATCAAAATAGCCCATTCCGCAATAAGTATATATATCTTGCGGCTATTGCAATGGCTCCATTGCATTCTCCTTGCATGTGACAGATAGCATCCCAGTGATTATGCAACAGCTGGCAAATTTCCTGGAACCAAAAAATAGTGCATCAACTCATACCCTTTTTTCTTTACCCTTTATTTTCCCTTTTATTCGTCGGCTGAACAGAAATAACAGGGTAGTAAGTGCTGACTAAGACGCCTAAGCGACCAGCAACACATGGCATCGACACCTGCTTCATGATCAAATCATCTCATGCCCATCCATCCTCCCTTTCACCAGCAATTGTTGGGCTGAAAATGGTTGAGATTGTTGTTTTCACATCCACTGGATCTGTCACATGGAATTTCTTCGTGAATTAAGTTTGTATCTTTGACGCGGCGGACACGACACGGCTATCATACGGTATTAATGAAGCTTTACTGGATATTTGCCTGCTTTCTACGGTGATACGCAAGGCCACCCACTACGATTCTTATTATTTCCTTCTCCTTTTGTTTGATTTGATTCTATTATTTTCTACTTGGCTTTATTGACCTTCCCGCATACTTGGTCAATTATTGGAAAGCCAGTCAGCCAGTCCAAGCGATTGACTCCTGGAACACACCACCACAGCCACCCCCCTTGCCAATTGTGGGATCGGAAGAATCGGCTAGTTCGACCTGGGTTGAGTCATGGCTGCAGGTGAACCATCGTACATAGATTATGAGGCCTTCCTGGATCCGGATTTTATCCCGGCTTCATTCGCCAATTCATTGGTTCTGGCCACCAACAATGTGACAGACACACCGCTGGATCTGTCAACCCCGCTTTCACGGGTCCTCTTTGACCTTCAAGAGATCGACACGCACATTCATACGCTGACCACTAAATCAGCCCTCCCCTTGCTGACGCACACGCGGGACCAAACCGCCGCAGCAAGCAAAATCCTCAAGGAGGCAGAGGAGCAGATTTCCTCAGTGTCGCAGGGGTATGAGCGACTGGAGAGGGAGGTCCTGCGCAAATGGGAAGCAGCTGATGAGGCAAGACTGGCCGCGGAAAGATCCTTGGCCACCGTGCGTCTCGCTCGGGCTGTTGGGCGTTGTCTTGCTCTGGGACGTCAACTAGAGGGTCAAATCGCGGAAGTCACTGGCCGTGGTGGACTAGCAGGGGCAGCAGCAACAACAACAACAACAGCAACAGCAGGGGCTAATGATGATGTATCTTCCTCTATAGCCTCTACTCGGGACGACACTCGTGCACTGGAACGAGCGGCGTCCACAATAATCAGCCTGCGGCGGCTGCTCTCCGATACGGGGGTGGGCGAGGAAGGCTATGGTTTGGACCGGGTAAGGGTCATCCGGACTCTAAGGACGGAGCTAGTGATCCCAGCGGAGAACCTGGTTAGGGCCAGAGCGCAGCAGGCCATTAACCGGTTTACCATGTCGACGGGGGGAACCTCCTCCGCGCAATCGGGCTACAAGCAAGCGCGTGACGCAAGAGCGCGCCTAGTATCAGGGGTCAATGTTCTGTACCTCCTCTCACCGATTCCCCAAAGCTCGGACCCGATAGTGGACTTTCAACCGGAGCTTCTCCTCTCTACATTACAAGGCTACATGCAGACGGCTATCGTCTCGTCGCTGAATAACCTTTCTCGCGCGCTGTCAATGCTCCCGACACTTGAACGGACACTCTCCGACTTATCCACGCGATGCCAGGACATCTTTGCGCTGGAGGCCATCCTAAGCAATATACGACCGCCATCCCACCCGCTATCCCCTGCAACCATTTCCACAGACAAAACAACCTCCCAGCCCCAAACTCGGGGACCGGGTAGCCGAAGCAATCTCCTCCATCCCCTCCTTAACGCTCTCGACACGTCTTCTCTCCCGTCCTACTTCTGGCGATCCCTCGCGTCATCTCTCACTACCCGCGTCCAGGAGATCCTCCACCGCGGTGGCGTCTCGGCACGTACGTTACGATCCAACCGAGACCGACTCAAAAGAGAGATCAGGGAGAGCGTATTACGCGGATCGCAGCTCCCAGCATCAACGGTGGGGATTGAAAAGCGGTCGGGTAGTGAAACGCAGGGGAACTGGGAACGAGAAGCAGCGGTCATGGTGAGTTCCGTGGTTGGGGGATTAGAAAGGTAAGGTAGGTAGTAGCGGTAGCAATAATACTAGTAAATCAAACTTGAAACCAAAAAAAAATAAAATGGAGAAGTGTACACAAACACACAAAAAAAAGAAAGAAAACAGAATGATGGATTAGAATCTCGACTGCTTTGAACAGCGAGGCACCAATAATGCAATAAGCAAAGATGAGATATTATTATTTCATGTACTGACTAGGTTCCTACTCTGCACAGGGCACTTTAGATCTGGGTCAGAATTGTACTCCTGCATTGCATGGGGCTAATGTACATACATCTCTCTTCTTGAACACCTTGCAGACACTCTCCTTCCCTTCTTGTCCTTGAGCATGGAAGCAGTCTTATATCTAAGCAGGTTCTGAAAATCGATTATTCGCTGCATTTTTGGAAAGTTCACATTAACTACCAGTGATATTATATCGAGGTACTGGTACCAGAACACAACATACTAATAGTGCTACTCCTAGTAGTAGTAGTAGTAGTAGTAGTAGTAGTAGTAGTAGTAGTAGTAGTAGTAGTAGTAGTAGTAGTAGTAGTAGTAGTAGTAGTAGTAGTAGTATGTCAGATACTTTGGTATAAATTAAACTTACAGAAGTATTATACCACTCAGTCCTTGTTTCCTACAAATTATCGTGTGAACTTTTGCGGCTTAGACTATGGTAGTTGCTCCATGGGGAGAAGATAGGGTTTTACAGGTTAAACATATTAAGATAAAAACAGCCTATATAACTTATAAAGTTGTATAAAGCCTTCCATAATCTGCACACTCATAAAAAGAAAATACTAGAGGGAAAAAACTGGGGCTTAAGCTTCTAGAATTCTTCATTCTTACTTATAGGATATCAACTGACTTATACAGGGAGTACAAGAGGGATAAATAAGACTCAAGCATCCCACGTCTCAGTGGAGTTAAACAGATTGAGATTGGTAGACAATTGGTCTCACATCAGCAATAAATGACCCTTTTACAATATTTTCTTTCCTTCTTTCTCTCTTTTCTTTTGACTACGAAGGTGATATTCCTGCATTGATAAACCTGCGCATAACTCGAATAGTCAGTGAGTTAGCCAGGTTTGTGTCGCTTCGACGGAGTTCGGAGAAAGTTATCGGAACTCATTGTCGTGGTTGGCCGGGGATAGGCGTAGAATTTGATATTCCCTTCCTAACATGGTTCTTTTTGCCTTTGTACCATGTGATAAAGGATATGTAATTGTTGTTGTGATATGTGTAGCAGAGTCCTCGACCTGGAGGTTTTGTTAAGGTAAGGCGGGCTGATTTCTCATCTTTGAAGGAAAGGGATGGGGACGCCTGGAAGAAGAGTTTTGAATGAACGTTTGTTTGGCCTTATATGTGTAAAATGTTATCATTTTAATAGCATTCTTCTGGGCATTCAGATGCCTTTTTTAGGTTCATGACGTGATGGTATACTGCATATTGTGACAGAAATAGATAAAAAGAGAGAAAAACTGCCTAGCTGTGCAGAGAAGTAATTTTCTTAGGGATATATTATATTTATCTATCTCTATTATTGTAGGACTGGATTTTCTTGGCTTAAAGGATGCCAGTAAATATAGCCAATACCTATTTCTTTATGGCAATTTATATTCATGCGTCCAATAAAAACCACCTAGATGTAAGGCACACCAGTCTGGAGTAACGAGATCGCTCCCCAGTGTTCCCACTGGTCGATACTGGGCATGTACTGACTAAATAGAAGTCCTAAGGTATCTAAGATCACCTCACTTTATCCTCCCCTGCTGCGTTATCTTGAAACATATCACAGTGGAGGGAAAAAGCAAAGTATGAGGAGAGGCGGCTATCCACGGACCACTTATCACATGCCCATGCACATCTATAATATTTTTTTCTTCTTTCTTTCCTTTGATTTTATTATCCCCTCTTCCTTCTCTGCTGTATGGATAGGCGGAGGGGGCTTTAACATCCTTTGTTGAACTGTGGGTGCTTGAAGGCTGAGATGTGCTTGAAGATGATTGGCTTTGTGCTGGATGGAGTTTACACCGCTCAAGTTTATTAACTAGTTGAATTTCATTACTAAGGGGTGCCTAATACTCTGGTTAGGTTTATAATCAATGCAGGAGTACCTATTTTCAAACATTCTTAGTGTCTGCTGGTGGCAGGAGCGGAGGAAAAGCGGATTACTTGGCCACAGGTACCGAGTATACCTAGGCATAGCAAATGGGGTACCTGGCGACTACTTCTTAGAAGCATGCACACCTGTCGAGTTTTATTTCTGTGGCAATGGATATAAGGCGTACAAAGTTAAATTTTTCATGAGAAAGCTGTTCAAGAGTGCCTGTGAAGTAGCAGCATATTGTTGAAATTGATAAATACCTGCAGGTTGAATGGAACGGTTGCAGGCTCGGCCAGGTGGTCTTCCTCGGGAAGGCCTGTCGGGATGTGAGGGTGAGGCTATACTTGGAGCTTCGTGTTTTTTTCGGTCGTGCAAGCTTATTGGTGGGCCTTCTTGTCTCCATTTTGTTTCGGGTGAGACACGATAAATCGCTCTTGTGCGGAGAGAGCCTGTTCGTTTTCTCGTTGATATGATCGAAATAACTGACACCATAGTGATCTCGTCTGGCTGCTCAAGAATGCAAACAATACCAATTGGGTACCTGGATGCTGATTCTTCGCACTCTGAAAAAAGAAAAAAAAACCTGTAAGTACTAGTAAACCAACTAGAGCAGGTACCATCCGCTTGTACCAAGTGACCATGCACATCACCAAAGGATCGGGTCTCCCCGCTTTGATAACAGCCTTTTGTGTTTTTCGTCATCTCCCTTTTGACTCACTGTGGCGGGTTTTCTTGCCTATTTTTTTCTGATCTGTCCTGATCTGATCCCTGCTTTCCTGAAACCCCAAAGCCTGGGTCGACAAGTTGATAGGTCGAGGAAAAGGAGGTGGAGGACAAAAAGGCCCAAAAAACTGGCTTTTGGTGGCGGGTTGAGTCCTGGTGCCATTTTCTTTTTCTGTCGCCTCGCCCCAACTGCTCCATCCTCGACATGAATGAGAGAAAACGGAATATTTTCTTTTCTCATTCTTGGTCGAAGTCCAAAATATAGAAAAAGCAAAAAATTCAGAGGAAAAAAAAGCAAAGAGAAGGTATGAAAAACCTCTTTTTCCTGCAGGGTAGTCTCTTGTTACCAGGCGTCTCTGGTCACAGATTGGTTGTGCCACGTCGATCAACCTTTCCTCCCCTCTTCTTCCCTTTCCCCGCTCCGAGTCTCTATCGCCACCAAGTCTGGAATGGATGGTGGTATGACTGGTTCCTGTCCTGTCTTTCAGTTGCTGGATCCAGTCTTTTGCAGTTTCCAGAGGCACACTTCCCGGTCTGGGTAAGGTACTAAGTAAATCTAAGTAACCTACACGATTTGATGCTCTCATCTGGTTGTGCAAATGGGAATGAACCACTGGCATCCTGTCTACCTTTGGGTGAGGGGAATGTACTAACAAACTGTCATCGAAGGGGACATTTTTTAAGTTACCTTTTCCCTGCTGGTGGTGGGGTAGGGTGGGCGTTGATGGCGCACAGAAAAGGGTGGAATTTAGATTGATCAAGTACTAAATTGAATTCGACGCACTCCACGATGACCAACTCCATCGAGACTGGCACCAACGTGTGGTCGGTGGGTATATTGGTGATCGTGTCGACCTTAATTGCCGAAGTAACTTTTGCTGAGATGTGGGGGAAGTTTCGCACCGATCAGCAGTGATAGACTGCCCGAAGCACGCGCTGTTGGAACTTTGACAAGCTCATGGTTGTCAGCCAAGGCGAGATCTATTGCCAATTGGATGATAGCAAATTAGCATAACTTGCATAATAAAGAGCAAGTATCTTCATAATCATTGAGGATGGGGGCTGAATACGTATCATCTATCTTCAACTCGCCTAATTTTAGCTAGGCAGGGGTATATGTAAGCTTGAAGGAGATTCATGGGGTGGAAAGGAGTTGGAGCAGAGGACTGAGTTTGGCTCAGCAGACTTGTCCCCGCAAAGAGGAAGCTTTCTCTCGTCTGCGGCCACATTCGACATCCCAGCCGTCGTGTAATTGAAGGTTGAAGTTTAAAGTGTCATCGAAGAGGGAAGCACGGACTGCGTTTTAACATCAGAACTTACTAGGTACTATCCACCAGCAACTACTGGAAGTCGTTAGTAGTTTGGGAACCAGCAAGTGAGCCCTGGTAACCTTAATCTCGGCTTCCCATGTAAGGGAAGAAAGAGGAGGGGACCAAAGATTGCGTGAAGGGGAAAGGACCGCCTTGAATGAGTCTGGAGTCGAAGCTGCAAGGACGCTCGAAAACCTTGATAAAGTGGCATGGCTTGCGCTCAAGCATTGCGTTCCAGGTTTTGAAATGCCCATACTCAGTCGTCTATCTGACCGTGTGATAACGGGAACGGGGTGCGTAATATTAACCGTATTCTTTACTTTTATTTATGATTTGGTATAATTTTTTTTACAGATGAAGTTTCGTACGTAATCTACTAGGCTTGCTGTGGATACTGAGTATGTGAGTTGACCAGAAACCTCCTTCAAGTGTCTCCTCGGGGCACACTTCGGCAGTTACCTTGGCTACATCCCAGCTAACTCAAACGTCGCATAGGATTGGTTGCGAGATAAATAATTAAGCACATCATCTTCCTAGTGTGTGGTGTTAATTCTAGTGACCCCCTCCAGGCGTTTCAGAGCCCCGTGTTAAGAACTAATTGTCATTGATGTTGATGAAAGCTTCCATTGCTTTCCGATTCGTCTGCACCAGAACTCAAATGGGATTGTTATTTTTTCCACTTATAAGGCTAAATGGTTCCTACCTGCTGCTCTTTCGGTTTCTATCCATACTCTCTTGATTCTCAGTTTGTCTCTGTGGGGATTCGTCTCTTCCTGTCCTGAATGCGGCAGTGGCTTTTCGTTCCAGCCTTTCAAAGCCATGGATGGGCATCAGGAACAAACTTTCGCACTTGTCTGTTCCGAGCATCAAGAGGATTGGTTATCTGGAATGACTGTAAGACCTGAGTGGAAATAAAATGGACCAAAAAGTGGGAAAGTATTTTGAACCGGTTTTAAAGGCAGTTTGATAGGAAATGATTTCAGTGAACTGGATGGGTGTGGGAAGCTGTGCGATCTTCAAATGTAAGGTACTACAACTGCATGTACCGCATGGCATGCGCTCAAATGTCTCTAATGGACGGAACGGGGATTTTCACAACCCTATCAAAGGGGCTGTGGAAGCCCCGGAAACCTCCTTGCGAGAATCCGCTCGTATTCTATGGTTTGGAGGATGACTTGGACGGTTTGGAAATCCAGTCAGACGATCGGACGTTGGACGGCTTACCTGAGGCAAGCGATGGACGTAAGTGCACAAATGAGGCAGACATACATGATTTTATTTTATTTTTTATTTTTCGACACAAAAAAAGACAATCAGTTTTACCCCAGGATCCTCAAACAGCATCGAGTTATAGTTTTGAGATCGGATCACCAGACTGAATGGGTTGAGAGGTTGTTTTGAGTGGAGGAAAGGCAATTAAGAAGGTAGTCGGTCTTTCGATGGCTGGGCCAGAAAGTTACCAGAACAAAGGAGTGGCTTCCCCCATGGCTGGGTCCAAGTGGTTAACGTCACCGCGCCCGGAAGGCCGAGCACCCACTCACCTTGGACGGTTCAATCAGGATCCCCAACCTGACTTGGGCGTTTCTGAACGGACGGAGGGGCAAATAAGGAGGAAAACATCATCAAGAATAGAATCGTGATTCATGAATGGGCACCATAATCCCCAAGAGGCAAGGGAAATACTATCCGCACACCCCCGCTGCCCCGAGTACCTGGTGCCTATACTCCGAGCACTCCAGCGGATGGGAGATCGAGGACCCTGGATGGAAGGAGGAAACCATGGATCAGACTGGTCGAGACTGGCCATCATCTACCCGGACCGTCCGATCAAGACGGGTCAAAATCGATCGAGGGTGCCCTCTCTTTCTTTTCTTATTTTTTGACCATTCCCTTTTCTTCCAATCGTGGATCGCGAGACCAAAAAACCAGTCGCACATCAGTCAACCATCTTTCTACTTGTGATCCTCAAAAAGATGGCGATGGGCGACTCCGAAGCGCTGGGTTCCTGATACGGGTTTCATACCAGCGCTTGTATCGTATGTATCGAGGCCTTGAGGTTTAATTTCATGTGCGTTCGTATACTTTACCAATCGTAATACCCGCCCATGAGATGGATGCACGACCCAGCTGCCGATTATTGGTTGTTGTTGAATTTCTCTCTTTTCTTCCACCTTCTAGACTTTGGCCCTTAAGTGCTGTAATTCGCTGATAAAGGAGAAAATGGAAAATAGACCCTTTTTAGAATATTTCCCTGACAGGATGGATTCCCAGGGTTCTCAACGCTGCCAAGAGGAGATTAGTGTGTGAATTCATCCACCCGCGACTCCACAGAGCCCACACCCATCGCAAGTCTATGATTCGTGTCGGCCGTTCCGGACCAAGTCGACAGTACCTGGGGCTAACTAAGGTTTACCTATCAAATTGCACCGTATCACTTCTGAGTTGAGTTCAGTCGTCTGAACCTAACCTGAATGGATGATGGTTATAATGATTCTAACCACAGAATCCTTCTTTTGGCGAATAAGAGAGATGGGTCGTGGATGCGAGATCGCGAGTGTTTTGGGCACAAGCCTGCATCTTGGGGATGGTGGTAACTCACTGCCTGATGGAATACCTAGGTAGTGGCGGGTGGTTTGGTAGATGGATTATTGCCATCACTCCGAGGCATGATTTAAATAAAATATAAACTTTTGAACAAGTGAGCGAGAGGGTTAAATAAACAGAAGAATGTTAATAATAATAGCTCTGATAATATTAATATGCTAATCACATACCATCCTCACCAGGGGATTGGGTATGATTATCCTCGCTCCCACTATCCATTTATTTTCTAGATTCTTCCTAACATGGGAAGGGCTAGATTAGGCTCTACCTTATTAATTATTGTTATTATTATTATTATTATTTACGGTCAGCTACTCGTAGTACTACTCTTCTTCGGATCTAGTAGTATTATTACCGAGAGTGATGATTATTATTATTATTTTGAGAATTGATTTTTTTTTGGCCCTTGGGGTTTATAGTTATGTAGTTCACTGGCTCCATGGTTCTCCCCCTCCTTCTGCCCCTCGTTTCGCCGCCCGCCGCCAAACCGTTGTTTCCGATAAGCCTCCTTCCCCCAATCCTCCTCTTTCTGGTCGTCTTCTCCTGGCGGTATCGTCATCACCACCTCCATCAAGCAGTCGCTGAGGCGGGTGAGTTGCCGTCATTCAAACACCCTGTCGCAGCCCTGCCGCTCTTACTTAGTTCCTTTCCTCTCGCACACCCCCCGTCTGTTTCTTATTTTATTATTATACCGTTTCGTTTCTCTGCTTGAATCTGGATCGATCGGAGCCTTTCAACTTCTTCCCAACTTCTTCTCTCTCGCCTCTTCCCTTTTCCTTCCTTCTTGTTGCCTCTCTCGCTCTCACCTTTCGCCTCCTCCTGTCCTTCTATCAACCTCGTGGCCTGGGTGCCTGTACATCACTTACCTATTTATAGCCATTTTTTTGGACTGATCTTATTTTTCTTGTTATTTTTATTTCCCCCTACTTTCGCATCCCGGCGATCCATCATTTCCAGGACTGGACCTCTATCCGCCTATTTTCTTCCACATATCTTCGTTCAGTTTTATTGTTTTTATTATTTTTACTTTTTTGTCCTTGTACCTTTCCTTGGTTTTGTACTGGATTTAGTTTGAGTCTTGGCTGGATCGGTGTCTTAACTACTGTCATACCCACAACCAGGACTCGACGCCCACTGGAAACTCGATCGAGTCCGGCTAACTTACTCTCCTACATCTGTCTGTTCATCCAGTTGCCTCTTTCCATCTCTTTCTCCAACTCCTCATCCCACCCCCAGGCTTTCATGCCCCCTTGAACCTTCCTCCCACAAGTCGACCTGTGAGAGATGCGTCCTCGGTACTAATGGTCGTTCTCTTCCACTCGTCGTGTACAACCTACCTACCCTTGCTTCACAGTCCTCGTCAGGCACTCATCTAAAAGTCATCCTTACCTTCCTTCAACATTCTTCTTTTATTATCATCCCTTCGCTCAAACCTTTGGAGGATCAAAATATTCCCCCCCTTTCTCTTGTAAGTGTGACAGACGAGGGAAAAAAAAGTCACCAAATATTAAAAAAAAAAAATTGCCCCCCCTTTTTTGCCCATATTCCATCCCTTGCTAGACGTCACAACTAAAAAAATATTACGGGCTCAAATGCTTACATTGGTTGCGCAAACTTGTCTAGTAGTCAACACCGTGCGATCGGCGCCGTTATTGGCCTTTTGAAACTCACAACCTGGTTCACTGAAACATTGTCGGGATTGTGTGCCGAGGAATCCCCGCGTGACGAATTAGTACATAGAACTGGGGTGGAATCGGGGTTACCTCATTGTCAATATGTCTTCGTTTTTACCTGTCAATAATATTTCTTCGCCACCAGACCGTGTCATGGAGGATGCGACAACTCCCACAACGCCTCGTCCCCATCCTAATAACACCCAGGCGGCGCAGGACGCCGTAAAGACAGCAGGTACCGGCCAAGATGACAACACTTCGAGAAATGTAAATAACCCCGATGGCTCCCAAGGAAGCGCTCCGTCGGTGTCGGATGAGACTGTACAGGCAGATTCGGATGGAGATCGGGAGGGCTCCGATCATGACGCGGAACACAAGGGAAATGCTCCGCCATCGAAAAAGAAAAAGGGTCAGCGATTTTACTGCACGGACTTTCCACCATGTAACCTGAGCTTTACCCGGAGTGAACATCTAGCCCGACACATTCGAAAACATACCGGCGAGCGCCCTTTCCAATGCCATTGCTCGCGTCGATTCTCCCGGTTGGATAATCTGCGGCAACACGCCCAGACCGTGCATGTGAATGAGGAGATACCTGGAGATTCCCTGGCAGCCACAGGAACCCGTTTTCAGCGCCAGATACGTACTGATCGGGTGCGTCCTCAGGGACGAGCGAGGGCAGGTACAGGAGGTAGCCAGGGGGCTCACAGCCGGGGACACAGTAGGAATCTTTCCACGTCCAGTATCGCCTCGACGACATCGACTTTCAGCCAGCCCCAAGAGCTTCGACGTCGGCCTCCTCCCCTGATCATGGCCAACGATCCAACTGCGAGGGCTCGATTAGCTTTGGACCCGATGATGGATACCCCCACCACTCCTCCTGGGCAGGTTCGAGGACATCCTGGCCCTCCGGGCGGCTCCCCTTACACACCTTCTCATATGTTCTCCGCAGGCGGCAACGGTAGTCCTCATGTTGCTTCTCCCATGTCTGCAGCATCTCATGCGTCGGGTTTCTGGGACGGAAAGACTGCTGCCCGTCGTTTATCCGTTCCAACAGGCGCAAACCCTTTTGCGCCCCAGCAAGCCAATCCGTACACTCCTGGGTACTCTTCGACTGGATACCCAACCCCGGGGGGAGTCTACGCCAGTCCTGTCAGCACAAACTACTCCATGTCCCGTGAAGAGATGGGCCATAGCGTAACAGACGCCGATCTGAGACGGAGAACCTGGCATCCTTCAACTTGGTCTACTGTTGCTCGGCCTGCCACCAGTGGTCTTGGAAATTACCAAACACCAGACACGTTCCCACCGGCGTTTGGAACCAATGGATCCGCGGATCAGCCCCCTCGATTACCAGGGATTGAAAGCTTCGATAAAGTTGTCGCTCAGCGACCTCTGACCCCCCCTGCCCGGAAACCGAGCCCCATGCAGATCGATACGCAAAGCAAGCAGCAGCCGCCTCCGGGTTATAACTTCGGCGGAGGGTTTAACTATTCTCAACCGTCTAATCGACCAGCTCCTCCCATATCTGGTCCTGGCCATCGACGAGGACATGTTTCTTGGGACATGTCTCTACACACCAATCTGACTGGCTTGCAAATCAGGGACAGGCCTACTCCCCAGCGAGATGCATCGCACTGGAGCCAGCAAACCATTTCAGAGATCCACAATGTTGGCTCCCGCCCATCATCATCATACCAACAACAAATTCAAGAGTCTCGTGGTCATCACAGTTATGGTTCGTCATATAGCACAGTTACCTCAAGCTCCCAAGCTACCCGAACAACCCCCGAGGACTCTAGTAGCAGCGAAGGAGTCCACACTCCATCGACTGCATCTTTAGAGTACCATCCTGCCATTGTTCAAAACAACGGCTATGTTGAGCCTCATCATCATCCCTCGTTCTCATCTGATGCGTCCCAAGCAGTACGCTCCCGGTACCCGGAGGTTCTATTGCGGTAGATCGCTGATTGAAATATAGGCTTGTCCTCCTATACCCCCACCATCCGAAGGATACCACCATAAGCACAATCTGCGACCCGATCTTCTCAATAACACCTCTAGAGAACCTGGGATGGGCAGACTTGAGGCTCTTGTTGCTGTTGCTACTAGTGAAAATAAGAATACCGCAAAGCTCCTCGTTTAAATAGGGGTGATAGGCTGGAATTTTTTCCGACCCAGGGCATAGCGGGACGTGAAGTACCACTTCTCTCTTTAGGTTACCCTGGTCATTTTGCAGCGAAACTTGAGTTCCTTTCTCATCTTCTCCTTTCCCCTCTCGACTTAAAGCCAGCGTTGTATAGTATGTACCACAACTCGGCTACTTCTCCGACGCTTACCCATCTCATTCATGTTATTTGGTTTTCTTTTCTTGCCATTTCGTTCTTTTTATTTCTTTTTTCTTTTCTCCCCCCCCCTCTCTTTTCTTGAACATCCCCCTTGGATATATCTCTGGAGTTCTAGATCCTTGGTCTCTCACTACTTGAAGCTATATACACCGCGCAGCGGAAGATCTTATGACGAAATGACTGATGAATAACGCATAAGTGGTTTTGAATCACTGTGGGGGTTTTGATTTTCGATGAGGACCAGTTTTGTTCGGGTGTTATTTTGTTCTGCTTTGTCATGCATGTTCTGGCGTTTACCTCTTTGTGGCAGCTTGTTTATAGTGCATGGTTATACCCCCGGCCTTAATCTCGAGTTTTACTACGAGGTTTTGGAAGGAGTTTCCTGATCTGGTCGTGGAGTGTCTTTGATTTGCCCGTTCGGATATGTTTATAATTATACATCGCTTTTCTGGTCTCTCCTCTTTTGCCTAGTCAATTGCGGCTACCCTTAGGCCTGTGTTACTAGTACTCTTCCGTTACGTTTCTTCATGCGAATACAGCAGCATTAATCAGTCGCGTGCAAAATAGTCCTACTGAGTAGGTCTCGCAATAGTAGAACTTAGTCGACTATCTACGAGCTTGCTAGTTCGACCCTCTTGAGATTTACTATGATCTCACTGGTAGTAGTTGGATATCCAATCGCTGTTATCTTGGATAGAGGCCAAGAGAGGATGATGATCGCTGAGTGACGTCAAATGATCAGCCTGGTGCATCGAAAACATCGCTTGTTTCCCCGCAACCTTGGTTTCCCTCTATCATGCAAGGAAGGTAAGGTATAAACGTCAGACCCAAAGAAAGAGTAAGACACCTGACAAGGCACCTTTTAAAGGATTTCTCCTATGTCCTTGCCTCCTCACATCTGAAGTAGCTTGACACTTCATACTCTATCACTTTTTCTGAAGTCATCTTAAACCTTTAAGATAACACATAGCTACAATTTAATACCTTATTTCTTTTTCTTTCGATCGCAGAAGATTCGGAGGAGAGACAAAAAAACCATGTCGAAGAACCGAACTGGTTTATACCTGGGACTGGCTGCTGCCGGAGCTGGAGGATATTATTTGTATCGAGCAGGCGGCGATCCCAAAGTCGCGAAAGAGGAACTGAAACGTGAGTGATTTTTCACATTTTATTTCTGCTTCTAGTACTTGTGAGGACGCTAAAAAAAAAGAAATGCTGATGGTTAATGAACTGGAAAGATGATGCAAACTTGACTCGTGGTAAAGCACCTACGACCGAACAGGTTGAGAAAGAGGTCGAGAAGGCTGGATCAGAAACGAAGCTGAACATTGATGCGACGGTATGAGTTTTTGTCTTTCATCCCCCCCCCTTTCCTTACCTATCTCTCTCTGTTTGACTATCTTCTCTTTTTTTTCTCCTTTCCTCCTTTTCTCAGATTTAGAGTTAGGGTTAATAATGGGGAATCTCTACCAGGCTAAGAACGCCAGCACCAAAGCCAAAGATGCTGCCTCAGAGGGAATGAGGAAGGTGGAGGACGAGGCTTCCAAATTGCGGAGTGAAGTGGAGGCCCAGGCATCAGAGGCAAAGGGGACTGTGTCGGGTTGGTTTGGTGGGAAAAAATAGACCGGAGGTAAGGTGGTGGGTGGAGTGGTCATTTTGTATAGAGCAGAGTGGACCAGCAAGCAGGTGGCAAGGTCGTTCCTGGGCCACACGTACAGATGTCAGAGAGAGGGTAAAGTTGAGCTGTTCATATGATTGATAAAGAAACAGCAATAACTTGCAGTTAATTTGAATTATCTGATCAGGGTTTAGTTGGCATGCTGCATTCCGGCCTGGTTGGTTGACCGGAGTGATTGATGGAATGAGTTGGAAGCATTTTCATTTTGATCTGCTGTAGATATATTGAGTGGGCTTTTCTAGGCTTCTTTTTCTTTCTGCTATTGACGCTTCCTTCGCTTTCTCCAAAACAAAAAAAAGATATTTTTCACTTGAGGGTTTATCTTGGTCGATGGACGCATCCTGGTAATATAACCGGTTTGGGACAGGCGCCGACGCCAAAAACGCGTGGAGTCGCGACGCGCTCCACCAGGAAAATCCCCTTTCCAATATATCCCCATTTTTACCCGCCAGCTCTGTGGTTTCCTCTCCCTTATTGCAGGTACAAGTCTCACCTTCTCCATTTTCCGTGTTTAAACGATTGCTTTAATTTTCTTCCTTCCTTCCTTAATCAATAATACGTTGACTGTGTAAAAAAGAAGGAAGCTACGATGCCTCGTACCTCAGCCCGACAAGCCGGCCTCGCTCGCCGACAGCAGGGGATCCAGACTTTTGCAAGAGCGACCAAACCAGGATTTACCACTCGTCAATCGCTTGGGGACGGCAAGAAGGAGCATCTTGTCCCATCTACAACAATAAACCTACCGGTCTCGCCTTCCAAGAAGCGGAAATTAAATGAACTTGAGAACGTCGAATGTGGTGGTGGTGCCCGAGAACAAGGGGCAGGCAAGACCGAGGCACAGACAACCCTAACTCCATCCAAGTCTCTAAAGTTTAGTACACTATCGGTGTCGACGCCACGGAGGAGCGGCCACTATGCCTCTTCGCGCTCCAGGATTGCCGTTAACGATAACTCCAACACCATCACCAACAACGATGATCGCCACGATGATATCCCTACTACGCCCTTGAAACGCTCTGCGACAGGGCTTAGGAGGCCACGACGAGAATCCCGCCCGGAGCCGGTGGTGGTTTTTGCCACGCGTTCGCCCTGTGTGGAGGATATGGTCGGGTTGCATTTGGCTGTTCTCAAGGCGCTTACGATCCACGCGGCCCACCAGGGCCCGTCTGCCCCGGCGGAATTGAAAGAGTTTCTACACAGCGTTGAGCGCCTGTGGAAGAAGAGGAAGGTAGTGGTGAAGGACTTGCAGCGATTGATTTGGATCTGGCAGCAGGGGGGTGAGTCGTCGGCTATGTTTGGTTTTCGACTAGCGAATTATGGGTTAGGGCGTGTGTGTTTGGAGAGGATCGCTGGGCGCGCGGAGCGAGTTGACGAGGTGGCGCTGCAGACGCAGTTCGAGTCGGTGGTTGATCTACTCTGGGAGAAAGCTCTGGATTCAGTGCGGGGTGATGAGAGCCGGGTGGATTTTCTGGCGACTCTGGGTCTGGCGTCCATACACGAGTCATTGACTCCATTCACGGCATTCCGGAAGGGCCAGCAGCGGTTGCAAGACCTGAGGGGTGGTGTGATCAAGGTGAAGATGGAGCACTTTCGCGCGGAGGTTCTGGGTGATTCTTCCGATGCGAAACCCCGTGATGGGACCGCTAATCGGCGTCTCGGCCTGTTGGACCGCATTAAGAATAAGCAGCTGCGCCAGTCTAATCTGCCACCACCGCCGTCGAAGGGAATGCTTTTGCGTCGGGCTGCGGCCGAGCGCATTGAGGAAGTTGCGGGAGTTCTGTCTATGCTGAGGCCAGTAGGTTATGTGGGGAGTGGCCCGACGGCCAGGATGACTGTTCAACGAACCCCTTTCTGCCTAGAGACCATTGTTCAGAATGTCCAGAATTCGGCGAGAAATCCCATCTCTGAGAAGGAGGTGGAAGTTTGCCTAGAGATCCTCTCCCGGGACGATGTTGCTGGCCACTGGGTCAGTATTGTCAGCCTCAATCAGCTGAAGTCTATTGTGCTCAAGTCTTGCGGTGACGTTCAACCGAAGGACATTGCAGCCAAGGTGTCCCAACTGAACATTGGATGGGAGGAATCGACATGTGCATCTTCGCAGCCTTCCTCCAACTGATGTACTTTTACTATATACTTGAATCTGTCCTTCGTTTGTATTTCCATTCCTTTTGTTGTGACCTTTGACTTGGATTGGATGTTTTTGGTGATACCTCATGGTGGGTTGGCGTGCCCCGGTGTTATGATTGGATTGTCAAGCATGTTTATTTTATGTACCTCTACGGTCGACGATATTAGCGCTGCATTGTTTATGTTTTGTATGATATCGTACACAACCTCTTAATAAAATTTTTGATAGACCTCGAGTCCCAAAATGCCCTGTCCTTTCCCCCTCATAACATTTTAAGGCACTTGAGTGGATATCCACAATATGATTGGCCCAAAACCACTTTTCGATCAACGCGGTGGACGCGCTATCACGTGACCCTGTCGCGTCTCGCGCCGGGCCAAGAAAAGAATCCAGGGAACAGTTGGACGTCCGCCATAGTAACTCCGGACATTAACTAGCAGTGAGGTCGTTTCTTCATATTGCAGGAGAGACACACTGGCATCATGTCTTCACGCCCAGATCTCAGGGTAAGCTTTGACACCCAGCCCCTATCAAATTAGTCACCCAGACTCACCAAAAACTGTTTTCCCCAAACTATATAGGTTGACGACGAAGTCGGTTTCATCCGGTTCTATCGATCTCTTGCCAAGGAAGGCGACAATGATACAATCCGCATATTTGATAGAGGCGACTGGTACTCTGCCCACGGAGCGGAGGCCGAATTCATTGCGCGCACGGTGTATAAGACAACGTCCGTGGTGCGGAACCTCGGGCGTAGCGAAACCGGTGGTCTCCCATCCGTCACAATGAGCATGACGGTATTCCGAAACTTTCTCCGCGAGGCACTTCTCCGGCTCAACAAACGTGTCGAAATCTGGAGCTCCGTGGGAACGGGAAAAGGCCACTGGAAGCGGACCAAGCAGGCGAGCCCAGGCAATCTGCAGGATGTGGAGGAGGAGCTGGGAAGTGTGGGGGCTTTGTCGATGGAGTCGGCGCCGATTATTCTGGCGGTGAAGATCTCGGCGAAGGCGGGGGAGGCGCGCAACGTTGGTGTTTGCTTTGCGGATGCTAGTGTGCGTGAGCTCGGTGTCAGTGAATTCCTGGATAATGACGTCTATTCGAATTTCGAGGCGTTGGTGATCCAGTTGGGGGTGAAGGAGTGCTTATTGCAGGTGGACGCGAACCGGAAGGATGTGGAGCTGGGCAAGATCCGGGCTATTGCGGATAGCTGTGGGATTGCAATAGCGGAACGGCCTGTGCCGGACTTTAGCGTCAAGGATATCGAACAGGACCTGACGAGGTTGCTGCGTGATGAGCGGTCGGCGGGGACTCTGCCACAGACGGAGCTGAAGTTAGCTATGGGCGCTGCGTCCGCCTTGATCCGGTACCTGGGGGTGATGTCTGACCCCACAAATTTTGGGCAGTACCAGCTGTACCAGCATGATCTGTCGCAGTTTATGAAGCTTGACGCGGCGGCGCTGAGAGCCCTGAATCTCATGCCTGGCCCGCGGGACGGATCGAAGTCAATGAGCCTGTTTGGCCTGTTGAATCACTGCAAGACCCCTGTTGGTAGTCGACTGTTGGCGCAGTGGCTCAAACAGCCATTGATGGACCTGGACGAAATTAAAAAGCGGCAGCAACTTGTCGAAGCATTTTATGTGAATACGGAGCTGCGACAGACGATGCAGGAGGAGCATCTTCGCTCTATCCCGGATCTTTACCGTTTGGCGAAACGGTTCCAGCGGAAGCAGGCCAATCTTGAGGACGTGGTGCGCGTGTACCAAGTCGCGATCCGCTTGCCCGGTTTCATCAATTCCCTGGAAAACGTGATGGATGAGCAGTATCAGACGCCGCTAGAAACGGAGTATACGGCGAAGCTCCGGAGTCACTCAGACAGTCTGACCAAGTTGGAGGAGATGGTGGAGACAACGGTGGACCTGCAAGCGCTTGAAAACCACGAGTTCATCATCAAGCCTGAGTTTGACGAGAGCCTACGCATCATTCGTAAGAAGCTAGATAAGCTGCGCCACGACATGTATCTGGAGCATCGGTCCGTTGCTCGCGACCTGGACCAAGAGATGGATAAGAAGCTCTTCCTGGAGAATCATCGAGTGCATGGATGGTGCTTCCGCTTGACGCGCAATGAGGCTGGCTGCATCCGTAGCAAAAAGGAGTACCAGGAATGTTCGACGCAGAAGAACGGTGTGTACTTCACGACATCGACCATGCAGTCCCTCCGGCGGGAGCATGATCAGCTCTCCTCCAATTACAACAGGACTCAGACTGGCTTGGTCACTGAGGTTGTAAATGTTGCAGCTTCCTACTGCCCTGTGCTGGAGCAGTTGGCAGGAGTCCTGGCTCATCTTGATGTCATCGTTAGCTTCGCGCATGCGTCGGTGCACGCCCCTACTGCCTATGTCAGACCCAAGGTCCACCCGCGGGGTACGGGTAACACTGTGCTGAAGGAGGCGCGCCACCCTTGTATGGAAATGCAGGACGATATCTCTTTCATCACCAATGACGTCTCGCTGATCCGGGATGAATCTTCTTTCTTAATCATCACCGGTCCCAACATGGGTGGTAAATCGACGTATATCCGTCAGATTGGTGTCATTGCCCTCATGGCTCAGACCGGGTGCTTCGTGCCATGCTCGGAGGCCGAGCTGACGATCTTCGACTGCATTCTTGCGCGTGTTGGCGCGAGTGATTCGCAGCTGAAAGGAGTCTCCACATTCATGGCGGAGATGCTGGAAACATCAAACATCCTCAAGTCCGCTACCTCCGAATCTCTCATCATCATCGATGAGCTAGGCCGTGGTACAAGCACTTATGACGGGTTCGGTCTTGCCTGGGCTATCTCTGAACACATCGTGACCGAAATTCGCTGCTTCGGGCTGTTCGCAACCCACTTCCACGAATTAACTGCCCTCGCAGACCGCTACCCTAAGTCCGTCAAAAATCTGCATGTCGTCGCGTTCATTGGGGACGGTACTACCGAGGTTGGCGCAGATGAGGAAACGAAGAAGTCCCAGCAGAAGGTTACACTGCTATACCGCGTTGAACCCGGTATTTGCGATCAGTCCTTTGGTATTCATGTTGCTGAGCTGGTTCGATTCCCGGAAAAGGTGGTCAACATGGCCCGTCAGAAGGCAGAGGAGCTAGAGGATTTCACTTCGGCGGATCCATCAGGTAAAGAATCCGCCATGGCGGTCGACAAGTTCTCCCAGGAGGAAGTGGAGGAGGGGAGTGCGCTTCTCAAAGAGATGTTGCTGAAATGGAAGGCAGCAATTGAATCTCCTGACAAGAAGCTCACGGTAGAAGAGAAACGCCAGATAATGCGTGATCTGGTGAAGGATGACCCGAAGCTACAGGCGAATAAAGTGTTCCAGGGCATACAAGCGCTGTAGGGGACCGCAATTAATGTTTAGGGTGATTTCTGCTATACTTTCGGGATTTCAAGCGGCTTGGGAGGCGTTCAGGGAATGAAAGAGACCCAAAAAGACATAAATGAGCATGTTAATTTCTTACCATGTGGGATAGCTACCAGATACGTCACGACATTTTTACAGTTTGTATCAAATCAATTAATTCATGAGAACGTGTATGTTTTTGCGTCTGCTCTGAGGTTGAGTATATCTGGGATCACGTGGGTGACGCATTCGGAGTAAAGAAAATAAGCGGCGAGGATGGGTTGACGATGCCATCAACCTCTGGGTTTCCATCATCTTCCCCTTCGCTCGGATACATCTGCGGCCTTTATCTCGCGTTGATCACTGGTCGATCCCGTCTTTCCTTTCTATTCTCGCTTCGTAATTGAGCCAATCCGTTTCCTTTTTCGTTCTTTCATCCCATCCTCCCCTCTTCCCGCTATGCGCCGAAATTGAACTGAAGCTGGTCTCACTCCACCAAAGAGCTTAATTCATGCACCCTTTTTCCATCCTCACTCTCGGTATCTTCGTAGCGGGCTACATCACCGCGAGGTGGGATCTGGTTACCCGGCTGTACGAACTGGCAATTTTTGCCTGGGATCACAGTGTGGTGGTATGTTTCCCTCTATCCCCAGATACCTTTCAATGCTACGATGGTGGGATTGACCTTATATACACATGAGCAGACACGAACCGCCAAGGGATTCCTTCTTCTTTCCGTGTTTTTTTTCCTCCTTGTTATCCCCATTAATCATTTGGCAACAAGGGAAGGTATCCAAGTACGTAAAGACAGCTCCAAAAACTTCGCGCGCGCCTAGGGGCGGGATGCACATTTCGGATATTACGGAGGAGCTAGTTAGATAGCCGGAGATTGGATAGAAGCTGACAGGTCCCTATTGCCTTAGCATCCCCGATACGTGAACCTTGGTGTCTCTGCCCGGGAACAATTGCGCCGCCGAGGCTCGTTCTAGTCGCAAGCGGAGGATGACAACATGCAGATGAGCGATGGACTCCTACGGGTATTTTGGCCATACGACCTCCCCCGATCATCATCGCCGGGTGTAATTGTAGGATGGCGGAACTCGGAGCTAGATCTCTTCGTGTTAGCAGTGTTGGAAGACGTCGAGGTGAGCCCCCTGCACGGATGGGGGTGGGCGATAGGGGGAATTTTGTATGGCTGATCTGCTCATAATGCACTGGTAGCCCCGAAACGTGGACAATGCTCTTCGTGCTGGTATCTTGTTTCGCAACAGCCCTCACCCGGTCCCACGGATATTTGGCCTTTGTGGACGATCATCCATGCATGTTTTGGGTTCAACCAATCCACGAGATGCGCCAACGGTGTTCAACCCGTCGCATCTGTTCGTAACGACGCACCCGTCGTGCAAGGTCCCGCGAATTTACTGTCCTCCCGAAACCAATCCTTCGGTCCAGGTTATTATGTTTCATCGGCCCCATCCGACCAGGATGGAGTATATGTCGCTGAACCCGATCTCGCTTGCGTTGGAAGACAAAGTGCTAACAGCGGATAAATCGGATGCGGTATCCAATAAGCTCGACACGGAAGAGGGGATGGAAAAGATTCGGTCCCAAAATCTGGTGGAGAAACTTAAACTCCATATGGTGGTCAAGCATGCTCCGTCGCAAAAGGAGCAGGTGCTTCCTTTCATCATCAATCAGGTTAACTGCGCCTATGAAATGGGCAAGCTGATCGAGAAAAATAGTAGGCTGATTGGGATCCGCGTGAAGAGAAGCATGAGCGTTTCGGAGCGGGTGGTAGAATCTGCAACGACACTCTGGGACCTTTTTGTGCTAGGTGTGTCTTATGTTTTCTGGCAATGGATCTGGCCCGTTGTCACTCGATTATTCGTTATTGGTCTTGTATTCCATCGCACTATCGCCGATTGTGTCTTGCAGGTCCTGGAGTGGCGCGCTCATCCTGACGCGGCAGCACTGAAGGATATATCTGCAACAGCCCAGCAGGTGGATATTCGTCTCCAGCAGTTTTGCTATTGGCCCACTCAATACGTCAAACTACGCCAGAGGAAAGACGATTGGGAAAGTGTAACAACCTACCACGCACACTACATTCGGTTCTACAACAGCTTGTGGCTCGTGGCCAATGATGTGATCATCGGGATTGCTTTGGGATCTTACATCATCGACAATGCGAACTGGGTAGCCTATCAGATCAACTTTGTTCTTAGCGGCTGGACTGTGGAAGGACTACAGCGGACCATCTCTTGGCTCATGGATTGGCCAGCCGGCTTGAAGCTCAACAATGAACTTGCCGCGTTTCTGGGTGACCTCTTCTTGTGGGTAATTGAGAACTGGGCAGGTAAGAGCTTCATTTTGGAGAACCTTTCTTTCGATACTCGTATCCACTAACCCGTATAAGCATGCATTGCAAATCTTCAACCATACCTCCCCCATGTAATTTATGTTATCGGCTGCGCAAGTTTTGCTGGGGCTAGTATGCCGATTGCTCTCTTCTCTGACCTTGTGTCTATTTTAACCGTGCACATCTACTCCTTCTATATCGCATCTGCTCGCATATTCAACTGGCAACTCACCATTATCATCTCGCTGTTCCATCTGTTTCGGGGTAAAAAAAGAAACGTACTGCGCAACCGTATTGACTCGTGCGATTACGACCTCGACCAACTCCTTCTTGGAACCATTCTTTTTACGGTTCTATTCTTCCTTCTACCCACTGTGATCGTCTTTTACTTAGCATTTACATCCGCGCGGATGTTGATCATCTCGCTCAAGGCAGCTTTGGACACTTGGCTGGCTTTCTTGAACCACTTCCCCCTTTTTGCATTAATGTTGCGTGTGAAGGACTCCCGGAGATTACCAGGTCCGTGTATCTTTAATTTTCCTTGGTAAAATCCTTTCGAGTGAGACTTACAGGTGTTAGGGGGAATTCGGTTTGAACTTCGCGAGGAACAAGAACCCCCGGCCAATGACTCTTCAACTCCAAGCACCATGCATTATATCCATCTCGAGGTAGGTTTCTCTAACAACCACCCTTTGTAAAATACTATCTAATATGTATACAAGGCTATACCTCTCACCCTGCGCGCCATGTTCGACCAGTATTTCCAACTCGGCCACCGTCTTCGGAAACACTACCTCTCTCCACGGGTCATCTTCTGTCTTTTCACTGGCCGTTTTGTTCCCCCTATTCACCGTCGCAGCCTCTACAGCATGCAGTACAGTATGCTTCCAGATATTCGCCCGGGGATAGCGCAGGTCTGGTCAGAGCTTACTCAGCCGAGAAAATCCGGAGGGGGAAGTAGTGGTTCCTCATCGGGGATCAGTGCAGGGACAAACGGGATTATCAAGGTCCCAAGTGGGTTTGGACAAGGTGACTTTAGAAGGAGAGGGCATCGATGACTCTACTCCATCTATTTACGGACTACCGGCTAGAATTGGCATGAGTTTACGAGTCGTGTTTTGTTATCTATACATATTTATAACATGAGATAATAGTTATATTAATATATTAATTATTAATAATCTATATTATGTGCTCATATAATGGAATATGAAAAGGGGCTATGGCCCAAAAATCCCGACTTTAGATAGTATATTCGCCTTAATGACACATCTATATAGTACATGCGAACGCATTTCATGCAATTAGGCACCAAGCGCCCCGAGCGAATGCAAGGATAAAACAAAGCTGAAATCGTACACAGACATGGATCATAATTTACAAAGATGGGAAGAAGCGCGAAGACCAAATGAAAACAGATTGTATCCTTTCATATGTCTTCATTTCGGAGACAATAGGAGGTGATATCGTCGACGGTAGGTAAGAGAGAGGAGAGTTCTAACATATCTCTCTACTTCCTCCCATTTGGGGGGTTGGGTGTGGGATATTTAGTTTATCAGCAGAGCGGGGAGGGTTATCATCTTCTTTTTTTCTGCAGCTTATTTTCGTTCATGTCTTGCGGAGATACTCCGAATCGGTTTCGGGGTTATTCTTCCGGGCGTCTTCGAGCATACTATCGATGCCACGCTCTTTTAATGTTTTCTATTTATGAATTGAGAGTTATTAGTTTCGACCATTCGAAAAGTTGTTGAAATGGGGTAGGTGGGGGGACCAGTGGGTGGCGACATACAGTCAGGCATGACTTGTATTTGGAAAAGAGTTCTTCGCATTCGTTGGAAGCTGTGTTGCCGCGTAGATATTCTATTACAGCGCTCGGTTGGTTAATAGGACGGTTTATTTCTTTTTTTTCTGTTCGGATGAACTTGGGAAGCTCACTTTCGCTGTACCATTTGAGGAAGCATGTGTCATATTTCCTAGCTGAGTTAGGTTCTGGATCAGGAAGGCTTGATCGAGGGTTCAGGGCTAACTCTTTAATATCGTTGCATTCGGGGGCGATAGAGGCAGCCATGGTTGTTTCGAAAGCTTCCGGGGGTATAAGGCTAGAAAAAAGACACAATGAAATTAAAAGAGACCTGGTGACCGACCAAGCACAAAGTGAAGCCAGGCGAGCAGACGATGTCGGTGCAGAAAACCGGAGATCATCTCCATATGTACCATTTCAGGAAGGCGGTAGATCTAGATACCGGCCCGAGAATTTCTCCAGCTCTGGCGCCGTTTTTTTTTTTTCTTGTCAGGAAAATAGTGCAGCGCTAAGATCGAAAAAGCAGGACAGGCCAGAATCGTAACGAAAGGTCTTCGCTCGTTGACAGGAACGATATTTTGAGAAAACGGGTAATTGACCCAATCTTCACTTTTCAAAATGGATTCCCCGGCCGATTTCCCTCCGTTCCAGCAACGGCTCACGTCGTCCCTCGTGCAAGTGACTCGGGCTGTTGGACAATTATCTGCGGAGGATCTCAATTTTCACCGGACCTCGAGCTCAGAAGTTTCACAGTCGCTGGATGAGCAAAGCGACAGAATCCTCTCACTAACTTCGTCGCTTTTGAAAGCCGCTACTACGGGAACCGATATTTCTGCACCCGTTCTGTCAGATGAGGATTCCGTGGAGGACAATTGGCGCGGTATTGTGGATGTGATCGACGCGCTTCTGGAAAAGGCAGATGCTTGCCTGGACGAGTTTACGGGAGTTATTAAAAAGCTGAGCCCATCGGTACAGGAGCAAGGTGAAGAAAGACAGAGTCGGAGGGCACCAGCGCCAAACTTCCCCACGATCTACGACTATGGCCCGTCCAAGATTCCCAAGCCGCAACTGCAATTCGAGCGTCCCGTTGACAACGCGGACACCTCCCCCTTCAAACCCCTGCTTAGGACAAAACCTCATGCTATAGAGTCCTTGGAACAATCACTTACCCCAACAGAACTCGCGGGAGGCTATCGTAACCCCTACGAGACCGAGATTCGCGCCGCCAAATTCCCTCCCGCTGCTTATGTTGAGTCACCCCCGGTTGACTATCTGCCCTTCGAGTCGACGACTGCTACGTTTGTTGATACGCTGGATGGGGTGAATGAAATGCTCGCCGAGTTGAAGTCCGCACCCGAGATTGCGATCGATTTGGAGCATCACGATGTCCACTCGTACCACGGTCTTGTGTCTTTAATGCAGATCAGCACCCGGGACAAGGATTGGGTGGTGGATACCCTGAAGCCATGGCGGGAGGAGCTCCAAGTGTTAAACGAGGTGTTTGCGGATCCTTCTATTATCAAGCTCTTTCACGGCTCGACCATGGATATTATTTGGCTGCAGCGCGATCTAGGCCTGTACGTTGTAGGAATGTTTGACACCTACCACGCGTCTTGCGCTCTGGGCTATCCGAAGCGGAGTTTGAAATACCTACTACATAAATTTATCAATTTTGAAGCGGACAAGAGATACCAAATGGCCGACTGGCGAATTCGGCCCCTACCATCTGGAATGTTTGACTACGCCCGTTCCGACACACACTACCTCCTCTATATTTATGACAACCTGCGCAATGAGCTGCTCGAGAACTCCACCCCCAAAAATAATCTCGTTGACTACGTGTTGGAAAAATCTAAAAACGAAGCCCTACAGCGGCATGAGCGCCCCGTATACGACGCCCCTACCGGACAGGGGGCTGGTGGCTGGTATGATTATATGACACGCAACCCCGGTGTTTTCAGTAAGGAGCAGTTTGCCGTCTTCAGAGCCGTGCATCAATGGCGGGACAAGGTGGCAAGGGAGGAAGATGAAGGTGTCCAGTGTGTTTTTCCCAAGCACATTCTTTTCCGAGTTGCTCAAGCCATGCCCGTGGACATGGGCACTTTATTCCGGACTTTATCCCCCATAACACCCCTTACAAAGAACAAAGCTCCAGACCTCCTAGAAGTCATCAAGAAGGCGAAGGCCGAGGGCGCAACCGGTCCCGAGTGGCGCGATGTCTATGTCAAACCGACTAAAAGCAACAATGCTTTACCCAACCAGACAGCAGTAGAAACTGCCCAGGGTCTTTTGACTCCTCCCACAACCACACAGGAAGTAAATTTCCCCACAGCTGCCCGGAGCGAGGTATCTCAGTTTTGGGGTGCTATTCTAGACTCCCAATATACTTTTACTCACCCCGAATACTCCGTTGTGGCCTCCGCTGAAGCCCTTCGACTTTCCCTCCCCCTGCCACCAATGCCAAGGACGGTTTCTGAGGCTCGGGACAAACTTGCTGCACCACCTCCTCCCCCACAGCCAACCGCACCGGCACCCAAAGAGGAAGAAGACGACGATAAAAACAAGATCTTTACCGTCAAGGAACTGGGTGGGCCACGCAAGCGCAAAGCTGCCGCAACAGCAGCTGCAGCAGAGGTTCACTCCCCATCCCCAGATCTCGACAGACCACAGACCGACGACTCAACCGAGCCCTCGAAGAAGCAAAGGCGAAAGGACAAGAAAAACAAAAAGGACAAGTCTTCGCCGGAAACATCGCAACCCGACCAACCCGACCAAAATGCAACACCATTCAACTATGACGCTGCGGACTCTGTCTTCAACGCAAACCCTGCTCAAGTTGTTTCAGGTCGCACGAGGAAACGACCATTTAATCCTTACGCGAAGGCTCTTGAGGCGCCGTCGGGTGTGCGGAAAGATAAAAAGGAAGTGCCCGGTAAAAGTTTTACGTTCAGGTAAAAAATTCGCTTCCTTCGAGTTTCGGTTATATATAGACCCTAGGTGTTTCCCTCTCTTCTCGCTGAACCTCAGCCGGAGGCCAATATCACACTTGGTCTTGCATAGATAGTGATTACTAGTGCATAGCGATACCCGGTTTCAAATTGTATCCAATATAATGTAACTTTTCCTTCCTCTCCCAAACGAATCTGAATCACATGACATCCTAGCGTCCTTGCATGGTAGAATATTTAGATGGATAGAATTATTAAAAGGAAGGTTGGTGACATGTATAGTTGAAGCAAAACCCACTAAATAAACCCGCAGGGCCCCGCAGGGGAAAAGTGGAAGGCGATGATGAGCGTATGTTTCCCTCCTTGAATACCTCCAGCTAGAACAGCTAGAACAAGCAATCAACCGTCCTCCCTAGACTGATATCAAGACCAAAAACCCGCCTTAAAACGCCTCAGACGTTCACACCGTCTCAAACATTCATACCGTTTCCACCTAGGCGGAGTTCAATGTCGACTCTTATCATCCCACAGTACGTGGCAGTGCTCAGCAAGGCTCGAGCCCTGAGAAACCACTCCCACCATCTCCTCCCCGATGTATCTGTAGACAAGGGAATCCTTGTGCTGAGTTTTGCAAGATGGTCTGCCCAAGGATCCAACGTACTTTGCGCACAGCATTCGGGTAAGTTGCGGCTGCAGATCCAATGCACAACGCAGCGGCGTTGACAATTTATTCTGAACCAAATGATATGTATGATGAGAGCGCACATCGGGCCGGTGTCCCTTTCCTTGTGCCTTTCCTTGACGTCAGGTTGGGGGCTGGCTTACCGCGCTCCGGTGGTGCTACTGCCGTTATGGAAGTGGAGTACAAGGGCGGGTGTGCGGGTGGGGCACCGCGATACCTACCAGGAGGGGCTGGATAGAGTGAATTGGTACATAAGACAACATGATGCGAGGTATGGCTGGATTCTTACGGACGAGGGGCTGGTTGCCATCCGGCGGGGCAGGGAAGCAGGGGATATACAGGTTGCGGCTGAAGTCCCGCGGTGTAGAGAGGGGACACCAGAGATTTCAGAGATAGCGGTGCTTCTAGAGTTGTAGTATTTAAGAATGCTTACATCGAGGAATGGGTGATTGGAATGGCATAATGGATGGGTAAGAGCGCAGTGAAGATGGATTGATCCAGCCTAGAGGTGCAAGTGACCACCTATATCTCACGTCGATAACGTCTTGCGCCGTTGTTTGGTCATGTACGAATACATCATGATCGCACCTAATTTGTCAGAGAGGGCTGCCGGTAACTCCAAGGGTTCTCCCGGAAACTCACCTGGAGCATAGAGGGCCAGACAGAAGTAGAAGATCCCGGCGACCAGAGGGTCAACAGTGATAGTGGCGGCTTTGTACATCAACCACCATTCGCTACCGATCCCAATGGGGTAAAGAACGATAAAGAGCGAATATCTAAGCATCAATTAGCATACATATCTCTTCTAGGGGTGAGGAAATTATGCAAAAAGGAGCCTTAAAACACACCTCAACCACTTCAGTGGAGTCGGAACAGGAATCCCAGCCAGCAGGACCACAAAATACAGATACCGCACAGCGTCCGCGGTGGACCATGCAAGGAGCATACTCAGGTACGCGGGTGATGCCGCCGTCACCGCCGAGAAACTGTAATTGATCGCCCAAACCTGCACGCTGCGTGCGAAGATTTGGGTAAAGGTGGTGAAGATCGGGGCGCGGGTTATGCCTGTTCAGCACCCATATTCCACCCAAATTAGTCTGCTTTGTCCCCCCACTTTGAAGGAACTCTGGATTGATTTACCAATTGCAGCATGAAAGATTTCCACTATAGCGAGAGTTTGCGTCCATCTTGTCCAGGGTTCGATGGTGGTGTATATTTCGGGGTACAAGTGGGGTGTCATGACAGTGAGGAGAATATGGAGCCAGAGTAGGACGCTGATGGCATTGTAGGCGAGGAGATAGACTCTCTTAATGGCCCATTGAGACGGAGTATGCTGGTTGGGTAGCATGCTGATAGAAATTGGGGTGCTGTAAACCCAGAACTGAACTGAGTTTCGTGCAAGCTCCCTGCTGATTCTTTTGGTGGATACCTCGAGCCTAAGGTACTACACAGTCCACAGCATGGAGGTTTGTCAGCATCATCAGACCCCACCCAACAGCAACCATTATTTTGACTGCAAATTTTACAATGACTTCGCCTTCTACATAGTACAAGGTATTGTCATTCCAAGGGGAAAACAAAAGAGAGAAATAAAGAAAGGATACAACTGGATTGTTATTGATATCTTCAATCCAGGTGGTCGACATTGCATCTAACTAATACGCCACGAATTGATTTGCGTAATGTACACTGAAAGGTCATGCGCCTCATGAAGTATGGTTTGGGGTACTCCTGTGAAGTTCGAACTCAATTAGAACGACCTAGCCTAGTTATCCGCCCAACAGACTTGGGCTAATGCAGCTTTTAACGAGACGGCCAAATGTTGGAGAGCAGAGTTTGAGGAAGAACGTATTAAGTCGCTGCGAAAAATGGTTACTGCTACTATCAGAGCATTAGTCTCCCAATGGTCAAAGGCAAATAAGCTGTTGCAAGTGGATGCTCAAGGGCATTGCTTTGGATGAGCTAATAATGGAGAATTTTCTCTCTCAGAGCCTAAACAGCTTCAAGCCCCAGCTGGGGTCTTTGGCTTTCAGTATGTGGAGCATTTGAGTGGACCACCTTGAACCATAAACAGATGCTCTGTTAGAATTCCTGGTTGCCGGTGACGTGGAGTATCCTCATTTCTCTAACTAACATTTCCCTCTTGTGCTGTTACTAATGAGCTCCAGATCGTGTGTACTTGAGTAGATATCAATTTAAATTATATGTTTTTCTTCAACTCATAGAGCTACAACCCCACCATTTTATTCAATGGCTCTGGTCAGTCTTTTGGTCAACGGCCAAGGGAGCCTTTGAGAAATCAAAACGAAGCGAATAAAGGCCAGAGTGTATAAAGTATTATCTGTCTTGACAAGCAGAGCGAAGAGCCATGCGAGTCTCTCAGCTCTAGCCATGCAACGATTGGCCGGCTTGAAATTGAGTTTTGAGTATGAATAACAGACATTCTGAAAGCAAAAATGGAGAATGCAGCGACGTTGTTTCTTATTATTGATCAACCCTCTAAGCTGAGAGGAAGATTGATCTCGTATTGATCCTGGCACCCTGCGGGCGCATTGGGGCTAAAAGCTGCGAATGACTCCTTCCGAAAAGTAGTGCATGCGGGCGTAGGGACTCGATCACTTGATGACTCCAGAGTCCAGAGCGGAGCATGCCTGAAGCAATATGCTTTGCGTCCGTTTTCTGATCACAAAAATAGCGGGGTTGCCCCGTGCTCGCGGAGATCAACAGCCAGATTAAGCTATCTACCCCTGACTCTGCCCATCGCTATCTGCGGTGTGGATCGCGACCGTTGAGCAATGGAGTTGATGAGTTCAATGAATGGCAATCCTTATTTCGCAGAAAAATATGCACACCCGGGACTGGGCAGTTCCAAGATCAATTCATAACACAGCCACCCCGCTAAATCCTCCCTGTTTTGATTTATGGCTATTCGAGTTTGAAGGTCTTGAGCGTGGAAAGCCTCCTATGATCCTCCTAAAGATAGTGTAAAGGGCTCAGGGGTGAAGCAAGGCATTTAGTTTATAGTGAGCTGGAGCAGAGGGATCGAAAGGCATCAAAGAATGATCCATCTCCGCAAGCTTGTTGTTTACGGTTAGCTGGGTTGGGATAGCAGGCATGTGATTATAGGCAGTAAGCCATGAGGGACAGGGAGCTGATGGAGGACTGCGCCAGCCCTCTTCATCGTGAACCAGAGGAAAGACCATCACTGGAGTCGTCAGATTCAGCCAAATCAGACAGAAAAGAGTATTAACCTTCTAAGATTTGGCACCCTTGACCCCTGACCAAGGAAGAATCAAGAGCAACGACTCTCATCCCAAACTCCGGGTACATACCTCAAATAATTAATCCAATGGTACACAACTCAAATCAAGAGAGTCATGCAGGTTTCTTACGATTATTACATTGCGGCTATTAGGAATTCTCGTCGGAGCTTGGGGGATAAAAGTACCTAAGTACCAAGTGCTCCGTCTAGCACCCCCAAGTTGAAGCACAGAGTTACACGCATTGGGATCTGAAGCGGTGGCCACCTGACTCCTGAAACATCCATGGTTGTCAATTTCCAATCATGCATGGAATCTTGGATTCTGATCTCAAACAGGTTGAGTGATGTAATGGATTATCAATTGTTTTGTTCGGTAGATATGCCCCTCCAATAAGCGGATGGGAATATCACCTCAGAACGGGGATCTGATGGTGTTGGAGTCAAATCCAAGAACTTCCAATTGGGATTTCTTTTCATTTCTTTTTTTTTTTAATTTCCCACTGCTGACGTTGAAAGCATGCCAGGTGATTATGAGGGGGAGAACGTGAATAATTAGGTAGGAAAGAATACTGACTAGATAGCAAAAAGAGGAATAAAACAGTAGACCGACTTGCAATATTCATTCTTCAAGGTTATTTCCCTGGCTGCATACTGCTGGAGGGTTTTCTAACTCAGTCCAGCGCATAGGTCACTTTCAATGCAGGTACCGGGCTCCTGGAATGGTGAAGCGGAAATTTCGCATGGTCGCGGGCCACTTGACTTTCGTAACGCTGCTGGGGTTGGCAGCCGGGAACTAGGTTGGCCCTGCGTTGGCTGGGAAGAAATCGGATGAGAAGTTTCATCTGTGGAACAAGGATATTACTCGTGGTTTTTGATACTCGATATTCTTTATTTTTGCTATCATTTCACTCTTGTTGATATTATTATTATTTTTTTCTTATTTTCTCCCACTGATGATTTAAAAATATGATGAGAACAAAATTTCGAGACTTGGGAAGAGTTCCACTGTAGGCGCCAGGCACCACCAACCTCCGTCCGACTTATCTGCAGAAGGTGGGTGGGGACGCAAAATTCCGTGCTCCGTGCTCCATACAAATAATCATAAGCATGGGATTTCTTATCAGCGCTGCAGGCTGGGAGGAGGAAGAACGGTGGGCCAGCTTCAAGACGCCTAAATACTCCATATTTCACCAATAGCAGGACAGGATTCCAGCACACCAGAGCCGTTGACATTTTGGGGAGTACCTCGGAGGCAACCTACTGGTTGGCAAAAAGGACCATGGATGGAGGAATGGATCTGGAGGTTAAAATTTGGTTCCTTGGGCGCCGATAGCATAATAGTAGAGGCAGATGACAGCAGGATTTCGGATACCGACAGGCACCAAAAGCTGCGAAGCAGGGCACCGACTTTGCTCGAGATCCAAAACCCATGCACAGATAAATAAGATGGGGCCAAATGGTCCGTGAGGCCTCAAAAACGTAAATCATTTCCTTGTGTCCTTGTCTCTCACAGGATGACCATCTTCCGAGCACTGCAGCAGCCCCCTTTGCAGTGGTGGCTGAGATCATTGGCTTGATAGCCGCCAACAAGAAAAAAGTCAGGCCACTGCGGACCCACTCATGTGCAACGGGTTGGAGCCTCGTCAAAATTTAGGAGCATTTCTCTTATTATTATTATTTGAACAGAATCAGTCGGTTCTAGTCATGTGTCAAGGAGAGACTCCAGAGCTAGGTCCTGATAATCGCTGTCCGTCAACCTCCGAACGACCGAAGGAGTGGCAAAATTAGAATAATGCTCGGCCACCGCGTGCATTGGGCCAGGGGTAACTGATGGGGACGTGTGGTTCCAAAAACGCCGCCCTAGACACTAAGGGACTTAATCCGTTCCTTGCACCCTTACTAGGACTATCTGACGAGCGACGTGTAAGAGGTGCCTCCAGTGGATGGCGAAACTTCCCTTGCGTCCTACATCGCTTAAATCGACCATCCGACGACTATCCGACCTTTTGTGCAGGATCAAAGGAACCCGGGAGATGATCTTCCGGATGTTACTCGTTTCACCCTGCATCTCTTTGTCCCACAGCCTCTTTTTCCATCACTCCTTCTTACCACTCCTTCTCGGGTCAAACGAGGGTAAACAGAAAACCTCAACCGGATGGAGGTAATCGAGGAGGGGGAATAATGGCTCGAGGAAGAGGCCTTAGTTTGCTCCACTTCTGTATATTTGGAACAATTGACTCTTGTACCGGTGATCAAAGACCAGGATGTCATCCAACATATTACTCAGCTCCGTTTATTGATTGACTTTTTGTTTATTTATATTTATATTATTATTATTATTTTCAAAGTGAAGGAGGAAAAAGAAGTGAACTCCCAAAGCTGGTGTTCCTCTTACCTCATTTCTCGAGTTACATGCTCCCCTTAAAATCTTCTTTTCCTAGGATCGAGGAGACGAGAAACATGGTTCAATGGTCCAGCCGGGACACGATCCATGGTGGGTGGGGTTCCCAATTAGGAATAAATTTCAGGTACAGGGATTATTCTCTTGCGCTGGGTCCTTGGTGTGGAGGTGGAGCGAAAAGTAAAATCTGTACCACTTGGTTTTCAGCACTGTGCACATCCTTATTGTCATCAGGATGGTCAACAAGAAAAATAAAATAAAATAATCTTTGAATATATAGATACATAGAGGCAATTTGTCACAGAAAAAGAAAGAAAATAAAAGAAATCTTAAATCTCCTTCCTGTTGCATATGTATGTCTATGCAATGTTAGACGCGATCAATGAAGAAGTAGGTACCTAGGCACGTAAGTAGATGTAGGAGTACGTTGATTCCTTTGTCAAGCACTGGCGCACTATGAATATTTTTTTTCCTTTTTTGTTTTTTGGCTGCAAGTCACGGAAACCATCTCCACTCCTAACACCCTAATGGGAACAAATTTATTTTCTCCCCTCTTTTTTTTTCACCTGCACCATCTCAAACCAAACTAAGAACCACATTTCCCCTCTCCCTATCTGGGGATCTGATTAATATTTACCGTAGGCAGGGAATTACTCTCCCACCTTGATTTCTTCTTGTTACTTTACCCTGTAGGATTATTATCCTTATTATTTCCTTTGATTATTAGTATTTATCATCTTACTCCTACACTTACAATTACAACTATCATTTTATTTACTCCCATTTTTTGGGAATATTTTTACTCTCCATTTTCATGAGGGACTGTACTTTTGGCTTGGCCTGATTTGATTTGCGACTTGACCGACTTCGTTTCTCATACTCGGTACTGTCGTCTCGCTGCCTCTCCAGTCTCATTCTTTTCCTTTTTTTTCCTTTTTTTTTTTATCAATTATACATTAATTGCTCTCAATTTTCCCATGGTACGTACCTTGCACTCCCTTCTTTCCTCGGTGGTGAATTCCTTCTTCCTCTTACCTTGCACACATCCCGACTCGAGACTTTGGATGTTCTCCCCTTTTTGTTTGGTTATTAATATCTGCGCTGCTCTCTCTGTCTTTTTCAACTCTCTTCACCTCGGAAATATTTCACTACCTCGTTCCTCTGATTGCGACCCTCTTCCATAAACTTGTCGGAGACTATTCCAACACGTCTTTTGTTAATCCTCAGCAAAATACCCGGATGAGGACTTTGGATTTGCTCTTCACCCTCAATACTAACCAGCAATACTCATAATCCAGAATCTGTGAATAAGCCAATTGCTCATCGCCCGGCATAAGTTCCACTCGCTTTCTCGCACATTTCTTCCAACCACGGTTTTCCAACGCGTCCGATAAGGGGTACCGACCGATCCCGTGCAACTGGGCTTTAATCCTTCTTCCAAATGACAAGTAGTTGATTTTCGACAACCGTTATCTGCGACCATCGAGAACAAAGGGTATCGGAGGTGTTGTTTTGTTGATTCTGGAGGTGGCTGGCTACCTACCCATATATATCGCGCCCTATACGTCCGTTTGTGTGCCCC
Source organism: Aspergillus diversus (assembly GCA_027569885.1). Classification (NCBI taxonomy): domain Eukaryota; kingdom Fungi; phylum Ascomycota; class Eurotiomycetes; order Eurotiales; family Aspergillaceae; genus Aspergillus; species Aspergillus diversus. The sequence goes on from JAPDKZ010000030.1 coordinate 130,729, forward strand.
TCACACACACTTTTCTACACTCATCCCTCTTCCATAATGTCCGTTGCAACGATGCTACAACCAGCGTCCAGAGCATCCACCTCTTCATCATCCTCATTCCAGCCTGTTACGCGTCAGAACACGATGTCTTCCCACGACACTCGGTCTCTCCGCCAATCAAAGCGGTTATCGGTTACCGCACTCTACCTGTCGATGTCCGCTAAGGATAGAGATCTGGAAATTTCCGATGACCTGGCTAGAGGTTAGTTTGTTGACACAGATTTTTCGGTTTAACTTTATTAACCACTTGGACACAGCACAAAAACACCTACGAGAACTAAAATCTAGGATCTCGTCACAGTCGAAGAAGAATTTCGTCCTCGAGAAAGATGTGCGATATCTGGATTCACGGATAGCTTTGTTGATTCAAAATCGTATGGCGCTCGAAGAGGTAGGATTAAGATCCCTTGGTACCCATAGTATGAGCCCTGCTCATAATGTATCTAGCAAAATGAAGTTGCGAATCGCCTCGACGACACCATCGATCCGCAGGAGGGTTTCTTTCCAAACGATGACAAAACCCAGAAATATGGCAACCTTCTCTTCCTTCTGCAGTCGGAACCTCGCCATATCGCCCACCTGTGTCGCCTAGTCTCCATGTCTGAAATCGATTCTCTACTTCAGACGGTCATGTTTACCATATACGGGAACCAGTACGAAAGCCGCGAAGAGCATCTTCTTCTCACTATGTTCCAGTCTGTTCTTACCTACCAATTCGATAATACTCCTGAATACTCTTCGTTGCTGCGCCAAAACACCCCCGTCTCGCGCATGATGACCACTTATACCCGGCGCGGCCCCGGTCAAAGTTACCTGAAACAGGTCTTAGCCGACCAGATCAATTCCTTGATCGAATTACGGGATGTTGATTTAGAAATAAACCCCTTAAAGGTATATGAGACGATGGTAAGACAAATCGAGGATGAAACGGGCTCGTTGCCCGATTACCTGGCCCGCGCTGTTACGGCTGAGGTAGCCGCAGAAAATGAGCAGGTGCAGGCGATCATCGCCCCTCGTCTGAAAATGCTCACTGATATTGCCAACGGATTCTTGACAACGATCATCAACTCGGTGAACGAAACACCTTACGGTATTCGATGGATATGCAAGCAGATCCGAAGTTTGTCACGCCGTAAATACCCTGATGCGCAGGACCAAACAATCTGTACCTTGATTGGAGGTTTCTTCTTTTTGCGTTTTATTAACCCCGCGATCGTTACGCCTCGATCATACATGTTGATTGATGCAACTCCTACCGAAAAGCCCCGTCGGACTTTGACCTTAATTGCTAAGATGCTTCAAAACCTGGCCAACAAACCGTCTTACGCGAAGGAACCATATATGGCCAAACTGCAGCCTTTCATTCAACAGAACAAAGAACGCGTGAATAAATTTATGCTAGACTTGTGCGAGGTGCAAGATTTTTACGAGAGCTTAGAAATGGACAATTATGTTGCACTTTCCAAGCGGGACCTCGACCTACAAATCACGCTCAATGAGATGTACGCGACCCATGCGTTGCTCGAAAAACACACTACGGTCCTAGCACAGGACCAGCATTCTCATCTTCACGAGCTTCTTCAGGAGCTGGGCACCGCTCCTCAACAGGTCCCTCGAAAGGAGAACAGGACGATAACTGTGCCATTATTCAGTCGATGGGAAACTGCTCTCGACGATCTTACCTCAGCTCTTGATATTACTCAGGAAGAGGTGTTCTTCATGGAGGCTAAATCTACTTTTGTTCAAATTCTCCGGTCTCTACCGCCGAATTCATCGGTAGCTCGTCGTCCTCTTCGTCTTGATCGCATCGCGGAAGCCGCTGCGACTCTGAAGAATGATGCAGTCATGGTTCGAAAAGGGATCAGGACTATGGAGTTGCTTAGCCAGCTACAGGAAATGGGAGTCATTGACCGCTCCGATGAATTTAGTCTTCTTCGTGACGAGGTGGAGCAAGAACTGGTGCATCTGGGCTCGTTGAAAGAGAAGGTTCTCGAGGAGACCAAGCAGCTGGAGTCGGTTTATGCAACCATCCGCGACCACAACGCTTATCTAGTCGGTCAGCTGGAAACTTACAAATCGTACCTGCATAACGTACGCAGTCAGTCCGAAGGAAAGTCAAGGAAACAGCAGAAACACCAGGAGCTTGGACCATACAAGTTCACCCATCAGCAACTGGAGAGAGAGGGCGTAATTCGCAAGAGTAACGTCCCGGAAAACCGACGAGCAAATATCTACTTCATGTTCAAAAGCCCCTTACCAGGAACTTTTGTGATCAGCTTGCATTATAAAGGTGCGACTCGAAAACCGGTTTTACCCCAATAACCATTGCTAACCCAGGACTTTTTTTTGAATACAGGTCGTGCTCGGGGCCTTCTTGAACTAGATCTCAAACTCGATGATCTACTCGAGATGCAAAAGGATAGCCTTGAGGATTTGGATCTAGAGTACGTTCAGTTCAATGTCTCTAAAGTGCTTACGCTCCTGAACAAGCGATTTGCCCGAAAGAAGGGTTGGTAAGGGGCTCTAACATATAGAGACTTCTGAGGCCTCCCACGACGATTTATATGAAAAACAGACGGCTCGCAATATACTGAAAGGCCCAGATTTCTGGAGTCCTTTCTACTAAGCTACCAGGTCGATTTAATGAACGGCGCCGTCAGTAAAGCAGCCAAAGCGGGGCTTGTTCGATCTGTGTGCTTTGTGTTATGAACTGGAGACGGACAGTTGGCATTTGAGTCCAAACTTATGCAGACACACTCCTAAGCTTGCAGTGGGTGAGGCAAGCTTCAGAGACGTAATATTATAATATTATGTCAGTCTCCTTTTTTGCTTTTCCTCGCGGAAATTTTCTGGGAAGGTAATCTGTCGGACCAGGAATCCCTTGTTTTTTCTTTCTTTCTTTCTTTGTCTTTCCAAAATTCCGGGGTATAAAATGACTTGTGAACTCGCTGGCTCGGGGAATAAGTCTCTCCCATCCGAATTGGAGATTATTGCTTCTTGTTTACCTCTTGACACAACTTATACCCTGTTGAATGTTTTTTGTCTACGCTCTGGTAACTGATTTTTTGATGATCCTGCCACAATCCCGTTTTAGTTATTTATTTTTGATTTTGTTTTGTCCTGCTAATACCTGCTAACGCCTATATTTGCGACCCATTCTGTTTTGCTTCTCATGTTGATCTGCTTATATGTACCTATATGCCTTGAAATTAGCGTTTGTCTTTATATGATGGCTATAATGAGGACGCCATTGCAGGGGGTTCTCTAACTGCTGCTGTTTCCGTTGAGCATGATGTGTGATTCCCTGGTGCCATTTCTGTTCGATATCCATTGGTAGTGAAGAAAGTGCAAAGTAAAAGAGTTGGTTCGTCGAGTTTTGCCTCCTCCATGGGTCAATGGAGGTGGATAAAGAACTTCAAGTGCTGGATCAGCTACATCACTGCCACTGTTGTGGCCCCGAAGACGTGAAGAAAGACAAAACAAACCAAATATGCAATATCTTTCAGGCTGCAGGGTGAATAGGTGCCTACTACTCGTAGTACCTCCTACCTACCCAGGTATGTATGGGTATGATTGCCCCTCCACCTGAGTTTGTACCGGGTTTTTCGAATAATCTACGTTTTCAAATTGCCCATGTTGTTATTTTCCTGGCTATTGGTGGCGGTATTACTTGATTATAAGCTGTAATCATGATATTTCCATTCCTGGTTTCCGAGAACTAAAGGCGTCCGCTTTATTTTTATTTTATTTTTCTGTGCTAGGAGAGGTGGGAGAAAGATTACAACTGACCGCCTAAACTCTGACCCCTCCTGACCTGAAAGGTGACTAGTCCACTTTATCTGCTGTTTCCGTCCAACTCGGTCGAACTCTCAGCTCTTCCTCTCCCTTTCCCTCTTTTTCTTCACATCTTCTCCTCCATAACTTCCATCCCTTCCTTGATTTTTCGGTATAGAACGGCTCTGAGGGAACCGCCCATCCCCCTTGACTAGTAATACACCCCCCAAACCACGCCCTCTACTTAATTGTCCATCTCCACTCCCTCCCTCTTTCAAAATAAACCATCCGACAGCGGGTGAACTGCTCGAATCTTTTAGTCCATTGTCTTCCACAAAAACAGCCTCCGTCCATATTCACAATGGCTACTGCTACTGAGAACCAGCCGATTGCTCCGTCCAAATACGACGACTACGACTTCCCCACCACCGCCCCGGAAGCCAAACCTGGCCACCCTGGCCACACCACCCCAGAGCAGGATGCAGCGGTGGAACAGCTCCGGAGCGAACTTGAGGAGCTGGGTTACAAAGAGAGGCTAGATACTCTGACCCTACTCCGCTTTTTGAGGGCCCGAAAGTTTGATGTCGCTCTCTCCAAGGCAATGTATGTTCCATTTAATCCTTATGTTTCAAATCCGATTGCCCCAAGAGAAGCAGCCATTGGTATATTAGTTGGGGGGGGGGTTATGCTACACCTTCCTTTTCATAGCTGTCGCTTCTTTCTTATTTCCGTCACCCCATTACGCAATGCTCCGACCATGCCTTTTATTTGAAACCATGAATAAAGCCACGTATGCTGATTGAGATTTCCTTTCTGTTTAGGTTTGTCGATAGTGAGAAGTGGCGGGCGGAGTTCGGTACGGACGACCTCGCCGCCACTTTCGACTATCACGAGAAGCCCGAAGTCTTCAAATTCTATCCCCAATACTACCATAAAACTGATAAAGTAGGTCCCGGCTCTCCGTCACCCCCTCATCTTGTCCAGCATTTCCATTTATTAATGACTCTGAGTCTAAATAGGATGGAAGACCTGTTTATATCGAGAAACTTGGCGGAATTGACCTCAATGCGATGTACAAGATCACCACCGGCGATCGCATGCTGAAGAACCTTGTGACCGAGTATGAGAAGCTTGCTGACCCCCGATTGCCCGCCTGTTCGCGAAAGGCCGGCAAGCTGCTAGAAACCTGCTGCTCCATCATGGACCTGAAGGGAGTTGGTATTACCAAGGTTCCTTCTGTGTATAACTATGTTAGCCGGGCGTCCACCATCTCACAAAACTACTACCCCGAGAGACTGGGTAAATTGTACCTGATCAACGCTCCTTGGGGATTCAGCAGTGTGTTTAGTGTTGTCAAGGGCTTCCTCGACCCTGTCACGGTGGACAAGATTCACGTCCTCGGCTCCGGCTACAAAGAAGAGCTGCTGAGCCAGGTTCCCGCTGAAAACCTCCCGGAGGAGTTTGGAGGCACCTGCAAGTGTGAAGAAGGCTGCGAGTTCAGCGATATGGGCCCATGGCAGGAGTCTGAGTGGGCCAAACCCCCCAAGTGGGCTACTACTACTCCTAAGGAAGATAAGGATGTTATCAAGAACGAAGAGCCAGCTTTAGAGCAGAAGAGCGAGGGACAAGAGGCGTCCCAACCCAGTGCATAGAGTCGAAAATTTTTGTCGCGCTTATTATTTTTCATTATACACATTTTCTATTTTACTGTTTTTTTCCTTTTGAATTTTGGATCAATCTGGTAAAAACTCTTAGCTTTTCTTTGCCAATATTTCTCCTTTTAACTTTCTTTCCCTTCCATTCTTCCTTGTGTTCACTTTAATATTGATATAGAGATGTTCCTTGGAATGGGCTAGCTTCCCGGTGACTTGCAACACTCCCTTTTTCTTTCGTTTACTTCCATTAGCCCGCCGTCAATCTTAGATACATCCAATAGATGCTTTTACTTTTTCTATATCCTGCTGGACTTTTCGTAGAGTCGGATGACGCTACCTGGTTTTCGTCGGACCCCCTCGAATTTTCGTTTTATTGTCTGTATATATACCGCGGACACTGCAGTGAATACCCAAGAGTTCAAAATTTACACAAATTCTAACTCGTGAGATTGATTTGAAGGTCAATTTGGAGGATTCCCCTTTCTTAATGTCCGTGAAGGTACTGTTGAGATACCTGGCAGTCTGGGAAGCGAGTAAAGGGTGTTCGGATCTCGGCATATTATATATATAGGTATAAGTATGGTATTTCTCTGTTGAGTAGTAATCATTATTGGTAATCTTGTTCATCACAACAAAGGGTTGGTATCATTCGTATCATTCCAGGGCCAAACACCAGCCAGAAACCAAGAATTGGAGAAAATATCAAACGCGGCCTCTGAAAACCAAGCAAAACCGAGACGCAAAGAAAAAGAAAAAAGGAAAAGAAAAAAGGAAAAATCCATGAAATCCAAAAAAGGAAGAAGAACCAACGTGGCCTTAGATCTTTTCTACAAATTCAACTGCCCGACCAGCTCGTTCGGCCTTACCCAAAGTCGATGCGAGCGCATTACCGTCGGTCCCGTCCGGTCTCGATTCTGCAATATCTTCGGAGACAGCCTCGCCCTGAAGACGTAGTAAAGTTCGTAGTGTATCCTCGTAGACCTCCGCGATATCCCCATTTTGCCACCGTTCAGCTTCTCGAGTTGTGCCTAAAGGGATATCCAAATCCCACTTTATTGATTTCGAAGGGTTCTTCCGCTGCTCTGCTTTTGTCCCTCTCAACCTACTTGAGGAGGGCTCTCCCGGTTGTGGGTCTGCGTCTGGCATATCGACGTCTGTGCTCTGCGGTCTTTCTCCTTCCTCCGCTTCTTCTTGCTTTTCTTCAACCTCTTCAACCTCTTCGTCCTCATATCCATCTTCCTCTTCGATGGTCTTATTCAATTGCTCCACATATTGCCTAGCTGCTCGTCCCGGGGCATCCCGCCTCAACTGCGCCACCGTTGTCGTAAGCGATTCCAACTGCGCGTATAAGGAAGTCACTCGCGTCGCAAGACCCGTATCGTACGCTTCATACTCGACTGTTTCTGCGGGGGCGGTGAAGGAAGCCGGGAATGGGAACTCGGGGGAGGAGGAATCAAGACCGTTGATAGTAACGGAGGAGGAAGCAGTCGCGAATGTTCGATTGATAAACTGGAACACCTTTAGTCAGATAGACTGCATCTTTTCCCACGTATCATATAATGATACAGGAATATATTAATTTACCTCGTCTACCAATTCCCGTACCCGCTCTCGCATCGGATCTGGGCCATCGTTCGGATTCGCGGAAGGTGGAAGATGGAGATCGAGTTTTTGGCGGGAGAGTGCGACCGCATTGGCGTGGAGGTAGGTGAAGTCAGCTGGGGCTTGGAGTTCGATTTTGCGATAGTGAGAGGACTCCATTATTATTGTACGGCAAAAGCCCCTTCGGGCAGAGAATGGCTGAATTCGGTGCTGGGTGAACAACTAGATATAACCGCCCTGGTCAAACTGTTTGTGGACGTGTCGAGGGGAAATGGGTGCCTGAGAATGGCTTGATTCCTGAGGTGTCGGTTTCATGACCCACCCGATACTAGTTGGTGGCCTCAGGCTTTTGAGATGATTGGCTCCACCTCATGATCGGCGCCCCACAGAGCATGTCATCATTCCTGCATCGTGACGAACTGCTTGCAAGAAATTGCCCCGTTCCTGGATAATTCCTTGTCATTCTGCAGGTCGCTCCTCAACCTAACCTCTTCTTTTTTTTTTTTTTTTTTTGTGGGCTTTGCTATTCTATCTGTATGGATCTCTCGTACGGTTGCTTTATCAACGAGAGAAAGGATAGAAGAAAAAAAATGCCTGGATTGCGATAGTACCTATCGTTCTTTTGGACCCAATTGCCGTTCGCGTTGGCTCGACGGACTCACACGAAGAAACGAATTAAAAGCTGAACTACATGTGATGGATTCTTCAAACATCCGGCTGGTCGACAACACTGCTCCCGCTGAGCGACAGCCTGACGACGCCGCCGCTACATTTTCTAGGACAACTACGAAAGGCACCTGGACGTCGAGAAGCAGTTCCGGCCTATGGAGTCGTCCGTCCATCCGTGGGGAGCTGACAAAACGTAAATATGCAAAATGGCAACCTGAACGGTTAGGTTGTGCCGACGGCACGGCTCTCAACCAAGCATCGTCCTCGGATGGGGCCCAGTTAAGCGCTTGTGATACTAACGCAAGTACAAATACCAACGTCAGTGCCATAGGGGGCGATATCGATGGCATCGATGCCCGTCTAGCATCTATACCCTCTCGACCGGAACCTGAACAAGACACCGGCGAAAGCAATGACAGGCTTACCAGCATTGCTGCTGCCACCACCACAGCGACAACGAACCACCAAGCGAAGGACCACCCAAAGATCTGCGGCCTCAAGGCCGGAAACGAGCTAGACATTCTCTATGAAAACCAGCGCGGGTGGTTCTTCTTCGGAATTCCTCTCTATTCCCAGCGCTCCCTGCTCAATTTCGACCCGGCTGCCTGGATGACGCCGGACTGGCGCCCGAGCCTTGTCAATATCACTAACGCTCAGGTCCCCGATCCGAGCTGGGAGTGGGTTTGGCGAGCTTGGTATGTGGATATGTCCGGCGACGTTGACGAGCAGGGCTGGCAGTATGCATTCTCATTCAAATCATCGGCATGGCACGGGACTCATCCTTTCGGCCACTCGTTTGTGCGCCGTCGACGATGGGTTCGACTGCGGGTCAAGCGGATGGCCGACAAGGCGCAGACTCGTACTCAGACGCCTTACCAGATGTCCCACCGGCTTAACGAGGACTATTTTACCATTCATTCGGCGGGGGTGAGGAGGCGCGCCGCCTCCGTCTCCGACGTTGTTTCCCGGGCTACATCAGCCTATTTGAGTCGTGTTGCATCAGAGGTAGGGGAGGACGCCCCTCCTGAGGAGATCCACAATATCCCTTCCTTGATGTACGCTTTGAGACTTTCAATTGTAGACCGAGAGAAGCTGGATGCTGTGAAGAAGTTCATTGAGGAGGGTGCAGAGGAACTATACTATTTGGATGACACGGTAATCCTTTCACACCCTTCTTCCCTTACTCACTTTCTCTTCCCTTTTTTTCTCATTAATGCCACATATTTCTCTCCGTACAATTACACCCCAAATATCAAACACTAACACTAGATATGCGTATAGATTCCCGAGATTATGTTGCGACTTGTCTACCAAGCATCCCGATGGCAACTGCTAACGCACCTGAAGGGTGTCATCCATGAGCTTTCACAGACAATGACGACAGAGAAAACCGCTCGAGAAGTGGAGGGTATCCGTCGCAAACAAGATAATCTCGTAAGGGCGGCCCGAACGGCCCGGCTTCATCTTGGTAGCCCGGAGGTCTTTCATGGCGACTTACCGATCCAGGCGCCAAAATCTGCTGCGGAGATGTTAGATTTGACGCCCGGGTCAAATATTAATAGCCTGTTATCACGGTTTTCGGGGAAATTCAAATTCAAGCCCATGGACAATGGTGGGGAAATCAAGGGAATTCCGAAGGACGCGGAAGTCGGGCGGGAGGGCCATATTTACTGAATTACCAGAGGGGTCTTTCTTTGTATGAGTATGTTACGGAGTTCTTTTGGGCGAGACCTTCCTACAGTGATACCATTATATAATCGAGTCACATTTAACTAACTAACTAGTGGGATCATAAGAAAGTATATATGAATGAGACTTTTCCCCTTATTCCCCCCCCTTCTATTAATATTGAACTTGTTTCGTTCCTTTTTTTTTCGATGATGGTCGACCGGTCTTGGCCGAAAGTGTTGACTGACCGCCCGGCATCAAACTCCCCGAAAAGCTTCGAACCATCAAGAAAAACTTCCTCCGCTGCCGAGGACAATCGCCTTTTCCCGCCCCCTTTTCTACATCCAATACCCACAAACCTTATTGAAATATCTAGTATTCTCAGTATCTGCATGAATTTCACACACCGGCTTCGTTTATACCCATGTTCGCGCGTGGCCGCCCGTGCTTGAAAAGATGTGGTCTCTCCGCAGTCTTGGACCACGCCGCGGCTGCCCCCGAGGAACCGCTCCTCTTCCTCTATCCTCGCTGGTTCACGTCGATGGTGCGGCAGCAGCGGCGCACAATATCTGCAATAACACCCGTTACTCTTTATAGGGCACCTACTCATACTCTTATTCGACCCCTACCGCGTCCTCGGGTGGCACCGCGCCGTACGCGGAACTCGTCTTTCGGTGCCTCCTCGAGACGATGGATATCTGGTGCTCCCGCCCCCGTAAGGACGGTTACCGATGAATCTAGGAACCCTGTACAGCAGGATGAGGATTACACGACAAATGCGGCAGGGGGCAATGGCGTGCCTAAAGGGACGGAAAAGAGTGTACATCGCGGGGCGACGGTTGGGGAGTCAGGAATTCCCGGTTCCCAGTCGTTGTGGGACGCTATAGATGATGATGCAGGATTGGCTAACCTGCAGGCTTTCCCGTCATCAACGGCACGGGAATCACCCTCGTTGAGAAGACAACGAACGGCGGGAAGGGCACGGGCTACTATTCAACTGTTGTCGGTCAGAGATAGACGGAAGTTGCGAAATCGATTGTTCTGGACGAAGCATACACGCGGCTTTGCGAAAACGGAATGGTGGGGCCATGGGGTACGGGAGATGCTCGAGATCCTCCAGCGAGGCACATGGCTGGGGGAGCCCCGGAGGAAGGAACTTGTCGAAGGCGAGGAGACGAATCAGAAGGAAATTTTAATCCCCGAAGAGACTGTAGCGTTACTCGCTGGTGTTTCGAAATGGACGATGGAAGAGAATATCTGGTATGTGCCTGTCCGCAACGGCTGTAAGGTGCACGTTCTACGACCGATTGAGAGCGAGGGCCAGAGCCGGAAAGCTATTCTCTCGGGCACCGACTGGACTATAGGGCTGGTCTCCGACCGAATCCAGCGGGCATACGAACTCCAAAAACAGGGGAGCCCTCTCATTGACGTTCGAAAACCTGTGGTTCCTGTTTTTCCTTCGTTCCGAGCACTCGAGTTGAAAAACATTTCCCCTCCCCTGGTTCGTGGTGTTTGGGACTTTCATTCATCTCGACGTCGCGCACGACTCGATATGATTTTGAGATCCGCCAAAGAGCTAAAAACTGTCAGAGAATTCACCGAGCATGTGGAGGATATTGTAAATTCTTTACCGTCTGGCAAACGAACATCTCGTCAGCTACCAGAATCCCATCAGAAAGTGGTAGCCACAGCCCTCTACTCACTCTTCATGCAGGAGAAGAATAGGTATTCTATCTCAACAGCATCATTGAACACTGCGATCTCTTACCTCCTTCATCACGGGTTCATGAGCTACGCTTATCGACTCGTCGTTCGCGCCGAAAATATGGCAACGATTGATACATATAACATTCTTTTGAAATCCGCAGCCGTGAACCAGGACCTTCGCGCTTTCCGTCGAATTCTACGGATGATGTCTGGCATGAGATTCCGTCCAAATGCCCACACCTGGCTTGCATACCTCGACTGCTTGACGGCCCCACGAGCAAAGCAAGGCCTTGTGAAGTACATGGAAAACCACGGTTATCTGCAGGAACCTAGCGTCATGCGAGGTGCACTACAGCTGACGATACAAGATTCTTTTCTGGAACATCTCGGGAGGGGCGGAACAGTAGACACGTTCATTAGCGATATGGCTGGGCGCATCCAGACAAACTGGTTTTCCCCGTCACTCCTTGGGCAGCTGTTTAGTGTCACAGTGCGGTTAAAAGATATTCCTGCCATGAACCGGTTGCTTGAGATTTGCAGACAGCACGAACTGGATATCAACGGCTCGAGGGGCTTGGTCCTCCACCAGATCGCATTGTTATTTCGGGAAGACATGTTTGCTCTACTTCCCTACCTCTTCCGTTGTATTCATGACCCTAATCCAAAGCTCGATGCAGAAGTATGGGAACGGCTCTTTATAATCGCCTTCAAGGGCCGCCACTACAACATGAGTCGAGTACTATGGCGATATGCATGCATGAATGGCGTCGTGACTTTTCGCATGCGGGAGGCCGTAACTTTCTCCTTATTCCAAAATATTGGTAAGGGCGATGAATCACAGTTAGAAACATCGTGGCGGACGAGCGCTGGCAAAGTCATAGCGGGGCTTGATCTACACCTTCCCGATTATCCAGTGCGGGATGATATCGTGAAAGACATTCCTCCTGAGTTTCACCAGCACCCTCTCTCTTTCTTTAACCCGGGAGCTAAAATTTCTGGAGAGGCGCGTCACAAGCAAGTTCGTCTCGCCCGGACGATCGCCCGGCGTGACATGGCCGTCGGTCCGTTGTACCGCCCTGTGTACCCTCTAGCTACTATGCTGGAAGCAGCAGCGGTGATAGACCAAGAATGGCAGGGTGTCCCGCGTCCTATGAAGTGGCTTATGCAAAATGCTATCCAGATACCCCTGCAAATATCCGACTCTCGGAAATAGCGGCTTTCCTCCGGAATCGTGGTAGGATTCGGTTTTTTCCCAAGCCAGCCCTATCTTTTGTACATTATACTCCTGCGTTGAGCCACTTTCTGTTTCCTCCTTTGTCAGATTATATATTTATTATATCTGACATAGAAAAATGTATATTACGCCCCTCAGCAGATATGATTACCCTAGTCAAATGTATATAGGATAAATACTTGATAATTAAAGGTTATCGCAAAACTTGAAAGAGCAAGATGGCCTCACGGTATTAAGCATGGTAATTATTATCTTTTTCTATTTGTTTTTGCGAATCATAAACATAGACGGTCATTAGGGTACAAAAATTCCCTTCTCAGCTTCCGTTCTCGTGAAGTAAAGCTGGCGGAGGCAGATCAGCCGGACCGCTATATGGATCGAACATGGCCTTCATGGTCCCAACACCTTCCTTCAGATACAAGACTAACCGGTAGGCGGAGTTCCCATTCAGGTAGTATCGATGAAGCCGTTTACTCCGCAGGAAGCCTAGCCGTTCGTAGAGTTTGATCGCAGCCGTATTCGTGATTTCGGTTTCAAGGGCAATCTACCAGAATCAAAAGCAACAACCATTAGTTATCTCTGATTTGAATACCTTAATCTAACGAAGCCCATTTTGGGGGGCGGGGAGAGGGGAGGAAGAAACACACCTCATCCGCATCCCGAGAAATCATCGCATCAATCGCCATTCGTACTAGTTTCGTCGCAATCCCCCTTCCGCGATACTCTTCGCGCACAGCCAACATGGCAATATACCCACGCAAGGGCCCGCCCCGATGAGGCTCCAACTTCGACACGACGACGCCCACCATGCGCTCCGAGGAGGGACGGTGCGGTTCATCCCCGCTGTCATGCATGGCCATGAAACAGAGATCGCCCCATTGGTACAAGAAGTAGCGGTAGACGTAAATGCTGTAGGGTTCGGAAAGGTCCTTTGAGATTAGCTGTCTCATGGCGGCGACATATTCGTCTTCGCGGGAGGGCTCGTAGCGGACATAGCGGAGGGGGGTGGTGTCAGTGGAAGTGGTAGCATCTTGGCTCATGACGGTCACCACTTAGGACTCATGGAGGGGGTAATAAGAGCTGCTATTATTATTATCACCTAAAAGTTGCGTGTGTGTGTATGTATATATGGGTTTGTTTAATGATCAAGGGGATGGGAGGAGGAAGGGAATTAATTGGATGAAAAGGGGAGAGTGTGGGGGGAGGAAAGGTCAAGAGCGAGTCGAGGAGGTGAGGTAATTTTGGTGGTTTTGTGTTTTCATGTGATTCCATTGTAATTCTTGATTTTGTTTGGGCTCCCGGACTGCTTTGCTTTTTCTTTTCTCCTTCTCAAAAATTCTCCTTTATTGGATATCGAATTTCTCGTGCCTTTTTTGAGTGTTCTTCTTCTCTATTTAGTAATATTCGCTCGTTTTTCCAAGTTCCCTTCCCCCCTGGTTCCTGGCGAAACTTCGCCCTTATGCTCCGCCGTCGTCAGGCTAAGGGCGACAACAATGATGATGTCCATCCCCAGCCCGACTCGTCGACCATCCCCGACAAATCCATTCCATCCTCCGCTGTAAAGGAGACCTGCGGATCAAAGTTCTCCTTCGTTACTAAGCCCAAGAGTAAACGTCGCAATGGACTCATTTTCCTGCTGGGAGGCCTGTTCGGCATCTTCTGTGCAGTGTTTTTCGCGAATCAACAAGACGTCATCAGTCTAGACTCATTGATGGATCTGAACCTCGACTCGCTGATGGATGCGATCCCACAAAGCATTATGAGGGATGCGAGGGCGTTTTCGGTATGTGAAATTAGCCAGATAATCAAAATAAGGGGAAAGAGAAAGAAACAAAAAATAAACTGGGATATCGACGTCCGTGTTCTCGGATTACCTGTATTGACTAGGAATAGCAACATGAGCGCGACACCGTCAGTTATGACCCCTTTTCCATCGGTCTCCAGCTTCAGGCACAGGGAATTGAAGCTAAACACCCGGTCGTTATGATCCCTGGCGTTATCTCGACTGGCCTGGAGAGTTGGGGCACCAGCACCGGTTCCCGACAGTACTTCCGGCGTAGACTCTGGGGCAGTTGGAGCATGATGCGCGCCTTGGTGCTCGACAAAACGGAGTGGAAAAACCACATCATGCTAGATAAAGATACAGGCTTGGATCCTCCTGGTATCAAACTACGAGCGGCTCAAGGGTTTGACGCTACTGATTTCTTCATTACGGGCTACTGGATTTGGAATAAGATTCTTGAGAACCTCGCGACCATTGGGTACGACCCGACCAATGCATTCACAGCGGCCTACGATTGGCGACTATCCTATCTGAATTTAGAGGTCCGCGACCAGTATTTCAGCCGGCTCAAGTCCTACATCGAGACCGCGGTGCACGTCGGAGGCGAGAAGGTGACGCTAGCTTCCCATAGCATGGGTTCGCAGGTGGTGCTTTACTTCTTCAAATGGGTTGAGAACCCCAAGCACGGGAAGGGTGGGACAGACTGGGTGAACCGTCACATTGCCTCCTGGATCAACATCAGCGGATGCATGCTAGGCGCCGTCAAGGGTCTCACTGCTGTCCTCTCGGGTGAAATGCGAGACACTGCACAGCTAAATGCCTTCGCTGTGTACGGCCTGGAAAAGTTCCTGTCGAAGGAGGAACGCGCGGAGATTTTCCGGGCCATGCCAGGGATCTCCAGCATGCTCCCCAAGGGCGGCGACGCTGTCTGGGGCAACTCTACCTGGGCACCTGACGACCTCCCCGGGCAACAAATGAGCTTCGGAAACCTGCTGAATTTCCGCGAGACCAACTCCACCCTGACGAGCCGGAATCTCACCACATCGGAAAGTCTCCAGTATCTCCTTGACCAGAGCGAGGATTGGTACCGTCAACAGGTCCTCACCAGCTATTCGCATGGAGTCGCACACACCACAGCCGAAGTCGAAGCCAACGAAAACGACCCACGTACCTGGTTGAACCCTCTTGAGGCCCGTCTCCCACGGGCGCCCGACATGAAGATCTACTGTTTCTATGGCGTTGGCAAACCCACTGAACGCAGCTACTTCTACCAGCAGGAACCAGACCCGCTCATCAACCTCAATGTCAGCATCGACACTACAGTCACCAACAACGAGGGTGTCGACCACGGCGTCCTCATGGGCGAGGGAGATGGTACAGTCAATATCCTCAGCACTGGGTATATGTGTGCCAAGGGCTGGCATATCAAACGATACAACCCGGCCGGGGTCAAGATAAAAGTATATGAAATGCCCCACGAGCCAGACCGGTTCTCACCACGCGGGGGTCCGAATACAGGTAGCGATCCCACTTCTCCTCTCTCCCCTTCTGTAACAACCTGACGTGATTATTTAATAACATGAGCGTAGGTGACCACGTTGATATCTTGGGTCGAGCATCGCTGAATGATTTGATCCTCCGGGTCGCAGGGGGAGAGGGTGATCAAATCGAAGAGACTTTCGTCTCAAGGATCAAGGAGTATGCTGATCGGGTACAGATTTACGAAGAATAGACTATGATTACTAATTACCATGGATATGGCAAAACACCAATTATTCATTGATGCATTTGAAGCAAGTTGAAAAACACGAATTTAAATGTGACTTGCCGGACATCACGGGTGCGCCACCAGTGATCATCGACAGT
Organism: Aspergillus diversus; assembly: GCA_027569885.1. Taxonomy (NCBI): domain Eukaryota; kingdom Fungi; phylum Ascomycota; class Eurotiomycetes; order Eurotiales; family Aspergillaceae; genus Aspergillus; species Aspergillus diversus. The sequence goes on from JAPDKZ010000030.1 coordinate 146,726, forward strand.
CAGGAAGAACATGGGATCAATACAATAATAGGGCATTCAATGGGCTCGTACCTTGTATGATGAAGAAAAATGGTGGGACAACATAGTTGTCCCGAAGGAGCAATGATGGCATAGAAGCCCCACTTCTTTTCTTTCGTTCTTTTTCTTGTTGTGGTACGGAGTACTAAGATCATATGGGGAAACACAACCCCCGGGATTCTTTTCAAAAAAGGATTGGTGTGTGAGTGGCGCTACATTTAGTTTGTCATTATGGCGCAACAATAAATAATGCAAATAATGTACAAGTTTCTTCATAAATCATGATGCTACCTACCAGATTATAATTAACAATACTGCTACTATGGATAAACTCTCCCCTCCCAACATCACACTCTATCCAGGATATCATATCGTAGGGGTAGCGAGTGAAAACGGTTCATCCAACGGGATAAACCATAGGGATTCCGTCTTGAAATTAAGTGTGTTGGTGGGAGTAATTAGGTGAAGCGTCCTAGTAGCATGCGAATTAAACCGTTATAGAGTCCCCAGTATAACCAAACGCAGATTAAGATGCCTCTGGAGACATCATGTCCGCCGCAAAACCTTCACTGGCTGCTGGCTTCTCTCCATCTCTCGCCTTGCCTAGTAGATACCAGAAACCAATGAAGACACGACTAAAAGTCTCTGGGGAAAAATCCCAGAGACGTTCCAAGATGAACGACTGGAAAACCTGCGCGCAAGAAAAAAGGTCCATCTTGACCCCTCTTTCTATATGCCAATGCAAAGTTCATAAAGTAAGCATAAAAAAACCGTCTATGCACAGCGAGTGAAGTGCAGGATAAAGGCGCCCATTAACTTTTTATTCCCCCAAATTAATGCTCCCAATCCCAGGCGCCAATATATTGAGCGATCGACGTGAAAGTAAAAATAATATATATCCAGCCGGAGTTAAAAAAAGGGACAGCTCCGACCAGGAATAAAAATAAGCGAGTGGCGGAAGTAGGTATCGAAGGTGTGCGTGCTGAAAACTCCAGACGCAATGTGTACAAGCGAATGTCGGGGCATCAAGATTTGATTTAAAAGACCAAACACCGGAAGCAGTGCGTGGTCCCATCAGGTCCCATGGGTTAAGTACTTCGGTATTAAACTTTATGACGGGATACCTAGGGGCCACATTATAGCCCAATCGGTTTCGCGATGATGTATTCATGTACAGTGAGAAGTTGAGGAATGAGGAAGAGAGAATAATAAACAGGCAAGAGCGAGGTGATTCAGTTCGGGGGTATTAGAACTGAAGCCATTAGACCTGGTCTGCCGGAATAAAGTATTAAAAATATGTCGAAATCTGCTCGATGCAATAAAGCCAGAATGTCGTTAAATGTGACAACGCCGTTTCGTAAATAGATGCAGAGAAGAGAAGTGGATGTGGTATATGCAGATCAAGGTTGATCGGACGAGAATCAAGGGCTGAATGTATGTCTACCTGACTCGATATCGGCACCAGGGGAGGTCAGACCTTCTGTCTCCCATGAGTAATGGTCGTCGACAGGGCTCAGAGAGCCGGAGGATATTGAAGACGAGGAGCCGACGGTCCACTCGTCGCTATCCAGGTTGAAGTCGCCGCCAAAGCTGGCCAAGTCGTATCCATATTCGGTGGAGGCAGAACCGACTTCTACGTAGTCATAGTCCCAGCGGAACATCTTGTCACTCTGGACGCGTGGGAGAAATCGGGTTTTGGCAAAGTAGAAAGCCATTGTAGCCAGGAGACCACCACCAACCAAATCAACTGCATAATGGTGTGACAGGTACATGGTTGCCCACCACATCCACAAAGTGTAGGTAACGAATAGTGGTTTTAACCGCGGAAACACATGGCTCATAAACAGAGCAGCCAGGGTGGAGTCGGCAGCATGCAAGGACGGGAATGCGCCAAACACGACTGGCGATTTTCTGAAGCCCGAGGTGTAGAGGTCGATACCAAGGAGCTCGTCAATACGAGCAAGTCCAGCAGGGTTACCCTGCATCTTGTAGTTCGCAGGTTCCAAACCATGAAGATTTTCGTACCACGGGGGTGAGCAGGGAAAGATCAGTTGAATGGTAACTGCAGCCATGCTGATATAGCCGAAAGTCCGCGCGAAAAGCGGAACGGTGCCGGGGGGAGCAAAAAAGAACATTATCAAAGAGACAACGGCCGGCGCACCGTAATGGCAAAGTCCGTAGGGTATCCACGCCAACACGTCGAGCACAACGTGCTTGTGCGCTGAGAGGATATTACTAATATTAGCGCCATAAAGAATATTTTCCATTGCCGGAAGGACGCGGACCCAAATATCTGGCCGCCACTCAGCTGGAATGAACCTATTACCACGTGGTAAGTACTCGAGCATTGCCATTTTTATACTAATCAGAAGCTGCTTGGATTTCACTTACTGGTTGGCGTAGAAAAAGATCAACCATCCGGCGATCGGTAGGAACGGAAGGAAGAATTGACGTGTCATCGGGATCAAGAGGGAGAAAAGAAGAAGTGTAAACACTGCTGTTTTGGCTAGAGGTCCAGGGGATTCGATAACGCTTAGAGAAAATATGCCAACAATCAACAGTAACAAGTACTGGAAGTCATAGACCGTCCAGCGATGGCTTTGTAGCGATCTGAGGGTGTCTGCAGGCGACAGCGATGTTTGGAGGGATGCTATCGAGGATGTGGGAGACACCCTACTCCGCAACTTGGACCGGAGCTTCCGTCGCATGCGATGAGGAACAAGTAGTTGGATAGAACGCCATGGAACCTGGATCTGAAGCTTCCCGAACTGGTTTTGTGTACGATCCTTCCATGTTGGAAGGGTGGTATTCATCTCTGCCGTGGGCGTGGAGCACGAGACTCCGTATAATTTCTCCCTAAATTATCTGCTAGATCCCAATAGTTGGAGAGAAGGCTTTTTCTCCTGGGAATGTTGGAAGAATTCGAGTGAAGGGGAGGTATCGGACGTAGGTAAATGCTAAGCGGCGTTTACGGAAAGGGGTAATCTGGGCGTCAAAGTGACGATATTGTAGAGAGGTCCAACGCAAACGTTTTCGAAGTTGGCAGATTCGATCAGACAGGCGCCTCGCAGGACGGAGAAATTAAAATTGAATTCGAACGGACAAACTGGGAGGGCAAACTCCGGACTCCAGCGGCCAAACGAGGTAGTCTTGAACAGTCACGTTGCAAGGGTTTCTCTGACGCAAGGCGGAGAGTAAGGGCGAGCGAGATACGAAGAGAAACCTAGGACGAAAAGGTTGCGAGGGGGAGGGCGGCACAAATGGCCACGGAGCCGGAGAAGGGACGTAAAGGGAGCGTGTTGGAGGAGGATTGAATGAGGAGAGAAAAAAAGTAAAACAAAAAGGCGAGGAGGAGAGATGAGAAGAGGAGGAAAAAAGCATTTGAGGACTTTTGCAGGTGCTGGAGCAGCGAAGCGCCAGGTGAGGAGCGATGGGGCGACGGACAGCGGCGGGTACGGATACGGGGGGGCTGACTGTGTAGCGTAACCGTATTACCTGTTTTCTCCGTATCGTGTCGTCACTACTTCCATGCGCTGCGGTCAGTTCAACTAAGCCATGCTCGGTAATATGAGTACATAGACTATCCCTTATTTAGTACTAGCGCATCCAGGATGGTACCTCGGTGCGCTGGAAAACCAGCGATCCGAGGGTGCCTGGACGGGACCAAGTCAAAAAAGAGGAGAAAAATGGAAAAAATTTCTTTCATCAAACCAAATTAATGTGACGGTTTTTTTCTTTCCTTTCGAAGACTCCATTATTCTCTCTAGAGGCAATAATATCATCCCTTGGTACGATGTATTCTATTGGTTGTAATTTTCTTGAGACAAATAAAGCTCGACGAAGCGCCCAGTATATGATTATTGTGATCGAGACAAAATACACCCTCTTCACAGAGTTGCGGAAGCAGCGGAAATATTGGGGGGCCACGGAAATAAGAAGCACCGAAGAGCGTAAAAGAAGAAATGCAAGAACCCTCTCAACGATAATCACAATTATTGACTCCAGAGTTATTGAAGAGAAAGTCAAACCCATACCCAAAAAAACCCAAATTCCTTCTTGAACAAGGAGGAAGATTTTCTCAAGAAAACCCTCTGCTCCATTCATGAAATTAGAACATTGATTTCAGGACTTCCCCCGATAACTGATTGGTATACTCGCCCCGTCTCGTTGAGTCGGTAGCGAATTGGAAGCTGCGGATCTCCAGAACCAATTTCGCTTAGCCTGCGCCTGTTGGCCAGTTACCAAAAGTCGGCCAAAGAAATCGCCGATTTCCATCCAGCCAAGGCCCGCGGTCCCTGAGTCGTCTGGCTGGATGGGTCCCACCACGCTCCTGCTCTCTTTTCAGAGAACAAGTCCAGATCAGTCAGCCCAGTTTGATCACATTCAGATTATAAGAGCCCGCTGACATGAGCAAATATATATGAAACTTTGGAATGATGATGCAATGAGCCCGCAATCCATGTGCTCTGGAATGTATCAGAGTACAAGGTTTATCATATCATAAACTCTCCTGCTGCCACGTTCAAGACGCTCAACTACCGAGAGATTCAGTGGAAAAGCTCGGACCGCAGTTCTGGGGAGCTGGGTGGGATGATCTTACAACTCTGTTCTCCTCCGGAATTCACTAAACCCTATTACACCATATTCCTCTTCTTCGACCAGCCATCTCATTTTTAATAAAGACTATGTTTTCTCACTAATATTATTATATATGAAAATAAAATTTCCTCCTGAATAATATTACTCACAGTCCAACCGCTCAATCCTATTTGCCAGCAGCAGCAAAACCTGATTTAACACCAAAAATTGTTTGACACTACTCCCAACCAAGCAGTTCGAGCATGTGTGCTCCCAACCATGGCCAGATGAAGAATGTTCATACTCCTGATCCTAAAACTCCGGACAACAAAAGCAAACTTTAATTGTTTCCTTACCCCGTATTTCACATGACAGTATATCCCGAATGTTGAAGGAGATGATTTGCAAGGCTATGGCTTTCATGCAGGAGCGGAGGACGCATTATTGCGCACCGGGTACACGAGACTTCTCCCCAAAAAGGGAAGAAGGTGGATGAAGTTACCGCGTATCGTATCGTACTCGATACGGTACATACCTGACACGAAGCCACAGGAAGGACCACCACGGCAAGCCGCGCCGAACGAGGTGATCACTCATGCATCCGAAAGGTAATTTTAATAATTATGCACGACTCCAGCGCTTAAGATTAAGTCATGGTTGGCTCCTTGGGAGACAGTCTGCATAAAGATGCTTCTAATGAAAGCCCCGGAGGTAATACAGAGGTGCTCTGCCAGCTGACCATGCAACACAAGGACCATAACAAGGGAAAGCCTTGTCTGGATGAATGTGCCTGGGGACCCCTTATCATCGATGGCTTTTGAGCTTTGATGTCCTCTCCGTCTTCTTTCAACCGTCGGGTCTCCTTACCTTAAGCTCCAGTTCGACGGTTTCAGGATTGAGCTAACAGGACGAGTTTAGCCCCAGCTAGTCTACTCACAGAGATGAAGCTGGCGGTTTTTATTAAAGGAGGAAGCCGACACACCAAAGTTCCCAGCCCTCTCCATAACAGGTTATTATTTTTGTATCTTACTTGTAAATTGTTGGTGGTTGAACTCTCTAGGTCGTATTCAACTGCTCGTATTCGTTCAGCTCGACGTGTTTGTCACAGCTGACCATGCAGTAAGATTAAAAATACAGGCGAAATGCAATCATTGGGGAATCAAAATAAAAACGCCTGTGATTATTGAAGCTTGGGCCAAGAACACAAATGGGCAGTGTTTTGTGCACCGCCTGACGCCAAGGCCTGGGGGCTGATCAATACTTTTCGAAGAACCAGAATCCACTCCTCTCAACATCCTCGTGCACACTTCAAGAAGACTCGGCGACGAGGGAAATACTAATTGTTTTGTAGAAACTACAGTATTCATCCTACTGATTCTGCTTTAATCTCGAGACACAAAGGGGAGAAAGCGACCACCTTACATCTTACGAAGTTGAGATGATGAGATCTTGGAGCAGAAAGTCTATATACATCATGGCACATCGCTCAAACTGTGGATTTAATCTCCTCAATTATGCACTTTGAAAATGAACTCAGATCATCCATCCTTGACAACAGGGCTTATCGGCACTCAAGTCGATCAGCCCATGATCCGACACTGACCGCCGCCGCTACCCCGAAACGGTGAGCTGCATGAAATGGGGCATCACCTGAACTGTCAGCTCGTGCTGTTGTCGAATAACGAATCGCCTGAACGGGCAATGAGGTCACGCCGCATAACGAAATGCAAATCGCCCGCAATCTTCAATGAAGTCATGCTCGTTGGCCGCGGGGAACTTGAACTCATCCTTGGACTGAGTTACAGCGACAGGTTCCAGAGATTGAGAAAATCTTTTGCTCACATTGCCATTTTGATGATTGGGTACGTCTCTCTCAAGAAGCACAGGCCAGCTTGTCCGCTATAAATCAAGATTCACTACAAACCATGAGGCAGGTTTCGAACTTGATTTCTCGAAAAGCCGGTACTTGAAAAAATCCCCAGTATTCGGATCTTGAAGAAGTAGACTCCACTGTTATATTATAGACGACGAGGTCGAGGAAGCACTCCCCGGGAAGCTCTTCCAAGGTACCCCCGGTAGTTAAACAAATGCAAATATATGCATCGCTTACATATTCGCATCGCAGTTCTGAATTCATAACTTGAACCTCATATATAGTTGAATACAGCAGATGCAGTACTTCTCCCCCAAAACTTGGAATAATAATGCGCCATTCTTTCTGACCAGCAGCATGACACAGCTCATAAAATAGGGCTACCAACCTACCAAGCGTGTTTTTCCCAAGGTCCAACCCACGAACTCATGACCATAGTTTGACCCACTTCCAAACATGCGTGGAATGGAATGAGCATCTTCAATATTCGACCAACCAAATAGATCTCCCATATAGTCAAATCGTGCATTCCTCGATAATTCCCGATCTGTGACACCCCAAAACCAAGAATGAGTCTGAATGACATCTGCACATCCAAATTCAATCGAGAGCTCTTTCCACATTCCTATTGGATCCTGAAACCAGCAAGGTGGTCACTGCTTTAGCCTCCAGCTCGGTTGATTCCTTCAGTAAAATAGGGGCCATCACAACAACCACAACAATAAAAAATAAGTCGTCATGAATAATTATCTACCTGATTTTCCTGTACCACCCCGCGATTATTCCATAACGAACCACGAGTCAGGAAATTCCGATCTCCAATTTTACATAGTAACGTCATTCACCAATGACAAAGTAAGGCGGTGCTGGTGGCAGTGCACTATTCCCCCTTGCGGCCGGAAATAACAACCAACCCTTGAGGAAACCCACCTCATCTCCCACTCCCCCGAATCGACGGAGTCGCGCGCATACGGATTCCCTTCCGCAAGATTACCATCGTCCTGGTGCCTAGCGTTTTCATCACCATCCTCATCATCAGCACCAGGATGAGTAAGATGAGATCATTTTGTCGTATTCCCTTCTTAGTGCAGTTTAATTTGAAGCAAAGAGTGGAAAGGAAGAAAAAAGGGTGCAAAAGTGAAGACATCCACCTATCAACTAACAATAAGGCTCAGCATCAGATTGGAATGTCATGATGCAATGCAAAGAGAGCAATTTCCAATCAAAAGGTGACATATTTTAATGTGCCTTTTGTTCACCGTTCAATGATGACGAGGGAAAATGCCACAGCCACTCACAGCCTCAGCCCTGGTGTGTAAATTTAGCACGGACATGAGAGCCTCTGTTGATAGGTTTTTTGGGAATTTGGCTGCCTTGGCCCGTTGGGGGAGGGGATGCCATGAAGGGCTTGGCTGGTATGGTATATTGTTTGTATTGTATTAGCATTTACTCCGTACATACGTGGGATATTCGAAACGGGGCTTTTTTGATAATTTCTTCTGGAAGTAAGATTAGATTTGATAATTTGATAATTTTTTGAATCACAAGGGCTGTGACTTTGCCCGTGGATGGTTGGCCATGAGAGGAAGAAATGTAAACGGCTGCAAGGGCCAATGGGTGTATACTCGGGACGGGATCTCGAACGTCGCGACTTGCTGCAAATAAATGACTGGGGAACTAGTTAAAGTTTTGTTTCACGTATATTATTCGGAAACTCGAAGAATAATATATATATGCATTCCTTTTACAACCAAAACTCCAGCGCCGGGAAGAATACAAAAGAGAAAAGAATGAGATCACAGGTCTTCAAAATGTCAGGACGAATCAGCCCACGCCTGAAACCCTTTCACCAGCCCCATCGCGGACCCAGCTGCGAGGCCTCCTACAAGAACCATTTGCAGACCGCCGATAAGGCCCCGGCGAATATTCTGAGCTCCCTTCCAACCACTCACGAAACACGTCTTTCCATAGCCGAAGATGAATAGTGCCACTGCCATCATTGCGATCGACCAACGTAGGGCAAGGAACGCTTCTTGTGGACCGACGAAGAAATACGGCAGGAGGGGGACAAATCCGCCGATAAAATAGCCCAGTGCGATGGTCAAGGCGCATGTCACCGCTCGGGAGTCTGAGGGTTCTGGTAACGTGTGATGGAAATTCATGAGGAACGATGGAAGCCGAGGAGACGATGATAGGTGTCGCGTGAGTTCTGCGACGAGCTGCGGAGGGAGTTCATATGGAGCGAAGATTTCCTGGACGGTATCTGTTACCGATTCGGGGTCGGCTATTGTTTGTTTTTCGGTTTCTTTTAATGTTGCCTTGTAGGATTCCCTAAAAGAAAAGCATGATGTTAGCGGAGGTTTTATCCGTGGTGTGCCTTTGGAAAGCTTACTCTTCGCTCTTCGCACCCAAGTATCCTCCAAGCCCCATGGATATAGCACCCGCAATGAGTTCTGCAAAGCCGCCAAACACCACTACCTTCGTATCTCCTAAGGCAGATAGCCCTGCCGTGAGGGCGAACGGTACAGTCATCCCATCGGAAAGACCGATGATGGCATCAGAAATTATCCGCCCGTCAATCATTTTGCTCTCTTTCGCTTCATTATTGTTCCGTTTAAGCTCGCTCATGGGGATATCGACATCGCTGGATGAAGCTGAGGACATCTTCTCGGGATCATATTCGGAAACTGGGGAATAGCTCGAAAGCAACCCCTTGATAGATGATAACGACATATTGAAGCGTGTGAAGAGGGTAAATTCTGTAGAAATCCAGTTGTTGGGGGAGAGGGAGTTTTGTAATTGTTGGACTGTGAGAGGCCTTTCCTTCACCTCCTCGTATCAGCAAACACGAGCGTCGTATAACGCAGATCCGTCCGATCGCCAAACTTAGGGATCGACAATGTCACCTCGTGTGATAAAAATATATACGAGGGAAAACAGGGGGAAGAAGGCAGTTAATAATCCCTTGTCAAATCAGCTAGGCAACTCCCATTCTTCTTCTTTTTTTTTTAAACACGAGTGAGAGGCGTTCAACTCCCCATATAAATAAAAGTGCGGCCTACGAGAGAGCGGGGATTTCAATGAGGCACGATCGCTTGAGGACCATAGGGTCAGCCACTGAGAACGGGATGATTTCTATCGCTTGGATATTATTTTCTCGTTTTCACCAGAGTGCCTCCAACTTCGCTTATCAACTCATTCAGCTGCAAGGGCCTATAAAGAAAGAATGGCCAGCAACGTGCCTGGTATTTCTGGCGGTCATGGGGGATGCTCTTGGCACGTGGGGTCGTGATTCGCTGCCGCGGGAGGGAAAGGGTCATCAGTGGCCCATTTAGCTGCGGGGCCCTCGAAAGCTTGGGCGCCTTGGGTCCAGTCGTTGGCCGCTAACTGGGCCCGGGGATCCACCAGGGCTTAACTAGCGGCCAAGTTCAATGGAAGAAAAGGCTGCAAGACTCATCCTTGCACCCAGCTTCGCTTTGATGCAACTCTGTCCACCAGTACGACTCAGCCATCCCCAATCAGGAAGGGCGTCGAAAACCTGTGGAAAATAGAAGGCTCTGCAAGGCTCAACCCCAGCCGATGGACTTTGGAGGGGCAAATTATGCTGCTGGATAAAGTCTGGACTCTGCACAAAGCTTGGTCTCACCGTATATGTCAATCTCGGCCACTTTGGTACTCAAAAAAACTCAATGAATCTCTGCTTATGTCCACCCTTCAAGATTCTTCTCCCAGTTGAACCTGGAGAACATGGTCACCTTTCTGGAGATGATAAGCGCCTGAAACAGTTTATTTTCCCTTGCTCACACGACCAGAACTATACCCTTAAAATGACGAATGTCTCTCAGCTCCACGACAACCTCTCACATGCTGACGTTAAGGAGCCTCCCCACACTCTTTCTGGGCATTAGCTACATGGAAAATCCAATAGTTTGTAAATAATGTATCGCCTGCCTGCATGATCGGCCCCCAAAAGCTTGTGCGACTCTGTCAGCAAGCCAGATTCCTTGCACCTGCCTGGTATGCGATCTACCGGGTAGTGGGACGCGCCTGAAAAATGGGAATAAATATCGCGCGCCAGCTCCTGATAGTACAAAGATGAAGAAATGTGCCCCAAAGAACTAGGTGGCATTGTAACTTTGTGCGGAGGATTCAAGTCGAAATCATGAAGCAAGTTTTGAATTTCCCATTACTTATAGCTTTACCACCTCTCATCTCAGCTCTCCCACATCACCGCAACTACGATGCCTGGGGCCAGCTGCGGTCAAACGTATGCACAGCATGCCATTCAAGCAACTGACTCTCAATTAACATACCGATAGATCAAGCATGTTATCTATCTGATGATGGAAAATCACTCCTTCGACAATGTAGCAGGCTACTGGGATTTCCATCCGGATATTGATGGGCTGCGGAACATTTCTTACTGCAACGAGTACACGAATCCTAACTGGACGGTATGGGGAGAGCCTCTCGAAATCTGCGCCTCCCCGTTTGAGACGGAAGTCCCGCTTGTCGATCCTGATCATGAGTTCGTCGGGGTCACGTATCAGATATACCGCAAATGGGACGCCACGAATTCGGATACTCCCACCATGGCGGGCTTTATCGAGCGCCAATCTGAAAAGTATCAGTCCACCCCCGGAGAGTCCGCTTTTGTCATCAAGGCATATGACCAAAAGAAGTCGGCGACACTTGCTGAACTTGCTCAAAACTTTGCCTTTTGGGATTCCTATGTGAGTGACGACTCCCTCCTTTCCTGTTTACCACCCTGGACTATGGATTTAGTAAATCGCGTGTAGGTCAATGGATGACAGATGGGCGTCTACTGTAGTTCTCAGAGCATCCGGGACCGACCAATCCTAATCGCCAATTCGCAACATCGGGTTCAACGTGCGGGTTTATCGACAATCAACCGCAGGCCGCCGGGTTCTTCAATAATGTGACGGGGACCTCATGTGCAACTTCGATCTTCGAGGCTCTCAGCAAGAAAAACATCACGTGGAAAAATGTAAACATCTATTGTCCCAGGCAACGCCTCTGACTATTTACTAAGCCTGTGATTTAGTATTACGAAACAGATATCATCGATGCATGGATGTACAAGGTGAGCCTATTTCGAAGGGTAGGAAGCTGTACCTGATTCTAACCCGCAAGGCAGTGGGTTCAAGAGAACGCCATTGACCGTCTAGCCCATGCGAGTGACTTCTACCGCGACCTCGAACAAGGGACTCTTCCCACCTTCTCCTACATCAACCCTGAATGCTGCACTATCGACTCCATGCATCCCACCAGTAACATGGCGACCGGAGAGCAGATGATCAAGCATCTATATGATGCCGTTCGGAGATCCAAATACTGGGACAACGTGTACGTATCCTCTATCTATACGGGTTATATTTGAACTCTGTTTCTTACACCAGATAACACAATGGCAGATTAATCATCATCAACTTCGATGAACACGGAGGTTTCGCAGACCACGTCCCACCACCTGTAGACATCCCAGCCCCGAACGATAAGCTCTTCTTTGAAGGCTATTCAGAAGGGCACAAAGTATCATACGACTTCACCCGTCTAGGTGTCCGGTGAGTACAAAAAATAATCACCAACTAATCAATCTGCATTCGATAAAATGAGATGGCAGCAGAAAAACGAGGCGTTCAACTTGGGTCTATACTAATCCAACTAACTTCCTATCACTAGAGTCCCCGCCTTTCTTATCTCCCCGTACATCCCCGCCAACACCTTGATACACGACCAAGGCACCAACTATGCACCCAACTCAGCCTACACACACTCATCGTTCCTGCACTTTCTGCAGAATTTATGGGATCTCGATGGTTTGAATAACCGGGTGCAATGGGCCAAAACTTTTGAGCATGTGTTCACGAATCAGAAACGTAGCGATACCCCGGAACGACTCAAGACTCCTGTCTGGTACGGGCAGAATTGGGACCCGAAGCCGGAGCCATTTTATCTCTTGAACCAGGATGAGAGTTACTATCAGCAACGGAATGGGGGATGACGTAGATTTATTTGAGGGTTGGTATATAAGCGGCCGGGATAAAACGGATGTGGAATTGGATCCACTCTGTTACAGCTGAGTATACATTCATAGACAAATTGACCATTTTTAGTTTCAACCTTTATTAGTTGACGGGTTGAGCAAGGGAATTTGTATTTTCCAGTCTTAGTGGTTGAGCAGGCTTATCGAACAAGACAACTGTGAGTATCATGTTTCAAATTCCTTACTCTACCATTTAAGAGGCCATATCCTCTTCTCGGCAAAGCAAGTAAAAAAAACTCCGATCCATCATAATTTCATAGGTATCATTACGCCAACATGATTCGTCTCGATAAACCAGACCTATGTACGACGGGTCGTACTCCGTCCGAAATTGGTCGAAGACCCATGTTCCAACTCAATGGCAGTAGCATCACAACATCACAACATCACAACATCACAGCAACCCAGCAGCTTGAGCTCATTAAACATGACATCCTTTGCTGGGAACCTGCAAGATGCAAATTCCCGGTAATCCCAATGTCGTACGGACCAATCACAGATATATACACATAGAAATTTTATCGATGTTTAAAAATTCAGCGATGAAAGCTAAAGTAATGTGGCAATATTATTAGCATAAAAACGTCACCATACATATAATAATAGTACCGGGGTAGGTAGGAAAAAAAAAAAAAAGAGAGGTATACTCACCGCTTCCGATGTTCCACCGTCTGCTCTCCATTATCTGAAGAGCCGGTCATATTCCACAGACGGCTCTTATAGGCTGGGAACGAGGTATGATTCCACATATTGACGAGGACACTGGCAAAAAAAGGGCAGAATTAGTCCTAAGTAAAGGGATGAGGCGGGGGAAGGAGAGATAATAGGAACGGTACCTCTGACTGCGATCCTTATACTCCTCATCCCTCATTTCCTTCACACCAACTTTCATTCCATCCTTGGTGAACATAACGTGTTTTTTCTCCATCTTGGTCCGGGTTTGGTCCCCGACATCCTGGATGATGGAGTAGGCGACATACCCGATGGCGACCAGGATGATGACAACCACGAGGAGGATGACAAGCGGGAGTAGACGGTTTGCCATTTTGTTTGCGCTTTTCCCTTTGTTGTTGTTTTGATTTGTTTTATTCCCCCAAAAATAAACTTTTATATTTTGTTTCGCGAGATGCTATAGGCTGAACGAAGAATTAGCCCAAGTAGAGCCAATAGGAAAACAAAGTTCAAGATGAAGGAGGCAGTGAAGAAGATCGGGATGGTGAGATTCGACAAGAGAGAAACAAGAATGAGGGGGTGGACGGGTTGGTTCGTGTTGCTCGACTGGGGTTGTAGGGCTGAATCTTCATACCCGCCGATCATGTGTCGTGGGTGGAATGAAAAGAGACGGGAGCACGTACCTGGTTGGGAAACCCAACTCAGAAAGTCGGGATGGTTCTGGGGTTGGCACCTGGTTCAAGAAAAGAAGATAACTCCGTGAAAACCATGCAAAAGTGGCGAACTCTTGATATTTAAATCTCTTCGAGATGAGGGTGTGAAAAAAAGACAAAGGGTAAAAAGAGGGAAAGTGAGTGGAAGATCGCAATTATGGCGACCACTTGGGGCGCGGCGATGGAATCCTGGTGCCTGGCAGTCGCTTGTTTTCTTGTCGCTTGGCTCTTCGCCGCTTCTTGGGTGCTATTAATATTCCAGCTGTGGCTGTGATAATAAGGTCATCTCGATTATATTTAGGGATGCTTAATTATATCTCACAAACTCCCTTATAATGTCATGGAATCACCTGTAATGGCGGTGGCTGAAGGTTTAATTCTACTGTACTTCAAAGCGCTGGGGTGCATTAAATGATTTATTAAAAGTATAAGAAAAATAACAAAACAAACGGGAAATGATATTAAAAAAAAAGGTGAAAGTAAAAGTAAAAGAGATGGAATCTAAACAAACAAATAAATCAACCCAGACAACAGAGAATTCATCTCTCACGTCACTATCGTCATCATGAATCATCCAGCAAAAGAGCCTGCATCCAATATAAACCAGCGAACCCTAAATCATACCCAAACATATTTCATACCAAGATACCAAGATCTTTACCACCAAAAACATATACTAGACGATATTATATCTTTCTAACCAATCTAATCTTAATTGCTAATTTTTTAACAAAAATGTGCGACGTCCCATTCTTCCCATTCTTTCCCATCTGCTTCCAATGTGGAACAGACCAAAATCCCTGCCACTGCAAAGTCGTAGGCCCAACCCTTGGTATGGAGCTTTATTTATTACTTCCCCCTTTGTTTACCCAAACGATTCGGTTTTTCTGTCTTTTTTTTCTTTTTCTCCTTTTCTTTCTGACACGCTTGGGAAACAGGGTTTTTCACCACTGTAGTTGCGGCGGTATGTTTTTTTTCTTCCCCTTCCTTGGGTGCAGGAACTGACTGGCGGCAAAGATTGTCTGCTATCCTGCTTCGCTCTTCTGTGGTTGCTGTTTGACCAAGACTGGGAAAGAGTAGGTTATTTATTCCTTGTTCCTTTTTTCTCTTTCCTCTTGACTTGAAGATTGGAGATTGATCTGGGTTCTAGTGTCCTGGCATACCCCGTGAAATTAAATGGCCAAGTGAATCAAATGATCCCTATATAAGATGGGATTTGGCGTCCCCAAATATTAGACGTCTTATATTACTTTTGAAAATAAATCCGAATAAAAGTCAAGTGTCCAGATATTTATAAGTCCAGGTGGGATCATATCATGTTGTCTGCACGAGATATTATAGCATTATCGTATTCAAACCAATAACGTATCAATGTAGCGTAATTATAGGCCAGAAAAACAGCGGGGTTTGAATTAGAACTCCCCACAGTGAAACAAGGTATCCAGACGAATCATCAACCATTATACATCCCTCAAGCCATTGCAAAAATATTACGCCGCCGGTCCGTATGTGAGGATAGAGAAGCTTGGTTCATCTATTTGAACTTTTCCTTCAGTCTGGCGAAGATGCTTGATCGTTTCTTCTTTTTTTCTTCTTTACCATTCTTCGACGCCGTTTGAGGCACTTGCGTACCAGTCGCAGTATTGCTGGTTGTCTCCGCAGCCTTTTTGCCCGATGGACTTACTGTCCGTGGAGATAGTTGTGCTGAGCTTGACTCTGGAATTGCGGCCTGTGGTGCGGTCTCCGAGGTAGCAGGAGCTGCAGAGGGTGCGGGTGTACCAGGAGAGTTATCAACATGGACTTTTTTCTGGAGCTCTTCCTCTACCTCCTTCTTTTCCTCAACAACCTGCTCGTTTGCGGCCGCTTCAGGGTCCTTGTGGGCCTCCGTAAAGGACTCCTTCACGACATTCGGAACGTCGCTCGCAAGAGCCCGAGTCTCCGACTGTTTCTTGGATTCCAATGGAACCGCGGCAGCCAGTGCTGCGGTAGTAGATGTCGGTGCTGCCGACTGGATAGTAACTCCCGGGTCAGCTACTGCTCCGCCGTCCCCTCCCATCGGGAGACTAGATTCGGGAATCATATTCCGTGAGATTGGAGGTACCTTGAAAGCGCCGCTATCTTGTGTCAATGAAGCACTAGCGCCCTGCTCATAGCCAGCTTTATCTGTGCGAACGGTTGACTGTACCGTGTTGGAGTTGAATGTGCTGGCATCAGGCACTTTCTCTCCCGGTTTCAGGTGAATCGGATTACCTGCACCACTGGAGGCAGGGATTGGATTCACGGAATATTCTCCAGGCACCGCAGCCCTTTGTTCGAGAGGAACCTCCTTCCCAATCTCTGCAGTCGTAGATCCTGGAGCTGCCGACGAGATAGCTGGGACGCCATTTTGTGCGGTAGTCTTGCCAGATTCTTTCGGTACCGCAGCCGCCAATGCGGCGGTAGTTGATTTTGGGGTCACGCCAGAAATAGTTGCCATTCCTACGGAGCCGTTTTGTACTGCTTCGATTGAGTCTTTTTGGATTTGGTTTGGATAGAGAACGTTATTAACGTTATTGCTACCGTCGTCTTCCTCAGCAACACGATTATCGGTGGTCCAGATGCCGTCAACGACAAACTTGTAAACAAAGGATCAGATGTCAGTGGACCCATATGAACCTAATGGCAGTAACATGGAAACATCTTATAGTGCCGGGATGAGGGGGCGAGACATGCAACCAGCCTGATAGGAAGCGGCGGCAACAATGACGTCAACGGACGTCAGATCACGCCGGCGTCATCACTAAGACGTAGGCAGCGCAATTTGATATGGAAGGGCGCCTCTTAGGCTTACCCGGAGAGAGCACGTAATCGAAGGAAGGGAGGGAAGCTTAGGAGTGATCATGTGCAGACGGGAAGCCTTGCGGCGTCAGGATGGACATACCTTGAAGTGCACCTTTTCCGCCGTCAAGGGCAAGTGGACCTCTTTCTCGAAGACATCGCCTTTTCGATCCAATTTTATTGTCTTACCCCAGTCGTCAAAAGTTCCTGTTACATACACCTCATTGGCATTGTACGGCCTATATTCACATACGAGCAGCCGTCTCAGTCAGCGATCAAATCACATCAAGTGTAAGGAGTACGGGCCATTGCGGCTGAGGAGTAAGGTATCGGGCTGGAAGGATTCCGGGAAAGAGACGAATGACATGATAGATCTTTCTTTCGCTCTTTTTTTTTTCCCACATAAGAGGAACGAAGAATTAATTGGTCTTCGTAAGACACTTACCACCGAAACGTGAAGCTCGCCATATTGTATTATTGTTTCTGATTTTCGCGGAGGGAATGGGAAATAAAATCGAGACACAATAATGCGGGCTGAGTGTGATAGGGAGGGGAAAGAACAGAAAAAAGATGTGTCACCGGAAGGACAAAGGAAAAGTCCTGCGCGCGAAAAGAGGGAGGGCAATGAATGAGGCTGGGAATCAGCACTATGCAGTAGCTGCTGGAGAAATAACGGAAGAGATTGCAGGAATCCTCTGGCCAAAGCGGGGTGGCGGTCGCACGTCTCTCTCAACACCTTCACGTTTAGTCGGAGGATTTTGCGAGAACCACTCCGATTATTCAATCAGGTGATGAGGCACTAGGAACTAGAGATAATTCGAGATAAGAGTGGGCAACTCATGCAGTTCATCAAGGAGCGATGATCAAAAAATTATTTGCTTTTCTACGTCCGTACATGTGTGGCCTGGTTGCTGCTCATGAGAGGAGCGATGGGATCCTCCTTCCTTGCTTTTGACCTACCCCCAAACCCAGCAAAAGACGGTGGGAGGTCGAAAGCCACAAGGACTAGGAACACCACTCCGTTCTAGACACTGGTCTGCAACTGGACAACTCATCGGGAATAGCTGACAGCTGGCAACCTGACTGTTTAGCGCCACCTTTTCCACTCTTGTCCTCCTGAGAAAGGGGTCCATTCAAGACGGGGTGAAGTTGGAATTTTCGTCTATCCCTGCAGAAGTAAAAATGGGAATTCTCTCCAGTTCAACAGACAATAATAGGATGTTAAAAATGCATATAGCAGATACCAGAGTGATAATAGCAGCATTATTGGCATAGATAGATGATCTTCCTCATTATTGGTGTTTGTGAGATATTTTATAGAATTATTACCGATTAATTGGTGTGTCATGATTTCATGAATTAAAGACTCTCAGTTCATCAGATTGCCTCAAGTATGCTAAGTCCTTTGTTGCAGAAGTTACCCAATATTATCAAACGGGAAACACTGGAATATCTGAAAAAGTAGGGGTCCCTTAAGGTCCAAAAATAACCAATGATTTGGAGGTGAAGGGTCATAGAGAATAATAAGAATCATAATAATAGGCGAATATTATTGCCATGCTATTGTGGATGAGAAACAGGTATATTCAAAAAAGATAAATAATATTGGGAGCTCAATGAACGAAAGTTCGACTTTATTCGGAAGCTCAAGGACACACAGACCACCCTGATTTCCCGAAATCCCGCCAAATTCCAAGGTTGCAACCGGCGATCATTTGCTCGACACAGACAAATATTGTAAAAATAATTTAGATCGTTGAAATTCTAGTGGCCAGAAGGAAGCCACGCCCATGGATCCAAGCTCTGAGGACAAAACCGTGAAGTTACCTCGACCTTGTGATGCTTGGACAACGAGATTTAGGTTTCGTTTAATGACCCCTCAGTGGGTAAGATGAGGGCCTTTCTGGGATGAACCAGTGGCTGGAGCATCAGACGTCATGAGTGATGACCTCACAGAGTCTACCTCTCAAGTTTATGGTTGGGTTTGCCAGGCGGAATGGCTGCAAAATTAGAAAGAAAAGAAGCAGAATGGAAGTGAAAGGTATAGGACAAAGAATTTGAATAGATTCAGCTCATGATAATTGGCATATATGGATGATGATGGGAATTTCTTTCATTGATAGACAACGGTGTCATCCTTTTTGAAGTGGCGCAACTCCAGAGGCTTGCCGCTTGACAACAGACAGAGGCAGAAGGTAATCTCAACGTTCTAGAAAACATCTGGAAGGGCTTTAGATAGCGGATCGAAGCTTCCACACCTTCATCTTTCCAGGTGTGAACCTGGGATCAGTTTAGCTTTTTGAATAGATTAATTACCACATTCCTTCCCTTTTGGCCCTCTTTAACTACCTATATCGTCCACTCTTTCAGCTATACTATTGACACCACCCTTCCAGCTATTGAAAGACTAGTGTACTTATGAGCGGGGCAAAGACCAGTGACATTGATCTGCACACCTCTGGCAGAAGCAACCAGCAAAGGATTGACTGAGATCGGCTGGAGCAATTGGGGAGAAGAGATTCCTCCCATTCTTATCTTGATGGAGGGCTAGACGCAGATCGTTAGCAGTTGTGGTACTCGAATAATCTATTCATAATCAATTTTTTCCACCATCATTCCCATATTATTGAGACGTTTCCTATCGTATCGGGAGCTCGACGCCTAAGAAACCACTTGCTATTACTGAGTCAGTAGTCATACCTTCATACAGGGAAGCTTTCCGGCTTTCCCCCGCCTTTAACTCCTTTGCGCCCCTCCTCCTACTTGGGTTTTATTTCCTTTTCCCCCCGTCCGAGGGAAAAATCAGAGGTGGGGGAATAAAATAATAAAACGCAAAAAGCCTTTGTAATCCCTCCACATCAAGTGGTCATTGACATACATGTCATTTCTCCCCCTTTCCCAAAACCGTTGAACTTATTTTCCACAACTCCTGCTGTCTCACTTCTTGTTAACGGGGAAATCTATTTCTTCCCCATTCGTTTACCCAGCTCTTACCAGTTCCTCTAAGGAAACTTTCCACGCGACACCAAGAGGACAGGGAGCAGACATATATAAAAGATCTCAAAGCGCGCTATTTGGGAGATAGAGTGGACAGACTGCTCCTCTTTAACTCCTCGCAAAGCTCCTTGTTCCAACTGCCTTGAATTGCAACCATGTGTTTCAGCCAGAGAAAGATATAAAGAAAGGAACCTCTTCTCTTAAGAGAGGGAGAAAGAAAAGGCACTAAAGAGAAAGATTATAGCGAAGTAAGTGAAATAAAAGACCCAAAATTTTAGTGATTTTACTTTTCTTGATTATTTTACTTTATACTTTTTTTGGTGTTGATGCAATGATTTTTTTTTTTTTTAAAAAAATAATAATAATAATAATTTTTTACTTCTGAGGGGTTTGTTGGATCATTGAATCTCTGGAACCAGCGGCCGTGGTTGGAAGCTCCATCCACCAGAAGCTTCAGCTTCTTAATTCTCGTCATTTTGCGTTTTTTCGATTCTCCAATTATCCTTCAGCCATTCCCGATACCCACCCAGTCCTGTTCCAATTCTCTCCTGCCGTCACTTACAATTATTGATTCTGCCCAAAGACATCCCCACGACACTAAAAGTGCTGGACTAACTCTGTCGGTTTCCCTACCCGCCCCTCCCCTCACCTCCCACTTTCGTTATTCTTTGGCGCTGATCCGCTCCGATCATCCACTCTATTGCTTTCTTCCTTCCCTCCTCCCCCTCTCACTCCATGTCTGCCCGTATATTATTACCCCTAGACTCCCCTGCTGAATATCACCCTTTCCATCAGTCATCTTCTTATCGCTCTTCTATCGACTTGACCTCTGACTTCCGTCAGTTTCCTTCCGCTCTCTCGTCCTCGCCCCCACCGCTCCACCTGCGGCTTCCCGAATTCCCAACTTCCCCGCTTACCTGTGGCCGGAGTGCTCTCTCCGGCCCTCTAACCGGCACTATGGCCAACAGCTCCTTCCCCGGTACAAATCCGTTTCTCAATTTATCCACGAGGGACGACAAGTCTTCCCAATTCAACAAGATCTCTGAAGAGGACGAGTACGAGGTGACGTCACCAACTGATCCAACCTTTCGAACGACCAAGTCGGCCGCCGCCCCCTCATCTTCGGGGAATAGCTTCTTTGGAGGTAGCGGATTTGGTGAATCCGACGAGATACGTTTTGGCAGAAGCCCTTTTGGTGAATCTCAGGAGGGTCAGGAGGGTCATGGTGGCTCCGACGTCGTCCCAGAAGGGCACCGTCCAACGGGTGGCCCCAACCAAGGCTTTCCCAACAACTATGCTCTAGGCCGGCGGACATCTGTATCTGCTGAGTCACTGAATCCTACATCGGGAGGCTCAGATGGCTGGTCTCCTCCGTATCACGCAAAGACAGAGGAGCAGCTCGCCCGCTTGAGGACTGCTGTCAGTGGCAATTTCCTTTTCTCCCATCTCGACGACGAGCAATTCAAGACGGTGCTCGATGCTCTAGTCGAAAAGCCGATTCCAGCCAAGGACATAAAAGTCATCTCACAGGGTGACGCTGGAGACTATTTCTACATCGTGGAAGACGGTCACTTCGATGTTTACATACACCCATCAGGCTCAGTACAACCGGGACCCGATGGAATGGGCAACAAAATCAGCACAATCGACCCCGGTGGCTCGTTTGGGGAACTAGCTCTTATGTACAACGCTCCACGGGCGGCCACGATCGTCTCTACTGACCCAAAAAGCACTCTCTGGGCTTTGGACCGTGTCACCTTCAGACGGATTTTAATGGACTCAGCATTCCAGCGCCGCCGCATGTACGAGGCTTTCTTGGAAGAGGTACCCCTACTTTCCAGCTTGAAGCCTTACGAACGTGCAAAGATCGCGGATGCCCTAGATGCAATCAAATACCCAGCTGGCTCCACAATCATTTCGGAAGGCGATCCAGGGGATGCTTTCTATCTTCTTGAGTCTGGGGAAGCTGATGCTTTCAAGAATGGCGTGGAAGGAGCAGTGAAGTCCTACAAGAGGGGCGATTATTTTGGAGAGTTGGCATTACTTGACGATAAGCCGCGGGCCGCCAGCATCGTTACCAGAACCGATGTCAAATTGGCAAAATTAGGCCGAGATGGTTTCAAGCGGCTGTTAGGACCCGTGGAAGATATTATGAGACGGGCCGATTATGAAGCAGGGCCAACCCCAACATGACCACTTCCTCTACGCTAAAGATAATTTTTTCGGAGAAAAATGGAGTGAACATTGGCGTGTTAATTTGTGATTCAATTTTCCCTTGCCTCCCCAAAGGACGGATAAAGAAAGGGAGCATGCTGTCTTCAAGTGCGAAACATGGGTAGAAAACTCCCCAATTTCTTCGGCGAATAATTGGTCTTTATAGTCCTTGTCATCGCTATCATGGGTTGCTATTGGATTGTTCATGCATAATTATCTTTTATTTCATTCCATATTCCTGTTACTGCCTCTTTCTTTTCCCTCTCTAAGAATGGAAGCAAGGTTGAGCTCCATGTCCCATCAATCAATTTCTTCAGTCATGAAATTTTTGTTTTCCTGGCCTGCTTGGACCATCTATGTTTTGGGCGGTCCTAGCCCTCAATTTTTCGATTCTAGTTGAGTTTAGTATACCACCATCCCCAGCTGGTGGTGGTTGCACATGAGCGGCCATCTTGTATCTTGCCGCAGGTGGTATCGCCGGAGATTTTTCTTTCCCCTTTCTGTGTTTAATAAGATTTTGGTCGTTACCAATGTAACATGGGATATTTCATCCCCTATCAGTAAATTGCATCATCCCCTTTGAAAATAGACCAGAAGATCATCATTATCGCTCTACTACCAAGTCACTCCTCAGCACCCACTTCTCTCCATTTGTGACCTCGGTCCCCTCATGAAGCAGGCATTGATCTCCATGTCGATGTAGCAACGCCATACCAATTTCAGGGGCCACAGAGACAGGCTTTGGATTACGATTAGCACGAGAGGGCTCAGGGTAGAAAACCGTTTCCCCTCCAGAACAATTGGTCAAATAAATCAGCAAGGTCCAGGTAGTACGGGCAGGTTTGGGCGGGGACCCAGGTGCCGAAAAGGTTATGGTATTAGAGTCGTCATCTACGCGGGTTAGAAAATAGACTTTGGCTATATATAAATATAAATAAGTAGTTAGGGGAGGGGAAGATCTCTCGATACGGTGCAATCATTTCCAGGATCTATGTCAACGTCTAAAGCGAACGATATAGAGTGCCAAAAAAGGAAATTTAGGGAGATTCCAAGAAAAGTAAAAAAAAAAAAAAAAAAAATAAAACTTACAATGCTGCGCGAAGAACTGGCCAGGCGAATATCGATAGATACGTATATTGGCATTCAATCCTAGTGGTTCACCACCCCAGATTTCCTTGAGTGATTTGGAGAAGCTTTCATGTGCCTGCGTCCCTCTTCCTGCGTCTTCATGTTCTTCCTCATCGTCATATTCAGGTTGTATGGGTCTCGTAGTCACAAGCTCTTGTAGGGCAGTCCCTTTCCAGAGCGTATCTGCAAAGATCTCATCCTGGACTTGGAAGCGATCGTTGACGCGGACTGCGTCGCCCTTTTTGGGCTTTCCTGGGGTGGTGGTGAGGGGGAGAGAGGAGAGGAATGAGACATAGGTTTTGCAGAGGGATGCAGGGAGGAAATTGCGGATAAGGTAGATTTGGTCTAGGAGGAGAGGGTCCAAAGTGAGGTCGGAGGAGGGGATGAGGGGCCGGAGAGGGGGCCAGTTTGGGGGGGTATTGTTGCTGTTGGAGGTGCTGTTTTTGGGAGGGGAATCCTTTTTCGAGGACGGTTTTGATCTTGGTTTTGGCATCTTTTTATTTAGAATAATAAATAATAATAAATCTGACAAAGTCTTGTAAGATAAAATTAACCAAAAAAGAAAAGAAAAGAAAAGTAAGAATTTACGGGTTGAATGGAGAGGTAAATGATAGAGGTAAATGATAGAATGTCAGTTGCTTCCGGCAGGGGAAGATCGTCGTAATAATGCAAAGTTACCGGCGTGCATACGATACAGTAAATAAAATGTAATCGTACGGCAGAAAAAACCCAACACATGCAGAAATCGCCGGAATTTCATTTCCCCGACATACCAAGCCGTCGATTGGATTTCATTTTCCCCTTCACCGCCCTCTCATTCTCCTCCCAAGTCGTCGTCCGCTGGTTCTTCTTTCTTCAGAAGCCCCAGCAAACCAGCCGCCCTCCCCGGTCATGTCGTCGTCGCAGACCATGACAGCGCCAGCGGTGGGCCATCATCCTTCTGATGCTGGTCCGAATAGGTCGTCTATATACGACTATTCCTGCTCTCAACCGCCTGACAACGAACATCCTCCGCCCCCTTCCCCGCCCAGCGACTCCGCAATCCGCGCTTTACAAGATTCTGCCCCCGACCACTCCTCCTCCCCCAATGGCATATCCTCGATATCCGGTATGATGGCCGTTAAGTCTGAGCCTGAAGATCAGGCTTCCCACTCGTTGTCCACTACCCAAGATTCCCAGGCCGATCTCCGGCGCCAATCCGCCGCCAGCGCCCTTCTGGCCCAGCTCCTTGGCAGCCAGCAAACCTCAGTACCGCCTTCCTCCAGCCTAGAACAGCCAAGTGAGGCTTCCGGAACAGTAGAGAAGCAGGAGTTTGGGCAAGGGCTGCAGCATAGTGATGAGACAAGTGGGAATTGGGAAACGCAACCTACGGAAAACGTTCCGTCGGCGCCAGGGGACTCAACCAACGGAAACCACGATGAGTTTCCGGATACTTTGCAAGCGGAGGATGATACTCTTCCACAGCCAGAACTACCCCCTCAGAATACCGACCAAACCATTACTACACCGGTCAAGACCGCAGATGCCGTCGAAGGATTAACGGACCCATTGTTGTTCTCCAAACCGAGTCTCGATCATTCCGATATATTCCCCCCTTTAGACGTAGCAGATATGGCTACAGCCCCGAAGACCCCACTCGAGGCTTTACAGCAGAATGAGATGCTGACGGCTGCGTATCTTTCTCAGAGTGCAGACCTGTCAGCCTTAGGATATAGTGAAGGACCAATGCAAGATGGCAGCGGCTCGGTGGCTGGGTCCGAGCCACGGATCCAAGCTTTCGCGAAATTGGAGTTTGATGACGGCCACTTCTATTGCAACACGTATTCCTTCATTCTGGGACGAGATGTGCGCGCTGCGCGTGCTGCCCATCAGCGCGAATTCCAAGCCCGACAAGCTATAAGGAGTTCCCGGGCAAAGAGCTCAAGTGGTGGCAACACGTCGCATACACCTATTCGTGTGAAACATGAAGGAAGTGGCATTATTGGAAGTGTTGTCAGCGACCGCGGTGGGATTATGGGTTTTGACCCCGATGTTCCGCCGCATCTCCCGTCGCGGATCAGTCGCCGGTCGTCCAACTCGTCTCATGGCGAGGCGGCTCCGCTACATGCCACACCGGCTCAGCTTCAAGCCACCACTGACTACAACGCTCTTGCTTTGCAATCGTTACAAGACGGTGGCGGAGATGCGAAACCTGTTGATACTTTGGCACTGCTTCCCTCTCCAGACTCATGCCCTACAATCCCCATCCATCCTCCAGCTACATCCGACGGTACCGCCGCTGGACATCGAGGGATTTCGCGGAAACATGTCAGGATTGCCTACAATTTTGATCGAAATCTTTTTGAAATGGAAGTTATGGGAAGAAACGGCGCTTTCATTGGTGCCGATTGGTTGTCTCCCGGCCAAATTCGACCCCTCCATAGCGGCGATTATATTCAGATCGGAGGGGTTCGTATCCGGTTTCTCCTCCCGGACGTTCCAATTGGAGAGACTGGAGCTGATCGAATGGAGGAGTCGTATGTTGGAGAGGAAGAAGAGAACGCTCGGGCTTCAACCGGTGTGGAGAACGAGCAGGAAGCGGACAAGAGCAAGGATAGAAGTAAACCAACCAAGATCGTATTGAAAACAAAGGAGCCAGACTCTGCCCAGCCAGCGCAGTCTGTTGAGGGCTCTGGAGATGCGCAGCAACCCGCTCGTCGTCGTGGCCCTGGAAGGCCTCCAAAGGACGGGATCATGTCGAAACGAGAGAGAGCAGAGCTGGCAAGGGAGCAAAAGATGGCCGCGAGGCGCGAAGCGAATGGAGGTGTTACCCCTCCCCCACAGAGCAAACCGAAGGCCGGAAAAACAACGACGACACAGTCAGGTCCTCCAGCACCCAAGGAGCCCGCAGAAGGCGAGTCACCTGGATCCAAACCAGAGAAACGCAAGTACACCAAAAGGAAGAAGCCGGATGGAACCCCAATGGACATCCCCCTACCTTCAACAGAAGGTGGCCAGTTTCTCCAGGAACACCGACCAGAAGAATACATCAAACCCCCACCCGTCAAGAAGCGCAAACCTTCACGCTCGCCTTCTCCTAATTATCCTCCAGAGTCTGCGTACACACCTGAGGATCTGGCTAAGCCACCATACAACTACGCTGTCCTCATTTTCGATGCCCTCACTGAGGCTTCAACGCCGATGACGCTCAAGCAGATCTACCGTGCCCTGAAGTTGAAATACCCGTATTTCCGCTTCAAGTGTGAGACAGAAGGTTGGACGTCTAGTGTACGCCACAATCTCAACGGTAACAGCCATCTCTTCATGCACGCTGAGCGAGATGGAAAAGGATGGTCATGGCAGTTGCGCCCAGGGGCATCTGTTGAAAAAGAAAAGAAGAGGCGTCCATCGCCACCACCTCCTCCATCCTCACAGCCTCCTCCTACTGCTCCTTCTTCCGTCACTCCACAGTACATGCCTCCGCCACCGATGAACGCATACACCAACCAACCAAATGGGCAATCAAGCATGGCCAACCCACAGTTCCAATTTTCTTCAATATCATCAACCTCTTATCCTACGCCGACGCCAACCACACCAGCAGCCGCTCCTCCCGCTCCACAGCACTCGAGCCCTTATCCTCCACCTCCTCCACCTCCTTCTCAACCCTCAGCCTCCGCGCCCTTCCCAATCCCTACCCCTCTCAGAAACAACCTTCCTCCCGCATTTGCTCAAACCACGCCCTCTACATACACTTCACCTTACGCCTCTGACCCCCCGCCCCAACTGGTGCAATACCAGCAGTCTCAGCAAGTACATACTATGCCACTTCCACCACCACCACAGCATCAATCCCCATATCCTCCTCCGAATCCCCAACCAATGCCACCCGTCAACCAACAGCCCCAGCCATTCCCTCCCAGTACCGGCCCCTCCATGCAACAACCCACATCACATCTCAATATGGGTCCTGGAGAACCTGCTCCGATGTCAATGGACAATTCTGACACATCGTCATTCAACGAACGGGCGGGAAAAGCCATTGACGACTTTGAGGCTGTTCTGATGGAGGACTACGAAGACAAGAACTATATCCGCGAAGTTCTCAAGAGCGCGAGAGCCCGAGTTCTGGGTGAAGCAACGGAGAGTTCGTTCCCTGGTGGAGAACCTAAGGATGAGGCAGTCATTTTGGACGTCCTCCGTAACCTGATTGGCAGCCTGAAAGAAGAATAGACGATATGTGCGTCAGGGACTCGGAGATGCTATTTGAGCCCAACCAACCTCGTTGGAAATTCAATGATGAAGTCCTAACCGCTGGGAATGACGATTGTTATGACTCTCGATTTCTTTACTTCATTTTTACAAGATTAGCTCCACTGGGAGTCTTTGGCTGGTGTTGAAAGCGTGGGAGCAGCGATTGATCAATGAGAGCAGTCACTCATTAATCTTATGAGTATGAAATTTCTTGACTCCCTTTTTCTTCACCCCCTTTGTGAATTAACCTCTTTTCTCCCTTTTTGATTTTATATTTCCTTATTTCTCATGATATCCACTATGTTTTGGAGTGAATGCCTTTTTCCATTTCCATGCTCATGTATTCCTCATGTACAGCATGCGCAGCATGCAATCAGGGGGGGAGGCATTTATGATGGAGCCCCCCCTCCCAGGCATGCTCCCATTGATTTAACATTTTTTATTTATCCTTTTCCTTTTTGCTTTACGAATACAGAGCTTGTCGACGAGACAACAGGCATAAGGGAAAAGCTAGGAGTTAGTTGCATAGACAAAATCCAAATTCGAATTACTCTCCAACAACCTAGGTTATTGTTTCTTCCCCTCCCGGTCCCCCGGATAAGATCTCCTGGCCCCTACATCCGAAGTAAGAACCACCAACCCCAGAAAAGAACTAAATAAATAATGAGGAAACGAAGAAGAAATAAAATAAAAAGGATCATATTATCGTGTCCTCCGTGTGGGCCCCTCTCCTTACCCCCACGCAGGAAGAACTTCTCCCGGATCTTTCCTTTTTCTTCCCTACCTACTCCGGGGGAAAGAGAGGGGGAACCCTGGTGAGGGGCGGTTCTATGATGATCATGATCAAGTGGAACACTAAACTTCCTCCAAGCATGAAGGGGGAACCTAACTGACTCTTTCCAGCGCGTGCACCAGGTGATTAGAGGAGTCATTGTTACTGGAGGATTGAATCTTGATGGGTTATCTGTATGAGTAATGATTATACATGGACATGGCCAGAGACGGATGCAGGTGTAGGTTTGTTGCATTTCCCATTCGTTGCTGCTGCTGAGATGAGCCTGTCTCATCCTTAATACATGTTTAGGACCAGATGCTACAGGATGGGGGACGTGATCGTGGGGACGGAGGGAAGGAAGAGAGAAAATAAAATAAAGGTATGGAATAAGAAGGAGAAGAGCATGGTTCACTTGGATGCTCAATGAAAGGTTTATTATTGTTCTTCCGGAACCCGGATCGAAATACTCTGCAAAGTACACCCAAACAAGAACGTCGGGAGCCGGAATGAATGGATGCTGTTTTCGTTGATTAGTGCAGATACTGCTTCTTCGAAGATTCCATCTTCTACGGTTGCTCGGAGATACGGCGCGGTTATTAATGCCTAGCGGCTTTATATTGGTTTGGTCAGAAATGCACTGAATCCTTCTGTTGTTGGAGGTTCTCCTTCGGAGTGGATTTGTTATATATTTTTTTGACGGATCGGGCACCGAAGACGACGTCACTCCGTCCTGTCAAGCTATGCTTTACCCCCCTCACTCTTTGAATACTTTTGCTTTCTCATCACCCCTCATCAATATCGCCACCCACCTTACCTGAGACTTATCACTGCAGATCTAAAAAATTTTAGTGCCGTGACTGGAAGAAGAGCTGTCGAAAAATGTAATTTCTCGAGGTCGAAGCAAAGAAATCAAATCATGCGAGGGTATGAAGTACTGTATGTAGCTCGGTTCGTAACAGGCGAAAGAAAGTCTACGAGCCCGTAGCAGGGCATGACAAGAGGAGTAATCATAACAAAGGAGAAGAAGGCAGCAAAAAGCAGTCCAGGCAACGTCCGTCGTCATCGCACAGATAATAAACCTGGTTGGAGAGAACCTTCTCTCCCCCATTCCCCGAAAAAAGTCAACTAAGAATTTAGGGCCGTCCCCTGTTGCGGTGCGGCACGGCGCGGGCATCACCGGTGAGAGTCATTCTCCAAGTCTTCTGTCTGTTTTTCTTTTATTGTACTTCAAAACCGGGAGACATTGAGCATGATTGGATGCGTGACACTGCATCCGTGAGTCAGATGCCGACCAACAGGATGGGACAGAAACGAGAAACAACCCCTCCCTCCCCCTTCATCTTGGGCGTAGGAGGGACCCTGCTTTTTACGATCGGCTGAAAAGAAGTCTTACACCTTGCAAGGAGCTGGGTTGTCATCTTGGGATGATGTCTGCACCTGACACACCCGAGGATCATTTCGGTTTGTTGAGTCTCCAGGGCCTTTCCCTGATGGTTGGAGGGGATTAATAAATGGAGGACAGCAAAACAGATGAATTAGGCGCCAGGAACTCCTGGAGATGGAGTGATGGGCTGGGAAGGTGATTATTCTGGAGGCTGGACTTATCGCTGACCGTGGAACAACCAACCAGAACAACAAGAAAATAAGAACTGCTAAAAAGATGACAGATGGAATGGGCGATGTATCCTGCACGTTTGGACAATGAACATATGTCCAAACGACAGAGGAGAGGGCAGCCTGTACCTTGCCGGGAATGTTCTTCCTCCCTTGCCTGACGGGTGATGGGTAACCGCCACCCTGCCGGAAGGTTGATCTAAAGGGCAAATAAGATACAAACAAGAAATAATACTCCTGATAATAAGGCCATGAAGTTGTCAACCTTGAAGAGCCTTCCTCCTCTTCTGTAACCCTTGGGTGACATATTATTAGTAACAGTTGTTGGTGGATTCTGCCATTGGCTAGGACCCGATTATGGTTCAAAATGAGGCTGCTGGAGGTAATATTGCCACCTTTCAGAGGAAAACAGCACTGGTGTCATGACCAGCTTCGCCTTGATCTCATGGATCATTTTTGTCCATCTGCCTATGGAAAAAACCACCGCCACTGATCTTAAAAGGAAACAAGGGAAAAAAAAAAAAAAAAAAACAGAAACCCAGAGCATATTGCAATTAGACTAAATCCGAGAGCATGGTATTGCAGAAACCTCTGCCTAAAAATGATCAGAAATTCAATAACTAATTCTTCTGGTTGGTTTTGATTCCAGAATCTCTTTCCGCCGAGTTTCGCTGATTAATTATCTCATTCAGTCAGGCCTGACGTAGGGACTAAACCTAAATGGGAAAAGCCGCAACCATCCTAGCGCTAGTCCATATATGGAGGGACCGACATCACACCTAGTCCTAGCTCAGTTATAGAGGGCTTCTGTACCACCAAGACACGTTTTTTATTTTAGCATGGGGGAGAGCACGTCCAATTATTCACCCAGTTTACTGAAGAGTTCAAGGGGATCCAGTAGGAAGACCCAGGATCTGATTTTCATTATTTAATGAGTTCTTCTGATTGTTTTCCAGAAGAGAAGAGAAAAAGGGGTCAACAGCTAGCAAGAAAATCACAACAAAACTAAATAAAGGAAGAAGAAAATAAAAATAAGAGTGCATAAAAATGAAACATAAGAAAATATGAAAATAGATTTGCTGAGGAACCCTTTGTTGCCTTGAACTCTTTTTTGTCTTTTCCGACTGCTTTTAATTGGGTTTCTTCGCCCTGTATGGGGCAGCCCATCACTGCCTACTTAAGGTACCCCATACAGCCCCGAACGTGTGACTCTCATACAAACTTTGCGTCAGTTTCTTTTGCCGCGCCTTGAAAGTTGAGACTTGATGGGGCAGTCTTTCTCGGGGCCGGTCAGTCAGGTAGTGGGAGGAGGGAATTGAATCATGTTACTCCGTATTCAAGGAGGAAACGAAGTGGTCGTAGCAGCCTCGAG
Source organism: Aspergillus diversus (assembly GCA_027569885.1). Taxonomy (NCBI): domain Eukaryota; kingdom Fungi; phylum Ascomycota; class Eurotiomycetes; order Eurotiales; family Aspergillaceae; genus Aspergillus; species Aspergillus diversus. The sequence goes on from JAPDKZ010000030.1 coordinate 177,797, forward strand.
TTGTACCGCCTCGTGTTCCACTCCCCCGTTTGCTGGGCTCAAAGCCTCAAGCTAATGAATGGAATGATGATGCCTGCCTGTACCTCGAGTTGTCTGGGTGGTATTATTATTATTGATTGGGATTGATGGGGGAGAGACGGTCATCAATTTCAGGATGATTCTATTCTTAAGATTATAATTTGACCATCATTATTTTATTTTAATCATTGTGAATCTTTTGTCCTTCATAATTCTATTTTATTTTTTATTTTTTTGGTTCTCAAAAGCGATTCGCTTCCTCTCTAATTCCCGCCCTCTCTCCTAAATGATTGTGGCCCGTCTTTCCAAGTTGCAATGAGAAAACGGCTTAGAGTGGTGGTCTGAAGGGGGCAAGCATGTCTCATGCTGACCAGCCAACTTGGGCCACCAATGTTCTGATGGAGTCGCACTATGACCAGATTACTACCCACAGAACTAACTTAGCTGGAACTCAAGGCCCAGGTAACCCAAGTGACCTAACCCCAACTTGGTCAGAGTGTGACCCATTTGGGTGGCTCCTGCTGGCTGTTCGGAACCCCTAACTACGGAGGCTAGTGGTCTCTCTGTATTGTATCTGTGTGCAATGGCAGAGTGAACTCAAATAGAAATCATGGAAACAAGAAAAAAAAAAAATCAAAATTAATGCGGAATGGCTTTAGTTATCTCCTGCCGAGTGCTCATGGACAAGGTTGATTGATTGCTTTCTCTCATTCAAAATAGATGTTATTACAGGAACTGTTATCTTACTCAGGGCCGTAAAATGAGCCAGGAAAATAGGTGAAAATCATCAGAAAAATAATCTATGCAAGATGATATTTCAGTAGTCAGTATAATTCTAGTCTGTACAGAGTACATTATTACTTCTATTTAATCATCACGCAAAAACACAAGCAAAGAGAAAAAAAAAAGGAAGCAGAATGGAAAGAAAAGGAACCTCATACTTGGATTGTTGAGTGGTAAGTGTCCATTTAGAACCACGGTTGTTTTCTGTTCTGGCCTCAGAATAACACTCTAGCCTTAGACTATCCGGAAGAGTCGCAACGGGTTTATTATTAATTTTTTTTTACCCTTCATTTCTTATTTTCCCCTTACTATTATTGACAGTAGTGTCCCAGGTTCTTAGCATGATGATTAGCTGGGAAAATTCTTCAAACTCTCTTCCTCAATTTGAACCTGGTGGTTGTTGCTCAAATTTTTTTTGAACATGAGGACTCTGTATTATAAGCCATCATTGCATATTTTTCTTCCAGAAAAAGGCATTATCTTGGTAGTGGTAATTTTATTTCAGAGCTTGGGAAATAAAAACAGGAATACTTTTGCTTATATTAATACTATTGTTATAGATCAAAGTAATTTTTGTAAATAGGAAAAGCATCTTCCTTCAGACAAGACCAGAGAAATTATATGGAATTGATTTTTTTATTTTTTGACTTTGCTATTTTTTTTGCCATTCCACTGTTCTGGTGGCCAGTGGATGAAATAATAATATTATTATTTAGGGGAAAAATTAAAATAAAAATTAAATAGTCAAAAAAAAGGGTAACAAAAAGTCGTCGAATCCACATCCACCCGACCAGTCGTGACCAGACGACGCCCACACAGACCTGCCTGGCCCCAAGAACGTAGTGGAGGAGGGTTAGTCAGAGGGAGCAGCAGCAGCCGGAGATCCTCGACAGTCACGAACGAGTAACGATGGAGAACTCTGACACCTCTTCCCATTTCCCACTAGTCAGCCTCCCGGCCTCCATCACCCACTGATTATTACATACAACCAGTCTTTTCTTCCCTTTCCTTCTCCCTCTCCCCATCCCCTCTCTTCTTCCTCATCCTGTCGCCTCCACTGTTTCTATCACACTTCTCTTCTCCTCATTTCTCTCCTGTTTTCTCCTCTACTTCTTCTTTTTACAGTGCTCCTCTTATTTCCGCAACGAGCTTTTCACTAAGTGTCGTTGTCGCCGTGGACTCCCGGCTTTCAATTTGACGCGGGAGAGTGGTGTTATTTTATTTTTTTCTTTTTCATTACTTGAAAAGAAAGCCACCCAACCCTCTTGCCCAGACCGGCCTCCACGATACTTCTCTGCCTGCATTGCAATTGCGCTCTAGCAGATTGACGTCCCTTGGTGTCTAGACAATCGAAAAAGGATCGCCTCTTGCTTCCGAGAGTTTCGTTTGTTGGTCCATTCACCAACCTATTACGGAAGATAGAACACCGCCTGCACCAGCGTCGCCGCTCTACCGCCCAACCAGAGAAGACACAACCTAGAATACGCCAGTTGCGACCGCTCTTTTCGCTCTCTTTGTGTTTCTTTTTCGCACATATTTTCTCTAGTACCTCGTGTTGATTTGTCTCCTCATGGTTTTCAACTAAGAGACATTCCCTCGCCAAAGTCCAGAGCCCCGGCTCGTTGAGCAACGCTCTTCCCTCCCAGGATCAGGGTGTGGTGGAAGTGTAGACGGTTCGTATCTATTTCTGCTGTGTTCCCCGTCCTGCCTCGTTCTAGAACCTTGCTTCACTCTTCCTTTGGGCCTGATTTGCTGACTGGTGTAATTTTGGTTGGTGCAGCATCACACCGTCTACGCCCCCGTCCCTGGACTGGTTTTCTTTTACTTGTTTTTTCTTGTTATGCCGTCTTTTTTTGCCCCTGGCCTTCAGGGCCTTCCTCCCACTCCTCCCCATATGTCAACTAGCGGCAGGATGGAGAACGAACCGCCTTTTTACGTGCTAGGCCACTCGGTCGCTTTCCCACCACGCTATTCTCAGAGTGGCTGCGATTTCATCGAACAATATTCCCAGTCATCTTGTTACGGTAAACCCGCGATGAATATTCACCATCAGCCATCCCACCCAATGCGTACCGGGAGAGATATGACCGCTACACACACTGCGATGAACCAACCGGTTTTCGGCCCGTTACCCACCGCGAACGTACTGCCCCCAATTCGAAACAACGTCCAATTGCCCCCAATGGACAGCGCTATTCCGCCGCAGTATCGCCGACAAGACGTGATGCTTCAGCCCGAACAACCACGCAAGGAAGAGAAGGCTACCGGAGGCGTTGCTGCCCATTTAGACTATGAGATGGACCAGATGTCCGACTTTGTGGCTGAGATGGCCCAGGGAATGTATGCTTTGTACATCACCAAAATCAACCTAGCAGATATTGACTTCGCGCGAAGCGTTTACCCAGGATCATCTGTCCCACCCCAATTCCGGAAATACGTCTATCAGATTCTGTCGTCGACTCGCCTGCCGAGCTCGACGATCCTTTTGGGTCTTTATTATCTGGCCAGCCGAATGCGGATGCTCTCCTCGCAAAAAACATACGCAACTGGTAGCGGCCAAGTCTACCGTATGCTCACAGTGGCTCTCCTTCTGGGGAGTAAGTTTTTGGATGACAACACTTTCCAAAACAAATCTTGGGCTGAGGTTAGCAATATTCCCGTGAGTGAGTTGAATTCCATGGAACTGGACTGGCTGTTCGCCTTTGAGTGGAAGATCCACGACCGAATCTACGACCAGCAAGACGGTTTCGCGTCGTGGCTCTCTCACTGGGAGAAGTGGCGTGTCAAGACATCAGTCCGAACACAGGAAACGCGTCACACCCTCGCTCCGATTGATACCAATGTCACCAGGAGCCAGCGTGTCTCGAAGCCCCTACTCTCCCCTGAGGGGCCGATCCCTCCGCAATACCAGCGAAGCACTCAGTATGAGAATTCATGGCTTAATCCAGCAGCGTCGGAATATTCCCCACCTTCAGCTCCTCACAGTGGACCGACCACGCCTGACTACTATTCTGCTGCTCCATGGGCATACACAAACCCTCCACCACCTTATTCCAGCACCTGGATACCACCCCCCCAGCAGCAATATATACAACCACGGTCGCAGCCGCCATCCTACCATCACACGCCGTCTTACGGGCTGCCTTATGCGCAAAGTGTATGGACAGGCCATGGCTCTTCCTGCGCGTGCGTGTATTGTGCAAAGCACATGGAACACTACATGTGTGCCAATCCGTTTGGCGCAATGCAGCCAATTGTCGCTGGTTAATTGATATTGCCCTTCAAACGTCAATTCAGCGTCTTCAGCTCGACATTTTTTTTTCTATTCTCCTTCTAGATTTTTCTATAGCCGCATTTTTCTCACTTTTCTACATCGTTTGATGATACCGCATTATCTTTTTTTTTCTTCGGCGATGACAATCGATTTTACCTCACCTTCGGTTTCGGTTATGCCCCTTCTCTTTAAAAAGTACCTCTGGTTATCTGTCTCTTGGTCTTTTCGAATATCCCCAAAAACCTGAAAAAAAGTGTCAGGTAGCGAGATTTGAACGACTGCCACATATACGGTTCATAGCTCGTGCACGCATTCATGATATGGCACCCTTCTTTTTTTTGATTTGATACGATTTTATTTTATGATGGGATTTTAGCATGTCACAAGGAAGAAAAAAAAAAAAAAGGTGCTGAGATCCCATGGGCTTCTCTTGGTCTTTTGATGAGAAGTCATGATATTCATGATTTTTGTCTGCAGCAATTAATGTTCGCGTTTTCTTTTCTGTTTTTCACCCCCCCTTCTCTCTGGGTTTGAGCATTCATCCGGCAAATGTTACTCATAGATTGTTTTTTCTTGACTTTGGTCAAGTTGGTACATTCATCTTTCATTACCCGCGCTTTTTACCTGACTACCCTGGCGTTTGTACCCTGTGTCATTCAATTCCCGCCCTGCATTTTCGCATTCGTCTGTTCCGGTTGACAGATTTTTCTTTCTAATTCTTTTCATTCAAACCAGATCAGAGCTATGCTTCTGCTTCTCATGTGTTCCGAGCCCCCGGTGTTGAATATTTTTGGCTTTGTGCTGATCGGAGGCAGAGGACTTTCTTTTTTGGTGGTACTCTAATTTTATTTGTTTATCCCCATTCTTATTTATTTTTTTGACCCCCTCAACGACCGTTACTGATGCATGTTTGTGTTACTGGTCGATTGTCCCCTTTTTAATTGGCCGGTTATCCCACTCAAAAAAAAGTGATACTCCCCTTATTCCCCATTCTTCTTTTCTTGTTTTGCCATATTACCCTTCTTGTTCTTTTTTCTTCCACAGTGATTCGTCACTTGTGCTCTTTTCATCATTTTCTCTTCAATTACCACCTGTTGGATTGTATGTTAACTACATTCAAATTAACTATAACGTATATTGGGAAAAAAAAAGGAAACTGAAAATAGCAAAATTTCCCCTCTCCCCATGGCGTACTTTTTCTCTCAGAATTAAAATACGTAGCTTTTTCTTTTGACTGTTAACCCTTGTTTTGTTGATACTAGTATAACCCAGTATCACGTGGCGATATGCGGTTTCATCAGTCTGATACTCAGGTGCTGCTGCCTACTGCAAATTGCGTTTTGGATACGTCTGATATGCGACCTCGGGATTGCTCCTTCCATCGTTCCAGGATTATTATATTGTATGTATTGGTACCCAATAGAATTCCAATTTATTCTTATAATATGTTTACCTATCCATCTGATGTGATCGTGTAAACCAAAAGAAAGAACAGTCTAGGCGTATTCTTTTTTCCAAAAAAAAAAAAAAAGAAACAAAAAGGGTAGGAGGAAGAGGAAGAATAATTGGAGAAAGCAAAGCAAACCAGTGGGGTATCATATGTATGTGTACGTGTATGGATCTACCAGTGGAAAGGCAAGAGGATTGATACCATGAGGGAAATAGTCCAAAATAATGTGGTTCGCCACACATATGGAGGTTCTAGAACAGCGGTTTTCTCGCCCTTTTCTTTTCTTTTTTTTTTTTTTTTTCGTAACCAAAATTTTAAAATGAGGACGTGAAGAGAGCTAGTATACACTGCCTCTGATGCTTTGATCTTTTCTTCGCTCCTCTTCAAGGGCATCATAGTCCTCACCGGAATGATCGTTCTCGCATTCGTGATCTTGATCAGATCCGGCGATTCGACCTTTCTCAATGGGTTCATCGGTGCTGTCAGGGGGAATGTCTGTTGGGGTGTTTTTGGTGATGTTCCGTCGTCCTGCAGTGGGGATATGGGTATGGGTGTGGCGATGGTTGTTGTGAGAGCGGGCTCGACGGACTTTAGGGGTTTGTTTCCCGCTTCCTTCGTCGTCACCATCGTTGTCAAGGTCCTGCGAGGGTCGGACTTGGTGGAAACCTGTGCGGTTTGTTGACACTAGGCGCACTTCCTCATGCTCCCGGTGCTCGCCCTCGTCTTCGGATGGGGCAAGACTGTTGGCTCCGCTAAGTGTGCCCCCCCCGTCTCGACCAACAAGGTGGATGAGTCCGTAGTTGGAGCGTGGTGGGTGGAGGAGATGGTCTTCGCTGTCACGGTGGAACCCTACTAGGTCTGGACGTTGAGGAATAAGGCTGGCCCTTGTGTGTAGCGTTGAAATGGTGGAAAGCTCAGGGTTAGTGTAACAACCGATTTTTTGATTGGCGTCAGCATTCTCGTCCGTTTGTACGTTCCGTTCAGAACCAGAGGGAAGGGCATTGGCATTTAGACCAGGAAAAGGGTAGTGTGGAGTTGGTGAAGGTATCGTCCTTTCGAGGGGTTTTTCGTCTTTTGAGAGATCTCCTAGAGCCGGCTCCGGTGCAGTTAACAATTGCCCCCGAGAAAGGTTGGCCATCTCCTCTAGCGGCGTGGGTGATGAAGAGGAGAAATCCTGCTGGGCTATTTTCCTCTCCTGATTTTGTATACTACCGTGAATCTGTTTGTGTTGGGCATTAGGATCGTGCCGTGAATTGTCGGTTGCATGGGCATGGGTTCGAGTTGATCTCAATGAGGTCTTCCGGCGGATCCCATGGTCGCACCCATCAGGGCACCCTCCCCACCTGCGTCGAATTGGAACGGGCGCATCCGACGAGACTGGGTGAGGCGGTCCGATTGTCTTGATGGCACGATCTCGTTGCCTTTCCGTCTCCTTCTCCCTCCTCAATTCGGACCATGTCCGAAGCTGATTCTGAAGCACGTACTTTCCATTATCCTCGTTTAGCTTCATGATAACAAACTCGCAATGGTTGATATTTCGAAGATCCTCAAAGTACTCTACACTCCAGTGGTACCATTTCATGAGGAACACTCGAGTCATCAACCCATGAGTAACCAGGACGCAGACGTTAGCAAAGTCCTGCTCCCCGAACAGCCGCCACAGAGACTCATTGAAACCGCTCACGCGATCATAAGCATCAGCAGCCGACTCGCCGTTCGGGATTCGATAGAAGAAGTGACCATAGTCAGCCCGCTCCAACCACATCCGTTCCATTTCTGCAGAACATGGCTGGAAATTTCCAAAATCTTGCTCGCGTAACCGGGGCTCTTCATATACTTTGATAGTGTGTCTTGGGAACGGTGAGGGGGACGGGGAATCGGCGGTTAGGGACTGAAGGATTCCCTCTGTGGTCTCCCGCGTCCGACGGTAGGGGGAGGTGAAAAAGTGGATAGTGTCGTCAGGTCGCAACAGATAACGCAGCCTGGAACCCGCTTCTAGGGCTTGACGGTGTCCCTCTGGAGTAAGCTTTACTCGGTGGTCGGGAATGGTTTGGTGGATGTCACGATTCTTGTTTCCTTCTGATTGGGCGTGGCGAACCAAAATAATCATCTAACAACGCCAATGAGAAATTTGAATTGCCTCCGTGTATAAATGTATGCAAGGGAGAGACACCTACCCGCGGTTTTCCCATGGTCAATATAGCATTTGAGGGTGGGGTTGATCGACAGAGGCACAAAGAGAATTAAAACTATGAGATCATCCAGTTTTATGCTCCTAGAGAGAATTTGCAGGATTGGTATGTATTATAAGTTTGAAATAACTTCAATTAGAGAGATTAAGCAAAGAAGAGCGGATAAAAGGTCATAGAAGTGAAGGTGAAGAGAGAAGATCGATGAGGAGAGAGCGGGGAGGGTCGATGGTGAGGAATGATGAGAAATAATCGAATTTAATTGCACGGATTCGGATTCATTTTATGAGTTGATCGGGTCTCCTGGTGTCAAGCAGCATGACCAAATCACGCAACAGCTGCACCTTAACGGGGTTTTTTGGCCTTTTTATCGACGCAATTTCCAATCTCGATGACTGTCTTTAAATACCTATAATTATTGAATTATTGAATATCTCATGCCTATCCTCTCCGGCTCCGAGGGATTGCGTCTTTTGCCGCACCGGTCGCCGTAGAGACTCATCATGACTGAGTCTACGTTTCCTCCCTATAGTTAGTTAGTGTCCACAAGCCGTGCTCCAGCTCTCCCGTTTATCTCCAGGAAGGCAGAGGGAGACGATTTTCTCTATAGAATACCAGGGAGAACGAGAAACGCCATGGCAGACCATATTTATGAGCTTCTAGCTCCTCATATAGCCTCAACCGACCCCAAGACGGCGCAGGATCCCATCACTATCCAGTATCTCAATCGATTATCGACACTCTCCCTACAAGCATTACGAACAACAGAACCCCAGTCTTTAGCGCAGTCCAACCATTCTACCATACTCTCCCTTCAGGCACTATCCAATCGTTCCCACAAAGCTTTTGTCGCGTCTGCAGACAACCTATCCGGACTCCGCACATCTATTCCCCAGTTAACCCGCGAGGCACAACAGCTACGCGATGGGCTTCCGAAACTTGACGAGGAGGCGGTCCAATTTTCTTCGAAATACAGCCGGGCAATGGAAAATGTGGACCTCGAACGACGGAAGAAGGTCATGCAGCTTGCGCGCAATGTTGACCGGATTTCAGACATCCTAGAGCTACCCACACTGCTTTCTACAGCTGTATCGTCCGCTGCCGCCAATTCCGGAAATACGGGGAGCACATTTTCGACCACTTATTCTGCGGCGTTGGATCTCTACGCCCATATTAAGCGGCTTCAGACTTTATATCCCAATTCTCCTTTGGTTAAGGATGTGGCTTCTCAGGCTGAGGACGCGATGCGGGACATGGCGTCGAATCTCATTGCCGCTCTCCGGACCCAGAACCTTCGACTAGCGGCGGCAATGCGTACTGTAGGCTGGCTGCGCAGAGTTGCACCGGAGTTGGAGATGCTTCAGGGTGAAGGAGCCGCAAGCCCCGGCGGAGGTGCTCTTGGGGCATTATTTCTCATCTGCAGACTAGCGAACTTGATTTCCACGCTCGAAGCTCTGGATCCTCTAAAGGAGCTTGCTGACCAGGAGACGCAGCGCAGGAACAAAAATGCAGACCAGAAGAATGGTACATCTGGGTCATGGGCCGACGGCCATCAGACAGAGAAGTACTTGAAACGGTATATCGAGATATTTCGGGAGCAAAGTTTCGCTATTGTGTCCTTATATAAGAATATTTTCACACCCGACCAGTCGGAGTCAGACCATACTTTCACTGGTCTACGGGGAATTGATGCGCGCATGAAGACAGCACCTGCACAGCCTGACTATAAGGATGACCCTTTGCAGCGCCTCCCCCCTGCACTGGCAACCTTTCCTATGCACCTGGTCCAGATACTGGTTGATACATTACGCACGTATCTTCCTAACGTCCAAGACAAGACCGCCCGGGAAAGTCTTCTCACCCAAGTGTTATACTGTGCCGCCAGCTTGGGCCGGTTGGGTGGAGATTTCGGCATGATACTTACGGAGCTAAGTGATATGGACGATGAGGAAGCCGATGGGCTTTCTCATGAATGGGAGGAAGTGACACAAAAGCACCGAGCTTTGGCCGGGCGGTTGGAACAGCTTACAGGAGGACACACATCCAGTACTCCAGGTTCATCGAAGGGAACCTCACGAGTAGCCTCTCCAAACCAGGGATTAGGCATTTCACCATCGATGAATCTGGCTCCTAGTGCCCAGACTTGAACAATGCAAAGAATATTAGGATCTGCGTTCCAACACACTCCTTCCACGACTATCTGCTCTGGGTTGTTTCGGACTACGATTGATTATAGATGCAATCGCGTCGATAGGGCATTTAAATACCCACTCTCTATAGGGAACTAGGATACCGGTCCTACCAGACAGGTCAACTTCGCAAGGGATTTCGAGAAGCCCAACTCCTGGACTCGGCGGCCCTTCCACAATATCCTACACGGTGGGGCTCGATATGGGTTGCTGTTTAAGACATGACGACATGGTAACTACATCTAGTTACTTATCGCACGGAAGGCTCGCAGAAGAGGCGAGCCTTAAGATGTGAACTGGCGCACAAAAAACAGGCAATGATGCATCCTATATGCGAATAATGCCGTGCCCGCATGCAAGCTTCTAACCCACGCCTCGCTGGTGTATTTGGGCTGGAATTGATATCGATTCGCGAAGTGTAAGGTGCGAGTTCAATATATAGGCTATAAAAATGAATAAAATTCCTAGGGCCACTTTGATGGAGCCACCGATTTTCTTTCACACCGGAACCATGTAGAAGGCTATCGGAGTAATTAACCAGCCCGGCTAAGAATCCATCATCATCAATGACAACACTGCGTGCCCATATATTTCCCGGGTTTGAAAGGATCTCACTTCATGGTTTTCTTTTTCTGCCAAGGAGGCTGTTGTCAGATTGATGCAGGACCCCAGCTTGCAGCGAGCACGAGCAGGGCAGCGCTTGATGGTCACGCATGGAGAAGATCTGACATCTCCGGCTCGGCCTTCGAGGCTTGTCCGCATTACATAGAGACTCTGCTCAGTCATAGGGTGCTTCTATTTCTGAATGCTAATGCTTACAGATTAGAAGGTGCGCTGGCGGCTGAAAGCCCTTCTGAAGAGTGCCTGGGCAAGAACAAGACGGTATGTCCCAAAATGGAAAGGTTCACCTGACTGCGGAAGATGGGCCGGGACTTCTGGATACGGTATGAACTAGCCATGTTTAGGCTAGTGTCAACGCTTCCCCAGTGAGCGACTCCAGTCCATCTAAATCGCCCAGAACAACCCGCTGGCCGAGTGCGCCTCGTTCTCACTTCCATCTGTCTTTCTCCCCCTCTCCCCCTTCCTCCATCTCGGCGTTCCCTCTTTCCAATAATCCTGTGTATGGAACCACCTATCGGATCGCTTTCCTGTCCAATTCTCCCGATCCTTTTTTGATCTGTTCAACCCTTTCAGTTGTCCTTGTACTGACTGCTCGTCGCCAATCCCGCCTTTGTGTGACGTTCGCCCTTGTTGTCTGTTCTACCCCCATCCAGCAAGCAATGCAAGCCTCCCCTTTCAACGTGTGAAAAAGGGGGGAGGACATATTAATATTTCTACATTAATTATCAATCATATAAACCCACACAATCCCCCACATACTCCGTCGAATATTCCCTCTTGTCGTTTTGTTTTCATACCCAATCCCGATGGCCGCCTCCACTCTCTCGACCGGTGGGTTGATCGATCCTACTAAACAAGCCGAGTACCCTGTTATCTTAAGCGATCGATTGGCTGGGAAGGCCAGCGCTCCTCGTTCACAGTTGATTAATATTCAATATAACTACAAAACCAAGGCTGGAACTACGCAACAAAGATCTGTTATCACTAGATCCCCACAATCCCGGGACCACTACAACCTGACTATCACCGACAAAGCCTCGAATGCAGAACAGAGTACTCTGACCTACTCCTATCAGGGGAGCGTGGATCCTACACAAAGTGTGGTAGAATTAGAGGACCGGAATCTTGTTCTGATTTTTGATCGCGCTCAAAAGGTCTTCGTGCTGGACTCAGTCGCTACTCAGCTTAACTTCAATCTTCGCTCGGCTCCAGCTAAAACAAAGAAACAACTAATAGAACAGCATGTTCAGCTTAGAACTCTACAAGAAGATGATCAAGCTTCTGGAGATGATGGAGTTTCTGACCATGTGAGTGGGAATGATGACGGACCAGCCGACGACGACAACCCTTACGATTACCGCCATTTCCTCCCCAAGGCAAAGGAACATCTCGATGATGACAAGTCGGCGTCTGGTAACGCTACTCCTGAGCCGTATGCCAACACGAGCAAGGCGAATACTCCTCTAATCGCAGCAACCAAACCTACACTCAGTCCTAAACCACGGCCCAAAACCCAAACAAATCCTCTGCGTCAGAAAAAGTCCGTAACTAATCATGCCATAAATCATTCCGCCGCACAAGCGAAGCCTAAATCCTCCAGTCGAGTCGATGAGAGACAAGGGGCGAATACAGAGAGGAGTAGGAGGGAGGAGGAGCCGGACGAGATTGTCTTCGAGTCGACCAAATCATCACCATCCGACTCTGGGACGGGCGCGATATCGTCGCAAAAGACCGTTCCATCGCCCGGGTCTAACATTATTATTGATGGGGACCTGATCATCGACATGGGCTCTCCACCCCCGACCCGTCCTGCTTTCAAGGTTAACCCAGCTCATTTCTCATCTAACAATACTCCCGCAAACGATGAAGAGGAAGAAGATGAGGATGAGGATATTGAGGCACTGCGACTTCCATCACCAGTACCTACCACCTCACAACGGCCGGACCCCCCTCTAGCAATTGCGGATGAAATGGAGGAAGAGGGTGAGGATGACGATGATGATGATGCATTAGCTGCGGAGATGGAGGCAGCGTTTGAAGAGGAGGCGCGCAGCCAACAATCCCAGCAGCACATTTCTTCGCATCAGTATCATGTACCTAGTGAGGATGAAAGTGAGGTCAGTGAGGAGGAGTGATCCATGGCTTTTTTCTTTCTTTTGAATTTGAATTTGCCAGGAGGCTTCCAAGAAGGAGCTTGTGTTTTTTTTCTGTTTCAAGCAGTCTTTATATATATAAGCATTGGGATGGCGTTTGGCAACGGCAAACAACAATGATACCACTTGTATTTTGCTATGGGTCCTTGATGTATGAATAAAATTCAACCAGACTATTTATCGCGATTGTTTTTTGATTGTTGGGGCTGTTTGTAGTGTTGGTGTTAACTTGGTGTTAACTTGGACCGGAATAACTTGATGATCCGCTTCCTTGCACGCATTTCGTCTGTGGATCATTTGGAGTCTCGATTCCTCTGGTCAAGCGGCTGGTTTGTACACGACATTAGCAAGGCAGGAACTTATGAACAAGAGGGAAGCTTCCAGACTTTCTGGCAAATTCGTTTTCTCCTAACACCTTCTAATTCGCGGCCTCAAATCTTTGCCCGAATCAATTCCTCCCCTACAATTTTGCTCCCACAGTTCCCCGTTTGGCTTTGGTCGCCATTCACGAAGCATCATCGTTTGAGCGACTGACCTTGCTGACGATGCAATGAAGAGCATTTCGCGCTATGCCTGACATTATCTGTTAGTATTTGAGATAGCGGTTGCTATTTTCCGGTATTAAGAAGGGATTTCCAAACAACAATCGGATGAAGAGCTTGCCGAGCGTGACTTCACTGTTACAAACATCCTCTATCCCGGCCTCCCTTTCCTCCTTTACTTTACCTTTTGTCTTTTTCCCTTTTGCCTCTTCCGCTGTTCGTCCCCCAAAACTCTTACTTTAACGCTCTTTATTCGACCTATATTCCCCGGTTTTCAAGTCCCCGATTTGACTGAGGGAGTACGCCTAGCCTTGATGGCGTCTCCTGCGTCACATTCAAGACGACGACCCGTTCCCGCGCCCTCGAACCCGGTTCTCGTTGCGGCACAAGCTCAATGGCTCTTTACCGATGAAGAGCTCACACGTGCGCCGTCACAACTCGACGGCATGAAAATGGAGATGGAGAATGTTAACCGCAGCAAAGGGGTCAATTTCATCACCCAGGTCGGCATCATGTTGAAATTACCGCAACTCACTCTTGCGACCGCCGCTGTCTACTTCCACCGCTTCTTTGTGCGATATAGTATGGTTGATTTACCGCAGCGACCGGGTATGCATCCCTATCCCATCGCTGCAACGTCGCTGTTCCTGGCCACAAAAGTTGAGGAGAACGTCCGAAGGATGCGTGAGTTGGTGGTGGCCTGCTGCCGGGTGGCACAAAAACAGCCGAATCTGGTTGTGGATGAGCAGTCTAAGGAGTTCTGGAAATGGCGCGATACGATACTCCACAACGAAGATCTGCTGTTGGAGGCACTTTGTTTCGATCTGCAGCTCGAACAGCCCTACCGAATCCTCTACGATTTTATTTGCTATTTCGGTGTCAACGAGAGCAAACCGCTTCGCAACGCCGCATGGGCCTTCCTCAACGACTCTATGTTTACCGTTCTGTGTCTCCTCTTCCCTCCTCGCATCATCGCCGCTGCTGCCCTTTACGCCGCCGCCCGCCATTGCGATATCGGTTTCGAAGACGACGAGTCCGGTCAAGCCTGGTGGGATCAGATAGACGTTGATCTGTCTCAAGTGCGTCGCGCATGTACAAGAATGGCACAGCTTTATGAGAGCAATGCCGCGCACAAACATAGCCAGTACTACCCGACCACCCCATTTCTCTGGGATGAAGGTACTGAGAAGACCAGGATTCCACACTCTGGCGCCTCGCGCAATACATCCGACTTGTCCCAAGGCAGGAAGCGCTCTCGGGAGCCCGAAGATCAATTTCAAGACCGGAACTACAATAAAACCGCATTTCCGAGTACCGAAGACCATGAGCATGTGCAGAACGGAGGAAGATCACCAAAACGGTCACGAGTAGGCTCAAACGCCGGTGGTTCAACGGGAACATCGTTCGCCTCATCAGGTGGGGGAACATCCAACCTACCCCCCCCGCCTCCCTCATCTTCATTCTCCCATGACCGACAGAACGGTCACATCCCACCTCCACCTCATACACAACATCAACGCTACCAACATCCCTTACCACCTACACCACGGACATCATTCCCACCACGGCGAAACAGCGAAGCCCGATCCGGGGGCGGAGGTGGAGGTGGTACTAGCGGAGGAACCGGAGGAGGCGGCCAACAGCAAACATCTTTTGACCCCATCCAACAACGCATTGACGAGATCATTCAACAAAACATGCCTCCGCAAGGCGCGGCCGCGCCATCAAAATCAGAAAAACGTATTCCAGATCGATATCGGGATGCCCCAGACGATCCGGATAAAAAACGACGGCCATCCGCTTCCTTCCCTTCAGGCAGCAGCGGGAAATCATCCATCCCAGTGCCCATCGACGACAACCCTCAACAACCCCCCTCCCCTCCGCCTCAACAACCACCAGATAAACACCGACCTCCAGCTTCTTCTTCTCCTCCTCCTCCTCCTCCTCCTCCTCCTCCTCCTCCCGCTCTTCCCTCGGACTCTAATATTCCTCCAGAACCAGATGATGACGGCGGAGGGAGCGAAGAGGGAGAACTCTAGGCCAATTTTTTTTTTCTTGTTGCAAAAACAAGCATTTGCTATTTTTATTTGATCTAGCTATCCCTAATTTTCGGTTCGATATTTTTATTTTCACCTGATAACTAATTCTATTGATGGGGCTCTATTATGCTCAAATCTGATCTTCATCTCGCCGGGAGCCAGAGGGCCGGGGCATTCTCTTGATTCTTTACACGGAGAGCGGACAATGTCGGAGATAAAGAGCTATTTGAGGGATATCTATAGGCGACCCATATCATATATGGGATAAGATGAATGGGATAAGCTAGGAACTGGAAAGGAAGGCTAACTTTCTATCTTGTCGTTTTCTCTCTCTTTTCTCTTTTTTTCTTTTCTTTTTTTAGGGGGCTGTTCCTACAATAGAGTGCATATGGGCCGGGATCGGATTTGATTCGTCTGGGTTATTCGGAGAAAGCTTGGTTCAGTTCAGATTGTATATACGATAAATACCTCCAATTTTGAAAGCGGTTATAAAGCCAACCAAAACGGTAAAGCCACAAGGGGGGGGTTGTCAAAACACAATTACGCATTTGGCTAGAGCAACTTGCAAAGGCACAAAAGTGAATGTAAAGTAGTCAAGTAGCTCACAAAAATATTCAAAAAACTTGGAGGGAACAGAAAATCAATACCCAGCCATCACACTATTATCAAGCAGACTGCTCGAGGCAACGAAGCTGAACCCGCCGAAAGGATCATTTTCCCCTCCCATGCCGTCATGTCCGGTCGACATGGCAGCCTGCTGGTGCATGCGTGAGGCATAGTACTCGTCAAAACCGGGGGAGACGCCAACCATAGGACTCAGAGGCAGATGAGTGAAGTCGTTCGAGAAGTTCTCTGCCAGGGCCGGATCAGTGACGACGGGGACAATCGGAGGGGTTAAGGAGCGGCTCTCCAGCGCGCGCCAATCGATCTTGCGGAAGAAGCGGTGAGACTTGATGGTTTGCAGGTCCTTGGGCATATGGTATCCCAGCCGCTTGGAGGGCTCCTTGCGGAGGAGACGCGTCAGGAGGTCTTTGGCGTCCGGGCCAAGGAAATATGGGAGGGTCAGCTTCTGCTTCAGAATCTTCTCTTGGAGTTTGGCATTGTTGTTAGCTCGGAAAGGTGGTGACCCCGTCAAGAGATCATACCCCAGAGCTCCCAATGACCACCAGTCGCAAGCTTTGCCGTAGGATTTGCCTTGGATGACTTCAGGTGCCATATACTCGATCGTGCCGAGGGACGAGTTGCAACGGTCGTCATCGTCGACAGCGATTTTACTCAAACCAAAGTCTGTGAGCAGCAGATGGCCTTCGTGGTCCAGGAGGCAGTTTTCGGGCTTGAGGTCGCGGTAAATCACCCCGACGTTCTGGTGCAGATGCTCTAGGGCAAGAACCAGTTCGGCCATGTAGAAAGCCGCGGCATCCTCGTCGAACATGCGCTCCATGGCTAGATGAGTAAAAAGCTCACCACCTTGCGCATACTCCAGGATGAGATACAGCTTCTCATGGTCCTGGAACGCATAGAAGAGTTTCACGACGAAAGGGTGGCGGTTGACACTCTCCAAGATCGCGCGCTCAGTCCTGGTTTGCTCTACGAGTTTCTTGTGGACGGTGAGTGAGGCCTTCCGGAACTGCTTCTGCGCATAGAGTTTCCCAGTAAGAGCGTGCCGCACTAGTAACACAGTTCCGAACGATCCTTTTCCCAGGCAAAGCAGTGGCTCAAAATCATCGGCAGTCATCTTGCGGCAGAGCTGGTTGCGAACATCCTGCGCATCCGGAGCATACTGAGACCGCCCCTCTCGTTCCTTTTCCTCCGCTGCAGCGTCGGCGCTAACGTAGTCGTGTTCCAATGGGACCTCATAACTAGTCAGTACTTCGGTCTGGTCACTGTCGGAACAGACACTAGCGTTACTCGGGGTAGCGTTGGTGGTGGTATTGCGGCTAGTGGTATTGTTAGACAGATTCATCGAATCGAGCTGCAGCCTTAAAGCGCTTATCCCACCTCCAGAAGCCGGCTGGAGCGCGGGACTGTTTCCATGCCTCCCTGCACGAGTCCGCGGCCGGGAACTAGGCGCACGGGAGCTCGAAGCCGACATGTCCGAATCCTCGTCGCCGGAGCATCGAGGAGTGAACCCACGAACAGTGGAGAGGGCGGGGGAAGCCTGACCAGCCGGGTGCTGCTTTTTCTTTTTCTTGCGACGGTTGGCTTTGCCGGTCAACTGAACCGCATCGAAAAGAGGTACCGGAAAGAGGCTGGGTTCATTTGGACCTAGGTTCTTGGTCGTGGTCGCGTCCTGCTTGCGCTGGGGGCTACGAGCACTCATTCGAAAGCCCGTCTCTTGATCAGTGCTGAGGTTCAGTTCCGCCTGGGAATTCGAAATATCAATTTGGGGGCTGAACACATCGCCCACGGAGAGATCGTCCGGCGCATGGGTCGACAAGGTATTCATTTTTCTTTGCGTTTTCTTTTATCTTATCGCAGTTTTTTAGTCCTATTTTCCCAAATACTAGACAACAACCCGTTCAACTAGGACGTCAATGGCGCGATTCTATCGATTGTAGGCTTTGACAAGCACGATCCGTAAGCCAAGGGCCAATCACATCTACTCAACAAACATATGGTAGATTATCCGCGCTGTGAAAAAAAAAAAAAAAAAAAAAACCACATAGTTAGCTACTAGTAATTCTACCTCGAAAAGGCAAGTGGGGTAAGGGGAGAGAAAACAACGAAGCAAGGGGAAAGCGGGACATTTCGACCGATCGAATAAACCCACAACACGCAGATACATACCAACTTCTGAAACAAGCCACCAGGAAAGTTTCACAGGTAGATAGGCGCTAGGAGGCTCCTTGACGACAGAAATTATGCGTTTCTCAATTCCTCCCTTGGAAAAGAGTAAAAACCGAAAAGGGACAAAACAGTGCCGATTTACCGTCCGCCCTTATTCAGGACGGACGACGAACCCCTACCCAAATCACCTCGTCCACGGAAGGCTGGGACAACGTCGAGGACGACTCAACCAGAGTGCCGGACACTGGGAGCGATCCGAGGGAGAGCACCGGAGAGGAAATCAGGTCAGATCCGAAGAGGGAACGGACGGCGGTATAGCCAGCAGAGCGAACGGAATCGAACGAGGAGAGCGTGGGCGCAGGCAGGCACATAGAGAACACAGAAGTGCTGAGATCTGGTATAATTTCGAGGAAGAGAGTCGGGGCAAAAGCAAGTTGGGCGAGAAGATATTCCCGTACAGGTACGTCAGAAAAAGGGAGAGAGGAAGAGGAGAGAAAAAGCTGAGCAGCCTGAGGTGGAAGTTCAGCACTTGTACCCTTTTTGGGTTTCTTTTCTTTTTGAGCCAAATCTGGACAGAACATCGAGGGCTACAACCAATCAGTGGGCGCCGATGCTAAGCGAGCCTAGGCCAGATCAGGGATGATGACTTCACGTGCCGCGGCCATTGGTTATATCGATACGCCGTAATTGCCTCACATGATACAGGATATTAAATACAGGAAGTTACACCAATTTACATCAATTACATCAAGTTACATGTGCGCTGCAGGACAAGGAAATAAGCAGTTGAAACACTCCGAGTAAGACCATACGGATCAAGTAGACCTTAACTCCCGGCTTATCCCCTCTCAAAGAACGCTTGAGATCGGGTCACTTCGACTCCGGACCTTTCCACGAATGCCAGCGCACTAGGTTTTTCCACTCTGACAGTCACTCGCTCATTGGCAAAGTCCACCGTCACGATCCGGGCCACGAAAGTTGCCAGGGCCTCGACGGTTTGGAACGAGGTATCTTCAACTCGCTGTAGATAATGTGGTTAGTGAAAGTTATAGTGTAGGCACGGGGAGAGAAAGAAGACATACTTCTGCAACAGCCCTCGTCATTGCCTGATATGTATCAACCACGGTTGATCCCCACGCCAACTGCCCCGGGCCTTTGAACTCCAGCGAGATAATAACCGCTTGCTTCTCCACCCTCTCATGAGAATTCACCCCCAAGATACAGTAGCACCGAATTCCCTCGATGCGAAATTCCTCCTCCAGAACCACAGGCCGCCGTTCAGACTCCCCCCCTTCCACCCCCGCCTGGTCCCCCTGTTTGTACCCCCATACCGTTATACTGCGGTAATGAAGCCCATTCTCCGCACGCAACAGTGCCTTGGGCAAATGAAGCCAAACCTCGCACTGCCCAAACACATCATCAATCGCAGCCCCCGTCGACGACCCAGCTCCACCAGCATTGAAAACCGCCGCTTGAGACGCAGATGCCGACGCCGCACTACTCCTCCTCCTCCCCTGCTGCACATGCGCCATCCGCCTCACCCCCGCCGCCGTCTCATCCAAAAGCCCCAACCCACAATTTACAACAATCCCCGCCGTCAACCGCACATCCTGTCCCATACTAGCATCCAGCATCTCCTCGCGCCGACTCCCTTCCACACTAATCATTCGCTGCCCCGGGCCACTCTCCCCGTGATGTTTCCCCAGGTGCCGGATATCTTCCTCCAGGCGACGGAAGAGCTTGCCGTAGTCTAGTGAGAGGGAGACATCGTCAGCGTTTGCGGCTGCGACGGCAGACGTGTAGGATAGTTTTAGGGATGCGGTGCATGGTTGAGATTTTCCGGGGCGGTGCCATGGGTCTGGGGCGGAGGGGAGAGGGAGCTGGATGTTTTGGAGGCGGACGCTGTCGAGGACCGCAGGGTGGGAGGGGATGTGGACGTTGACTCGTTGTTCGGCCATGGTGGGTGTATAAGAATAATAGACCCTAGGTTTCTTAGTTTGGTTCTATCGAGACTGGTTGAAGCTATCGTCGGCGTAAATCTTGTTTGGCAGAGGTCTGTGTGGAGAAAAAGTCAACGATGCAAGCAGAGGGGGAAATGAGCTAGTAGATACGGAACAGGAGTATAAGTACCGGTAAAAGAAAAAAAAAACTTGTGTGCCTCCTTTGTTTATTTTTGTCCTTGTTTGGAGACGAGAAAGAGGGGGCTGTCTTCAATTGAGATGCAATCTCCTAGATGCTGCCATTTTTAAAGCTCTGCACTCTGAGGGCTGAAAATAGCGGGGTGGTACTTTAGCGCGGGGTGGCAGACGAAGTTCGGGTCGCTGGCGGATATCGACGACACGATGATGTCGATGTCCTTCTCCGTCAATAAAGGAGTTACATTCTGACTAACAGCACATGGAATCCGTACTCATGCACCTGTCATGGAATTATGTAGTTAACTTTTTTGAATGATTACGGGATTTGCATGTTAGAGCTAGCAAAAAAATCCAACAAGATCATAAGGCAATTAAATGACTTTTGGTCATCTTGTGGAAGCATCAAAGTGAAATATTGATTAGTTCAAACACCACCCCCAAGTAGATACTACCTCGGTAAAGCACTCTTGCAGGAAATAAATACCACCGGGCTTTAGTCAAATGTACACAGCGTCATAAAAACTGGTCAATCATCAGGTGCATAGTCCATCTCCGCTGGCGGGACATGCCGATCAAAGTAACCCAGGAAACACAGCAAATAACGGAAGAAAAGTAAAGATAACACTTGATGGAATAGGCTGTAACTTGTTCGCCCTGTACCATGCACCAGTCTGAGCCCGAGACCAGCAGGGCCAGAGGTTCATCATCATGTTGATTTATTATGGGATACTTTTTTGGTCGATTTTGAGTTTAGTTTTTGGTTTTGATGGCACAGTATCCAGTCCAGACAGAACAAAGAGGTCTTCCTCGAAAAGAAAGGAAAAGAGTTGGAATCATCCCTCGGCCTAGAAAAACAGAAACCCGCGTGATAAAAAGGAAAGAAATGTCATTTCGAAGCGCAGGGGGTATCCGCCATGGATGTGAAAATATCGAACATTAAGGGTAGTTTTCTACCAGTACCCACGTCGGTCATACGGGGGATATTCACCCCGTGGCGGGGACCGAGGGCGTGCATATGGTCGTGGTTGAATATATGGATCATCGTAGCGAGGAGGAGGGGGTGGGCGGACATCATATGGGTCATCATAGGGCCTGCGAGGGTGGGGATAGTCATCCATCCGAGGTCGTGGAGGAGTGCGACGTCCATATCCATCACCGTAGTACTCCCGACGAAGAGGGATAGGAGAGCGCTCGCGGAAATGACCACGAGGGCTATAACCACGAGGTGGCGGAAATCTCCGGTCATAGTCATCCATGGGAGGATAGCTTCGGCGTGGGGAGCGAGAACGGTATGGATCGCGGGAGAATCGTTCATCGTAAGTCTGGACCTAGAGATTATGATGAGGATTCCATTGCGTCTCCCACCGGTAGAAAGATCCTTACATCTGGAACACATGTCACCCTCGAGCCTTTGAACTCCCGTCCATCGAGTTTCTCAACGGCAGCTTTCAAATCATTCGAAGTTTCAAATTCAACAAACCTTTCAAGGTGTTAACAGGCTTCGAGCATAACAGGGGATCCGAAGACAACCCACCCTCTTCCAGGCTCACGGCCGGTTTCGGAATAGACCACGTCCAGGCCAGACTGACGGGCAAAGTCTTTCAGGTCCTAGAGAATCCAATGGTGTGAGTTCCTTTCCAGGAGTACGACGGAGTCCGGGCTTATCCAGCGGCTAAAGGAAAGCACATATAGCAATCAAAAGATATACACCAAAGTATGAATAAACATTAAGCAAACCGGTCCAGAAGAGGCTTGCATCCTTGGTGGTTAGGATTCCGTGCAAGCCTAGGACCATCTGTTACCCGAATTGGTGGTGCTCAAAGTAGATGTAGTCCTTGAAGGGAATGTTGAAGCCATTGTCCCTCCAGGGTGCGGCCAGGACAGCAAGTATCGAACACGGACCAATCGTGGCGAATATTAAACCGCTGAACCGCAACACCCGAAGACAGGCAAACAACCTGCGGGAAAGGGAATATTTGCAGAGGAATGAGATACAAATTAAATCAAAATAAACCAAGACACGAGTGGAATCAAATTGGCCAAAGTTGAATAGTATCCGTGGGATCCATGGGGAAAGGACTTGTGAGGGCTGCTAACCTGCCAACTTGTCTCTGGAAGTCCAGAAATCATCATACGAAAGATCGTGCGGCGAGGGCGAGGCATGTTAGGACGATCCGCCGGAGTGGGCAGGTTCTCCTTACGCCGAGGCCCTCTGGCAAATTGCACAGTAAGACGCTCGCCTTTAAAATCACTACCATCTAGATGCAGGTCAGTATAAACGCCCGTGGTTTAAGGCTAATGATCTCACGTACGGAACGCTAGCGATGCAAAAACACGTCAGCAGATAGGTTGACCAAGCGGCAGTCGTTGATGGTGGCAGCTTACCAGGGACGATATCTCTAGCGTCCATCGCGTCTTCATATTCAACGAAACCAAACCCATTCATAAGCTTGATTTCGGTGATCTTCCCGGTGCCGTGGGTACTAAAATGTTCTTCGATATCCTGTTTTGTCACTGAATAAGAGAGAAAAAAAAAGAAAACATGGCGCCTGCCAAGGCGCCGTGCAGAGAAAGATGTCAGCTTATCGTGAATCACAAGTAAACGGCCCAGGAGAACGGATTGCGGTATTGCCAAATAAGGGATCCAGGACAGTTTTTTAAGATGCTTCAAGAACAGAGAAAACAGCACAAGAAAAGGAGATTCTTGGGTCGGAAGCCCCGCTTCCGATGCGCCGTCACAAAGCTCAATGGAACGTCAGATACAGCGCGTGGCTACCGCTGCACATGCAGACCAAGCGAAATACTTGGCAATCCATTGGAACATCCTTTTACTGGAGGGATGGGTTGGGTCTCAAAGGGAAACATCCAAATCGGGCTGAAGGAACAGGGGGGAAGGCCTCTGAGGGTGAAAGATTGATGAATGCCTGCATACCATTGCGAGGGAGATTCCCGAGGTAGAGTCGGGTGGAAGAGACTTCAGTCATGGTCAAAAAGCTGAAGAGAGAACCGTCGACACCAGAAAAGAAACCACAGAGTACTATGAGCCGAATAGGATATTCCTGGCCCGGAACCTATTACAGCCTAGGAGATAGATCCGGTTCACCAGCGGAGAAGTGACCGACAGCTATAGCAAAAGCCTTGGGAACAAGATGGGGTCGTGCTCCTGTGGATAGCGATGGCAGGCAGAGGCTTGTTCCTGGGTTTCCGACGTCTGGTCCAGAAGGCGGGCCTACTTGATGGAGGGGGACGGCGCTGGCTGGAGCCTAGAAGGCTAGGTCTCGCACACGCACACTGCACCGTTGGAGAAAAAAGATTGAAAGTAAGAGCGACAGCTGATGGCGAGTTATTATAGTGGTATTATTGTTCAGAAACGAAGAAAGGTGGTGTCCAGTCGCAAGGTGGGACGTGGGTGTGAGAACGAGAGGAGACGAAAGAGCAAGGCGAGCGAGTGGGTTGACCGCCAGGCAAAAAAAGAAAAAGGCAAGGGAATCAGATCACTGCAAATCAAATGGCGGCGTTTGATGACTTGTCGCATTCTGCGCTGCTGGACTTAGTGCTCGATCACTGCCAAACTTGAGCCGCCATCCAACCAGTCAGAACCGCCTCACTTTGAGGTGAAGGATCCACGTGGCCCCGCCCACGCCCAGTCGCCACTGTCATCGACTACCGGCCAGTGATTCTGACAGCCTCGTTGGAGCGCTGAACGATCATATCCTTCAAAAAGCAATATAGATATCATCGACGATGGCGGATCAAAATCACTTTTATGGCACTGTATTGACCAACCTACGAAATTACTACCTACGGACTAGGTACTTATGGAGCCAACCCACCCAAATAAATGGGAGGAGCGGAGGTTCCCTCGTCGAGTTCCACGGTATTATTTCCACGGTTCCAGCCGCCCAATCCCCATGGGGATCAGCACTCTTCTATTTATGTCTCAAGGCGAGGTATTGACGCAGCTCTTTTTGCCACCAAAATCGAGGGCAGCGAATCCAAACCAGCATCCAGAAACCAAGCGAATGGGGGACAATTGATTCGTTTCTGGTTTCTGCATTGCCCACGATTCAGGGAGGAGATTAATGAATAGGAAAAATGTGTACAGGCTTCCGACACAATCAAGGTTATATATATACACAAGGATCACTCTCCCAAACCCAAAAGTTTTATCAGGTGCTTTTCATACCCCCCCAAAAAAAACCAGACCATCCTAGGAGAGGGAGCAGAAGGAGAGAAAAAAAAAAAAAAGAGGAAAGGAGGAAGAAGATAACGACCCACTCGCTTGAATTCTGGACCCAATATTACGATCGAACCTCCAACAGTCTATTTGGAACCAAAAGGGAAAACCACATCATCCCCAGGATTAGGTCATGAAATACTTCGGGCCTTCTCCACCCTGAGGGGTTTGCCAGTTAATATCCTGTGTGGGAACCTTGATATCACAAGTCTTGCAGTGAATACAGCTAAACCCAAAATTAGCAACCGCGGTTTTTTTTTTTTTTTTTTTTTTCCTTCTCTCTCTTGCTGTTTACCCCGGACCGCAGGAAGGGAATCCACTTACTTTTGGGAATTGATCTGGAAACGGACGCCATGTTCCTTTGTCGGATCCTCCACATACTCATACACACCCGCGGGACAGAATCGATTCTCCACTCCCTGATACTTAGGCCACGCGATGTCCGTGTGCTTGTCCCAGTCCTCCACCTGCAAATGCACCGGCTGATCCTCCTCATGGTTGGTACCTGTACGGCTAACGCTCGTCAAAATGTCGAAGCTGATCTTGCCGTCCGGCTTAGGATACTCGATTTTCTCATACTCAGAGGCTGGTTTGGTAGCCGCAGCATCAGTGCCGTGGTGCTTGAGAGTCCATGGCATTCGGCCGCGGAGAACGTATGCTTCAAGGCCGGAGTACACGATACCACCGTAAATTCCGAGCGGTGTGCTGAAAGAAGGTCGCATATTGCGGACTTCGTACAGCTCCTTCCAGATCGAGGACTTCCGGAGAGCGTCTTCATAGTCGAACAGGAAAACAGTCCCACCCTCGTCGTTCTGTAAAGCAGCAAACGTGGATTCTGCTGCTAGCATCGCGGACTTCATGGCTGTATGGGTACCTTTAATCTTGGGCACGTTCAGAAATCCAGCACTGTCGCCAATCAGTGCACCTCCGGGGAAGGCGCACTTAGGGATGGACTGGAATCCACCTTCATTCAGAGCCCTCGCACCGTATGAAATGCATTTGCCGCCTTCTAAGACCTCACTGAACAAGGGGTGGTGTTTCAGTTTTTGGAACTCTCCATAGGGGGACAGCCATGGATTCGGGTAATCCAGCCCAACCACTAAACCTATACTAACCATGTTGTCTCCAAAATGGTACATCCAAGCACCTCCATAGGTATCCTTGGGGAGGGGATACCCCATGGAATGCACAATCTCTCCGGGCTTGAACTTCTCGGGTTGAATTTCCCAGACCTCCTTCAACCCAAGACCGTATGTTTGTGGCTGGCTGTTCCGTCTAAGGTCATACTTCTTGATGACCCTCTTAGTTAAGCTGCCATGGCACCCTTCCCCGAGAAGTGTGACACGAGCATGGAACTCCATTCCCCTCTCGAAGTTGTCCTTAGCCCTGCCATCGCGACCCACACCTAGGTCATTAGTTGCTACTCCTAGCACGGAGCCATCGGACTTGTAGACCAATTCGCTGGCCGCGAATCCGGGATAAATCTCAACGCCTAACTCTTCAGCCCGGTCGCCCATCCATTTCGTCAATTCGTTCAAGCTGATAATGTAGTTGCCGTGGTTGTTCATTTGAGGCGGCGCGGGGATCGGAATAGCCGAATTCTTAGTCAGGAACCGCATTTTATCATCCTTCGCCGGAGTAGCATATTCAAATCGTGAAGGATTATCTTCAGACAACCAGTCCGGTAGCAATTCATTCATGGCAGTAGGTTGAAGTACATTTCCCGAAAGAATATGTGCGCCCAACTCGCCAGCCTTCTCAAGCAGAACAACACGAAATTCCTCATTCCCGGCTTCGTTGGCAAGCTGCTTAAGTCGAATGGCAGCGGCGAGACCAGCGGGACCTGAAAGGTGAAAAAAAAAAAAAATTTATCAGCCACACTCGTCCTGTCTCTGTGCTGGGTTGGTGGGGAGGAAGGGGGGCTATCCTCCTCGGTCAATGAGCGGGCTTCTTACCACCGCCAACAATGCAAACGTCGACTTCGTCGGATTCTCGCTCTACCTGGCGGGGATCAAAATGACCATTCTCATCTGTAAGTCGCCGGGAAACCGATTGCGAAAACGCCCGGGTCTGGCTCGGTGTGAAGAGGCCTGCATGGCGGACGACGAACCGTCTGCCGGATGTTGAAAACGCATTTCTCGAGATTGGAGCAGGTGTGGAAAGAGAGGAGAGGGATGGTGAAGCTCGGAAGAGCTGCGAAGGCCCAGGCCGTGACCCACGTCTTAAGAGACGCAAGGTGACTCCTCTTGACGCCATCATGAAAATTTGTTGGGGTCAGAGTTCGTTCGATATGCGGTTTGCGATCCTACAATTAAACGCAGTACATGGCCAAGGAGAAAAGTAGACTATGTTAAGGTAAACAGGCGGTGGGCAGGGTCAAGTAATAAACGGGTAACCCGCACTCTTAAATCTCCGAGGGATATATGAAATCCTCAGTTTCCCCTCTCGTCGACCGGATCGGAGAACTTGCAGAGCAACAGGGTGACTAAGAAGCCGTGGGAGGGTTTGGGCGGCAGAATTTGGATATAGCCAGTCGTAGCCCGCACTACCCGAGGTTACCACAACCAATAGGAAGGGCGGTGATGGGAATCAACCTCCCGTTCGACTTCGTCGTTCCGCTGGTCACCTGTCACCCCGTCGGAATCAAGTAGGCAAATCATTCATGTCATCGGATAGCTGTCCCCTTCATATATTATTAAAGGATAATAATAGTATTGAATAATGATAACGGTCCATCATGTGCTGGAGACTGACTAATCCCCTTTTAAGACAGATCGAGTTAGGCGCGACGACACCATGAGAAACCTTTAAACAAGCCAACAAGCATAACACTGAGAGACACTGAGAGACACTGAGACCCGACCCCTGAAATTCGGTTTCCCGAATCCTGATCTTTTAAAAATTAGCTCGAAGCCGTGATTCTAACAAGCCTGTAATCGCAAAAGGTAATGAGGTTCCAATCTCACAGAGAAGGCCGAGGCTATGCGATCATATCCCCACGCTAGTGTTCAAAGGCCCTTCTCCGACTCGAAAGGTTTCCACTGTCCAGGTGCAAACTTGTACAGAGATCGGCAAGGCACAAGAAAACTTAGCCTTCTCCAACATTCGCTCAGCCAAGACTACAAGGCTTTTTCTCCTTCAGCCCTTTCCCTTTCAGCTCATCCAGAATTAATAAAACGCTTCATGAAGAACAGGGTCAAATAATAATAGTGGACCTCGCGTACCAACTTCTCTTAGTTATATTTACATTGTCCAAGTGGCTTAAAGTGGTACCCAGTACTCCGTAGAATCGCAACTGCTGGAATTTTAAAAGGGCCAGGCAAACAAACACTACTTCTGCTGAACACTTCATCAACTCAGAAGAATGTTGGTAAATTGATGGCGCATCCGTAGCCATGGTATTTACATACCAAGATGGCATGTGAAATACTGCAAAGCATACGGACACGGCGATAGGATGGCGTCTCCGGCAGCAAACAGTAGTTTGGCTCGGGGAAAAAAAGAAAAGAAAAAAGTAAAAACTGTTTCTTATTTTCTACGTGTCCTTTAGATTTTCCAGAGCCTGCAGGCCTGGAAAGAATTAAGTTAACCCATGAATAGCCAAGTTGGTGGATCACAAAAGGCTGAGATCTGGGGAAAAGCAAGAGGCGCCACCAGAGGCCAAAAGGCTCAAAGCGAAGACGCAAAATCCAATCAGGGAGCTATGGCAAACAAGAGGGGCCAAGGATTCGACTTTCAGATTGTGATGGTTGAGAAACGGAGAGCTCCGGGGAATACGGAGAGGTACACAGCCTCCTCTGATAAATGGGAGACGGCTGGTGGTGTCAGGAGTTCAAATTTCAGATTTGTCGAAAATTAAAAACAAGTTTTGATCCTGCTGATCAGAAGGTGAAAAAAAATGAGAGAGAGGTAACAAGATGATCATAAAGAGACTCCTCCTGTCAGAAGATATCCCATCATCATCATCTCTCAGGTCACCGTTGAGAAAGAGCAGAAGTCAAGCAAGAGGCCTGAAAAAGCCAAAGAGAGGAGAGAACGCGAAATAAACAAAGGAAGTGGGCGCGAAGAAATTTTTGTTCATTTGCCAGCCTCTAAAGCGGCAAGAACGGCGTGCGCGTCGCAGGGAAAAACCAGAGTCGAACGCGTCATGATTGGAAGAAAGTAGAGTGGATTGGCTGGAAAGTGGGGCTCAATATCAGTCGCAGGAGCGATGCGGACTGGGTTGCACTTGATGGCTGCAACCATGGTGCCGACCGGGGGAAAGAAAAGAGAAAAGCAAGGGAGCAACAGCCAAACAGAGCGTGTTCAGCCAAGTGGGGCTCCCAGACAATGTGCGCTGAGTGGATCATGCGATCAGCCAACCAGAGGTGAAGGAATGGCGCTTGCTGGGGAGTTTGGCCACCCAAGAGCCGCTAGTGAAGCGCTAACAGCCAGAAACCAACACCAAAGCACCAAAACCCATGGATGAGGGCGACCATCCGTCGCTGCTTTTGCCGCCGGGCCCGGGCCCAGCCCCCCTGAAGCCAGCCCTCCCGGTCGCTGTGAGTCAGCCTATATAAAGGCCCAACCTCCCACTTTTCGAATCCTCTTGGAATTTTTTATCCTGGTCTTGGCATCGCCCGGAACGCCATACAGTCCTCATTCCGCTCACCATCCTCACTCTCTCCTTTCTCTCCACATTTCGCCTGATATAGGTTGCAGAAATTCGCGTCAAGCGTCTTTTTTTGCGTTGGCAAAAGATTCCGGGAAGAAGTTCTTTGGACACAAATTAAAGGAAAACGTCAATTTTTTCTGCCCAGTTTCAGATTAAGTTACTGAAACAGGAAGTTTGCAGCCTCAGGCACGCATCTTCGCCACTCTCTTCAAAATCCCAGATAGACATCCCAAAATTCCAAAAAAGGAAAAAAGCAAAAAAAATCTTTTGTCTTTTACCACAGAAAAAAAAGTTGTGCACATCCTCCACTGTTCACTCCCTTTTATCTACCTGCATTCAATAATTGCAACGCACTGTCCTTTGAGTTAATACCATAGAGAAACACTTCACTGTGGTTTTCTCCTTCACCTCACCCTCATCTCACCTCAACTTGGGCGTTTCTATTGTCACTGGTCAAATCATTTCAAGGTGGATTTTATCATCGAGGTCTTTCACACCTGTTGATCTTACCTGGTTTCGTCGTACGGAACGGGTCATCTCTCAGAGGCAGTGTTGCTGTAGGGGAGACATTCAGTTGTCCATCTCCAACAAACGGTAAACATCCTTGTTCCGCATCAGTCGCGATCTGGAGGGAAGTTGACTAACGGTACCCAAAACATAGACTGCTCTTTGACAGTTCTTGCCTATCAGTCTCGGCTGGTCTTTAGTTTGAGTTACCTACACTCGCGAGTCGCAATGGATTCTCTCACTACCCATCCTTCGACCGCCCAACAGGCTCGGGCTTTCACTTCCCCCGCCTCGTTGTCCTTTCCTGGTGGCACTGGAGACCTTACCCCGCCTTCTGACAAAGAAGCGAATATGGCTCTCGGTTCCCAGGGTACGAATGGAAATGTGAACGGCCAGCAGCAAGGAGCAAACGCCGCAAATGGCAATGGGGTGACGCCCGCTACTCCAGCTGCGACCCCTGGTGCCAATACGCCAGGGAGTGGCATTGTACCTACATTGCAGTGAGTATACTCTAACTGTTTCTCGTCATTTTCTGGTTCCCCAGAATACTGAACAATGATGTCTCTTAAGAAACATTGTCGCTACGGTCAATCTAGACTGTCGTCTGGACCTAAAGACCATTGCGCTCCATGCACGAAATGCGGAGTACAACCCAAAGGTATTACTTTCCACACCTCCCTGAGATTTTTATCAGGGTACAGTGTGGCTGAACTGCTTTTCTTTTAGCGTTTTGCGGCTGTCATCATGCGTATTCGCGAACCCAAGACTACCGCATTGATCTTCGCCTCTGGCAAGATGGTTGTCACCGGTGCTAAGTCCGAGGATGACTCTAAACTGGCGTCTCGAAAGTACGCACGTATTATTCAGAAGCTAGGCTTTAATGCCAAGTTCACGGATTTCAAGATCCAAAACATCGTTGGCTCGTGTGATATCAAGTTTCCCATCCGTTTGGAGGGTCTGGCAAGTCGCCATCATAACTTCAGTTCTTATGAACCTGAGTTGTTCCCTGGTCTCATCTATCGTATGATGAAACCCAAGATCGTTCTGTTGATATTCGTCTCCGGAAAGATCGTTTTGACGGGTGCCAAAGTCCGTGAGGAGATTTACCAGGCATTCGAATTAATTTATCCTGTGCTTTCTGGTACAGTCTCCCCTCCTCCAGCCAAGGTTCGACTTCGACTGACAGTATATCATAGATTTCCGTAAGATCTAAGGGTCTATCACGCGAATCAGAGGCACACCAAAAAAATTAGGTCCTTGCGTTTTTGCTACCTTCAAAACTTGTATTAACAAAAAATTTTCTATGGCTGAGGGGCGTGGCAAGGAACTTCAACCTTACCGAGCCGAAGCTTCCTTTCTTGAACTTGCATCACGATTTTTATGCTAGCATAAGTACGGCGTTCTAGCGACTCGATTTCTCTGGCTGTTCTTGTTTCAACAAACTTCTACCTGTTCACAATTTAGATAGTCGCACACCGCAGATTCCAAGGGGGCGGTACTGTGCGCTGGTCGAATGGTTGCCTCCTTCTCTAATGTTTTTTTTTTTTTTTTTTTTTACTTTTTCCACTTTCCGTCTTGCGGAGGTCCGCCCTCACGAAGACTGTTTTTCCCCTTTTCTCATACTTTTTTTCAGCACCTTAGCCTAGATCATACCGGTTGTTGAATGCGCTGGATGTCGGGTTTAGTCTTTAATCCTGGTTAACCAGCCGCATTATCTTGTCTTTAGTGTGGATTTCGAGAGAACCAAAAAATAAAATGAGGTGAAAATATGTCATGATCTCCAATCGTCGACTCGATATGCTCCTGTAGGCAGTAGTGGCAAATAAGCACCCATCTTCAGTTTCCCTCGTACTCATGATGTCAGTCAGGGTGGTGAAATTGGAAGACTCTTCCGTGTCATGAACACGGGCAATCAAGGAAAGCGGGAAGGCTCGACTCAATTTCCTCGGGTTGAGGCTCTGTTGTAAATCCTTGATTTTGAGGTAAGGTACACAATTGGCTAAAATATCTACGAATAATAGCCTATTATTCGCGCCCCAGCCTCGATGGATGGATAGAATAAATTCAAATAATCGATCGCACAGTTCACTAACTCATCCCCGCCAAAAAGTCTAGAACCCTCTAACTCTCGCCATGATAAAGACAGCAAAAACAGTCTTGTTTTTTGGTATATAATATCGTATCCATATGTACACAACAACCCCTGACTCGAACATCGAGACCAATGAATTAACTAAACAACTACCCTACAAAACGCCTTTCCGCAGTACCTTCTTGCTCTTCGCCAACTCCTCCATCAACTGCAGCCCCTTTGGCCCAGATCGACTCCCATCCTCAGTTCCCTTGAACGTTTCCGCGTCCACTGCCTCAGGCCAGGACCAGAGCTCCCCAAGCTCGGGGGCAAGAGTACCCTCCAGAGCGTCGACGATTTTGTCACCAATTACGGGGAAGAATTTGTATCCGTGGCCGCTGCCGCCGGTGGCAAGGAAGAGACCGGGGTGGTTGGGATGGTAGGTGATTATGAAGTCGCCTTTGGGGCTGTGAAATTGTTCAGCCTCGTCTCATCTCCTTATGAAAATAGAAGAGGGGGGAAGATTGAAGGGAAGAAGCTTACGTATCAGTATACCAACAAACCCGGGTAGAGACAAATGGTCGCTCCGTGAAGCTAGGGAGAAGCTGCTTCAATGCATCCCGGAATGCCTGCTCGCCTTCAAATGGGATAGGCACTCCCTTTTCCGGAAGACTGACCTGCATGGAATCTCCGGGGGCCCCAGGCACAGGGACAGAGGTCAGGTTATGATACCCGTAGGCATGGCGAGCGATCTTGAGCAGGTTATTCCGGGGCGGGATGATGAAGATGCCCGTTGCGAAGTTGAGGATCGTCGGCATATTCTCGAGGCGACGCTGTTCCTCATCCGAGATGCGCATGTGCGCGATCGCTTGGCCGGTCGAGACGGCGCGGCCACGCAGGTCGATCAGTTTAGCCGTCCAGGCCCCCGTCGCAAGGACGACCAAGTCGGCGCGAATGGTCGACCCGTCCGTGAGTACGACGCCTGTCACGGTGCGGCCGTCGTGCTCGGCGTAGAGGAGTCGGTTGACCTCACCGGTCTGGAACTTCGCTCGGCCCAGCTGGTCAAGCTTCGTCTTGGCGTAGCGCACGCCTGCTTCGGCGTCTGCCCATCCAGAACTCCAATTGACGTACCCACCGGCGACCTGGAGGCCTTCCCCGTAGGCTGGGGCGACGCGC
Organism: Aspergillus diversus; assembly: GCA_027569885.1. Classification (NCBI taxonomy): domain Eukaryota; kingdom Fungi; phylum Ascomycota; class Eurotiomycetes; order Eurotiales; family Aspergillaceae; genus Aspergillus; species Aspergillus diversus. Next base: position 210,625 of record JAPDKZ010000030.1, read on the forward strand.
AGCACGTCACGCTTGCCGGGGAGTAACTCGGCTTTCTCACCGAGCTGCTTGACGTTGTGGTAGCTTTTCGTAGTATAGTCTTTGGCTGTTGAGTCGCCGTCTGGGTATACAAGTAGCAAGCCGTTCTCCGTATATCGGCCCTCCTGGCCCCATTCTGTGCGACGCCAGAGTTCTGTGGCTTGGGATGCTAGTTTGGCATAGGTGGGCTGCGAGTAGTCGGCGCGGATGATACGTGAGGTGTCGACAGAGGATCCATGTGGATTAGGTATTGTTGGGGATACTTCGAGGACGGTGACTTGGCTGGAGGGGTGGCGCTGTGATAGAGAGAGCGCGGTCGATACTGGAATGGGGTGGGTTAGTGATCTGTATACACATAAATATATCTATCTTTTCTTTTCTTTTATTCCCTTCTCTCTTTCCGGGTTAATGATAGAAAAGGCAAAAAACGGGGGGGTGGGGGGGTGAGTTTACAGGGCTCTCACATCCAAAAACTCCTCCTCCCACAATTAAAATCTTGGGCGGGAGTGCCATTGTCGTCGTGGTTGCGTAGTGGCAAGGGTGAGGCTATTCAGGGGAGAATCCAACTGACCGGTTGGTTGGCCCACGTTCTGCAATCCCTGTTTGAGTTCTGTGAACAAGGATTGAGGGATCGTGGCGGAGAATTTCCCGAATGCCTGGGCGGGCGAGATAAGTTAAAAAGGCGAAAATACCGAATTAGAGAATCGCCGGAGCCACTAAGAAGCTGCGATGATCGCCAATGATAAGCCAATCTTGGCTTTTTGGCCATCACCTCTTCTTCTTTCTCGCTCGTCTTTTTTGCATATTCTTTTCACCGCCAGGCTTTCTTTTGCTTCTGAACGTATGGAATTTGCGACTATGAGCGCGTCCTGAATCGGATGAGATACCTTAAAGAAGGCTAAGGTGTTTATTATAGAACCTGTGAGAGGAACAAGGGAAAGCATAATTAACGCGGGACTAACACCATGATTAGTATAGATTCCCCTTAGTTATATATATATTGGTTTTATATAGTTATGAATGAAAGAAAGAATATGAACAGAATAGGCTTACTATTCTTCTGAAGCAACATAGTCTTAATTTCTTGATCTTCCTCCTATTTTTCACTCAGACCAGCTAATCTCTACCTTATAAGCCTGAAGTCAGAGGCTGAGCTTTAAGAGCGAATATTCTCTAGAGCAATAACAGTCCTTAGTATTAGTATTCTTGCTATACGCATGTATTGCAGCTATCTCTACGCAGTGTACTATTGTGAAGTCATACAGCACAGATCTGTAATATTAATATCAAACTCCTGGAGAAGCTCGTGTACCTAGATAAGAAGCATCATGAGCTCATCCACACCGCGCAGGATGATGTGCTTAAGGTACGCCGCGGGACAGAACCTGAAGTACTTTAATCTGAAGAGCAGCGGAGCATAGATAATCAGGGGCGCGTGGATTTCCAGGGCCATCAATTAATAATCTTTATTAATCTAAGTCTGTAGATAGTAAAAATTATACATGATAAGTTTAGAAGATGTTATCTATTATTTTTAGAGATGATGATCTTCTGTGCACTGGATGCAAAGGAGGTATAGATAGTGCTCTGAGTACAGAGGATTGGTTATTACAATATAATTATATAGATAGTAAAATTATATTCAGTATCAGATCTACTAGAAATACTATGCTATCCAGAGATAATTATAGGGCCATAGGGTAGAGGAATAGAGATATTAGAGAGGTTATCTATAACAATAAACTAGAAATTATAGAAAGGAAATAATAATATTTTGGGCCAATTCACAAGTATATACCTGGGCCAGCATGGTCGTTACTGAAGGAGGGGTTATAAATATACAAGTAGAGGTGGAGGGGAAAACCGAGAAGTATATACTAATCGAATGAAATATAGATGTCTAAATAACTGTATATTTATAAATATAAATTTGTATTAATACTTAAATCGTCAATTCATTTATATATAATCGGGCTGTAAATTTTGTAATCAATTCCTTTTTTGTTTGGGGGGATGTTGGGTTGCCAACTTGCCATGTTCATCCCATATCGAAGCAATGAATGTCTATCAGGGGATATACATTATCAGGATGGCAACAGTTTGCAGTCTAAGAAATCGGTCAGCTAACCAGCCCCGCCCCCTCTTATCCACTACTACGTGTCACAGGTAGCGAAAAAAAAAGGGAGAGAGGAAGGAGCCCTGCATGTGGAATTGTAGATTGGTGAGATAGGAAGCAAGGTACCTGGCCTCACTGTCGCGGGTGCCGCCGAGTTCCCCTGCCAATGAATTAATCGGTGAAGATTGCCAAAGACGATGAAGTCAAGATGGCATCTGCATCTACATCTGCATATGCGGGGTATATAATAAATAATTTTATCAGTAACAAGACTATATTATTGGAGACATATGTGCAACATTGCGCGGGGACAATGTTATCCTACTTCAGTATCTGAAACTCACTAATCGGTGTGGGAATAATGAGAGCAAGGCATTTTCTGAGGATATACGAAATGATGATATCACGAAGATGAGAAAAAAAAAAAAAGAAAGATGTGGGTGTCTTGCCTGGGGTGAAATCCCGAACCCGTCCGGACAGGGGAGGGCCCCAACCGAGATGCAGGGAAGTTAGTAAACTCGAGTCAGGGAGGAGATGTGCCCGCAATTCCTGGACATTGATGAAACTTAATGATTGGACCCTTGTGGCGAATCATCGAGCGGTCGGAAAAAAAGAAAAAAAAAAAGAAAGCTTGCAGGAGCGGATGCATTGGTATTGAATCTTGAGGTTGCGAGCTTGCGATTATCATCGGGAATTTTCGTCAGCCATACCCTTCCCTCGATAAGTTCGACGTCGAGATATGGAGTTCTGGGGAAGTGAGGAGGAGTGAAGGGAGGCTGGAGGAGCAGGGGTGAACCTATGATGATGGTTTACATGCATGCCGTCCACCCACATACCTACTTCTGCCGCCGCTGTGGGGGGAAAAGAGGGTGGAGATTGGGGTTGCAAGAAGTATTGAGAAGTAGCATGGATGCAGGTCGCATATACAGAGTATGTACAGAGATCAGTGTTGGTGAAATGATGAGAATCGCAAGGGAAGGTTTCCCTCTTCTTCAACTTTTCTTCTGTTGCTTCCATATTTTCCTCTTCATGGGAGGCTGAACACACGGTCTCTAGGCAACAGGAAGCCAGGGGTGGTTACCTGGAATGAATCTCAAACCCAAGCCAGATTTTCATCTCGACTATCGTGGCGGCGATTGATCCCTTGCTGGGAGAGTGATACATCACATTACACGCCATAAATGCATCTTGCAGATGTTGAGCATGAAGTTATTTCAGCAGTCCCAGCCTTTGCATGGTCTGAGAATTTGAGGAAACCTCATATTTTAATTGGAAAGTCAGGATTGAAGTGAACGTTCTCTTTGATATGCTACCTGCCTTGCTCTGGTATTCGGGATGCCTGTTTTTCATTCGCTCAATCATCCTCTCCCGTCTGACTGAGCGTTCTTTATTATTTCCCGATTAGGAGAGGTGGGAGCTGGGCGATCGCTTGATGCTTTTTGATTCCATTCGCTGCCTGCCATGTTGTTGGACCGGCCCACTTCTTCTCCTTCCGATTGGGTCGTCAGCCAACCTTCCAGACGACAGGGCATGTTCTCCACCTCTGCCCCTCTCACTGGCTGCTTCTCTTCAAACGGTGACGCTAGGAACGATTTTCCCTGGGCCCTAAGTGGGGAGTGGTGAATGATACAGTGATTGGCCTGGTCTTTGCCTTGGTTCCATTACTTCCATCTCTTCTCTGGGTTAGTGCATAAAATAGTGCATACGGAATACATTTTGGATTTAGTGCGCTAATGTGGCCCTTTTTATTTTTGAGTTTGCTTTGGCTGTTGCTTTTTTGTCTCTTTTGTCTCAAGTCCTTTCTTTTCTTTTTTTGGGGGGGGAGCAGGCGTTTTGTGTTTTTTCCAGCTGAATCAGCACATCATTTGAGGACCGACTCTGGACTGGTTGGTCGATGGCGGATACGTACCATGGAATGGCTTCAGCTATGATGCACTTATCCGAGAATTAGATGCAGCTAGCTGATGGGTCATGATGTCTTCTCAAGTGAAGAGCTCTTGGTGGTTTAGATGGGATGAAGAACTGACAGTTGGGCGTTGCTTACTTTGATGGGGAGGAGGGGAAGAGGCGTTCTCCTATCCCTGTTTGACTCCAAACATTCGGTAAATTTTTTACCTTTTTTTTTCTCTCTCAAGCCCACCCCTCCAAAACAATAAAATGAATATATATCTAACAAGTCGGTGAGAAAGGCTGACCCATTCTGGATTATGGACGGAACACCCTGGTTGGCCTGAAAACTAGGATCAGGGTGGAAGATGGGAAAGTTCGTCCAGTCGCGTTTGTTTGTTTCTATCTATCAGAAAAATTTCTGCGCAGCAACCAAACCAAGTAGCTATCCGATTCGCTTTCTTTGAAGACCTCTATGGGTCCGTCAGTTGGAAGTTGTAACTCTCCCATCATGGAGCCCATGCAGAACCTCAGTTGATCCTGGGTCTGCACCGCCAATCATGGCATTCAAAAAGTCCCTTCGTCGTCATAGACACATGGGAAGCTCCACCGTACTTTTTGCCTCTTCGAGCGACCGATGGATTTGGGTTGTTTTAGTCGTGTCAGTCCAGACGGGCTATCGAGTGGATGGATACTAGCATGGTATGGATGAACGATGAAATGGATGGATGGAGTAAGTGCTCTCATGTTCCAAGGCCTTCTTGGAGCTTGTTGGATGTGATGGCGACTTGAGTCTGCAACTTTGCATACTTCTCATTCCAAGCAACACACAGACATACCTATCGTGGAGAACGCTATACTCCAGGTACCTTCTGGCGAGGAAATACAAAGCGGTGTGCGTCCAGCCTTGACGCCCATGGCTTTAGCTTTGATTTCCCTGGGGCAACGGGTCTGGTACTATTTTGTTTCTGGACTGTCCTCTTTTCTTGTTGAACTCCTTCTACTAGTAGGATTCTGACTGGTCTCTTCCTCAAGATAATAACAATAATGGAAAAACCAACTTGATTCGCCGGAGGGAGACAAGACTCGAGTCCAGTAATGATCAAAGAATGAGGAGTGGGAAGAGAAAACAACCATCAAAAATAATGGAATTAAAATCCAAGGAGGTAAAAGCAAAACAACCTCCTATTTTCTTTTCTTTTTTAATTTTAAAAATTCTCTCTTTTTTTTTTTTTTGAATAATTTTTTTTCCGGCATTCCTGAGGGCGCACTAAACCAACCCCATCGTGCATCGGGCCAATGGTTGCCACCCTGAAAAACCCGCCCTTTTTTGCCATTTCATTTTTTTTTCGAGTGCGACCAAAAAAAAAAAAAATTTACGGGATCCTCTCACTCTCCGGATTCACTTGGTTATTTTACATGATTATTATTATTACTCACATTATTCATGGGTTATTGCTTTTACCCAGAATTCATCTCCTGCTTTCCCTGGGTTCGACTGGTCCCTCCCAGCCAACGAACTCTCCGCTGATTACCTCTGGTCGTTGATTTTCGTTCCCGTCAATCCAGCAGGCATCCCATCTCGTCCATCATCGCCCGCCATCACTACGACTCTCTCCCTCTCCTTTCCTCTGACACTCTCATCCCCATCTTTCCATCCATCCACCTCCAACCCTCTCTGTGTTATTATTATTCTTATCATTTTTATTATCATTTATTATTATTTTCATCCTTTTAAGTTTAACTCCGACCCTGTCTGTCCTTTTTGTTATTGCGCTTTGGCTTTGATCGATTATACTTCTTTTTTTTGGGGGGTTGGCTCTCTTTGAATATAACTCTCCTCCTATTCCTTGCCGCCTACTACCCTTCACCCCTTCAACCTCCAACCACGCTCCTCTTCACATCATGCCCTACAATACACGTCGCAAGTCGCTGTCGCTGCCATTATTGGGAATCCACCTTCCGAACACATCCCGCCGATCTCCCTCCACTTCAAAACCATCCCACGCGACCGATGATCGGCTCCCTCCATCAAAGAAGACAAAGAGGTCGCACGACTCGGGATCACTATCGCCAGAGCCCACATATCCGAGCACAAACGGCAAGGAACGGTCGAGTACTGCGCGTCAGTCGGGTCGACGCGGGACATTCGAGCAAACGCCACCGCCCACCCCCACCGACGGCTGTGTCGCGCCGAAAATCGATGTCGAAGGGATCAATGATGATATCGTGGTTGGTGTTATCGAGCAACTAGAGAAGACGGGCAATCGTCCACATCTAGTAAAAGAGCTAGCTGCCGTCCTCATCAATCTCAATGAAAGCGTCGCAAAGTACGTTATAGAGAATGCCCCCATCATTTTGTTTTCTTGTGCACTTAGTCTAACCAATTGCCCCTGTGCTATCTAGTTCCGCAAACCCCGCCGCCCTTCTTTCCTCCCGGTTGAGCGCCTATATGAAGCGCTCATGGACCGCTCTCGCGCCTTGCCCCGTGGGCAAGGAGCTTATCCCTATCCACCCTCGTAAAGTATATTACTACCTGACAACGCGACATCGCCAGCCCATCCCGGAGAATTCGGATGACGTGATAATCCCTGATATTGTAGCGAAAATCGTCACTCCGACCGCCTCAAGTGTGGACCTCGATGAGGAAGATGCGTTGGCCCGGGAGCGGTCCCCTAGTCCCGAAGTGGACCTGTCCTCTCCTGATTTCGGAGACGAGGATATCGATCTGGATGGCGGGTCTGGTAGGGCAGGACATAGCCCTGATTTCCCCGATCCTCGTCACCTTGCGCGTTTGATCCATTCGAACCGCGCTGCTTCCCCTCCACTAGAGGGGGACGAGAAGGAGTTTACACAGACGGCTAGTGCTGTTCGCGAGCGGGCCTCGGAGCAAAAAAGCCAACTAGCGCAAGCAAAGGGGGGTTTCTCTGCCTTGTCAGAGGCTCTCCATGAACTGGGTGATATGGGAATGGACATTTCTGGCTCACCAGTTGATGGCAGCCCCCTATCCTCCATTAGCGAGGACCAGATGTCCGAAACCCAAGAAGATTACTTTACACCAATGACGCGCCAGGAACATTCTCCTCTCCAAGAACAACTCCAGCAGAACGCTCTTGATGAAGCCACTGTTGCAGCACTTTTTGGCACATCTCCCTCTCCATCGCTTACATCGGTTGCCTCATCTATCTCGTCTGGCACGAGTACGGCGTCTGATGATGGGTTGGATTCTGAGCCTCAGGAATCTCTTGACACGGCTCCACAAATCAGTCTTCCGGAGGACCCGAGCTTTGCGCCTGTGTCATCTCTCAAGCGATCAATCGATATGCTGAACAGCGAAATGCCGGACCTTGACATGAAAATGTCGGATTTGGTCGAGTCAGAGGATAAGGTCTCCATCGGTGCCAGGATTCTACCGAACGCTCTGACGGAAATGGCTCTCGATTCGTGGAGAGACCTGCAAAGTCCCGAAAGTGTGGACGTTGATGAGCTCGACGAGATGTTTGGAGAGATCTAAATTCTTGCACTTGCTCGATTTTCCTTTGGTCAGAGTTCCAGAGGGCGGAGCTTTTGATCATCTCCGTCCATGACCACCGTTTTCTCTCCCCTGAGTCTTATTTTAATCTTGTACTGTTATATTCCTTTAATCTTGTTCTACATTCTGCGTTCTACTGCGATGGTTGATTTCCATCTTTCGCCCTGTACATATACATTTCTCCACCCTCCTCTCTCTGCGATTCTCTCGCTTGGCTTCGAATATCCCTTGGTTGGTTATTTATGATACATCTATTTGTTGAGTTTATTTGTGGCCCCACCGATTTATATTTTGGACGTGGTGGAAAAGAAACAAAAGCGATGGAGCTGATGATTTGAGAACGGGATGTTGGAAAGAATTAAGAAAATAAAGACGGGTCGGATATGATCAGCTCATGTTCTGATAGGTTTATATGTGTATGTGTATGTTCGCGCCTGTGACTCAAAATCAAACTTAAGTGGCCCTCAATATATCTCTGGACAATGGTTCCGACACAGCCGGTGGCAAGGAGTTCATATAGCTACTAGTTCGAAGGTACTATCGACTCGTGGACTCCGAGACGTGGAATCGGGCGGCGAATCGGGCGGCCTGATTCGCCATCACTATCATTCAAGCTTCCTTCCATCGTTGTCATTACCCCCCGGAACAAGAGTCAACTGCCGCACTATGTCGAGCTTCGAGGTGTATTTATCAACGTTAGATTCCTTCGGAAGAGAGCTCCTTATTTTCCTTGTTACACCATGACAAAATGGTAGGTCGGTATTGTGCGTGATTGGTGCTGCTGAGGCAGAGTCTCTCCGCTTGGGTCTGTTAGATTTTATGTTATTATTCTAGGATTGGCATAGTTATTTTATATCATATATTGACATCATAGCACATCCAGGAGCTAACTATTAGATTGAATTGAGATATGTTTCGTTTGACATTGTTCTGGGACTGCATTTGGCCGACGTGCTGACTTAAGCATCCTTCTTGTCCCCAACTTAGTCATGCATTTAGCTTTCTTGGAAGTTTCATTAGCGCAGACTTTACTGACTGAGAGAGGTACGTTCCAGTGCATCTCGACCAAAGACCAGACACTGGACAGCCTTCATTCAATCCATGGTCTTTCGTTCCATAGGCCAGGTTCATTTCTACGGTATTTTCCTCGATCTTACTCTAGCCCACCGCGCTTTGTAACCCCGCTAACACCTTGTTGCAGCCTTTGCGACGATCCCGTCTGGACTGTTTCAAATATCTTTTTTCGCGATGGCTCTTGCTGAGCGTCCAAAAGCGCTAGCTGTGTAACTCGATCAAATAAAAAGCCTATCGCCTCACGATCGCCGCCTTCCCCAAAAGGAACATCACAAAGCGGGGATCTAGTCACGCCAATTTTTCTTTTTTCTCCTTATGGAAGTCCCCTCTGGTCGTCCCCAGGCCGACGACGCCTATGGACAGGGCGATGTTCCTCTGCAACCCCAGGCAGAGGACCCCGTCAATGTCGTCTTCGCCTCCAACCCCCCCTCTCTCCCAGGGATGTCGTCACGCGCACCACAAAAGGCCTTAATTCCTTCTCGAACCGCCAGTGGGCCCGCCGGAAAACGGCAGCTCTTCACCACCAATACGGGTAATAGCAACAAGGTCGCCATTCCCCGACAGCGGTCCGGCGCGGTACCCCGCTATAGTCGTCGCGTACCCTTGGCATGTGAGACATGTCGGCAGCGGAAGACAAAGTGCAGCGGAGATACGCCCGTATGTAGACAGTGCATGGAGCTTCGGGTGGATTGTCGGTATCCGGTCTCGTGGCGCGAACGAACTAAAGGGTACGCAATGCAATATCCCTTTTTTGTCGGCGGTACATCTGTGTTTTGCACGCCGATTTCATTTTTCCCACCTCCTTGATTTTGACTGACATCTTGGGATGATAGGCAATTGACAAAATTATCAGCTAAGTCGGATGAATATGAGAATTTATTGCGGGATATTTGCAATATTGTTGACGGCCGTACCTCGGATCGGATTAAAAGTCTTCTTGAGAAGGTTTGTATTCCCTTGCTTTATATGGGCACCCCCTCCTTTTTTTTTTTTACTAATCCCGTGAACAGTATAGCGGAGTTGGCGACGGAACCACCGTGAGTCTTCCCAGCGACACTGGTTCACACGGTGACAATGAGATCGACGATGAGAGCGCAATCTCCTCAATTGGGTCGCTGGATGCTATCGACCGCGTGGAAGAAGATGTGAACCGCACTGCAAATTCTCGAGCCACGGGGTACATGGGCAAGAATTCCGAAGTTACTTGGTTACAAAGATTGCGCAAGGAAACCGAGCAACGTGCACGTAGGATGTCCGGGACGTACGAAACCAAATCTGAAAGTGAATTTGCTCTTCACTCAATGAACTACCACCTGGACGATATCGATATTTCCGTCCCTGGCCCCGTAAATCCGTATTGGATGCCACCACGCGAGGTGGCAGATAGACTTTTCGAGGACTACATTGAAACAATCCACCCTCTCTTCCCAATCATCAGTCGCACGCTCTTCCGCTCCCAATACAAGAACTTTTATGATAATGCGGCCCGCCCTGGTGATAAATGGCTGGCTATTCTAAACCTCATATTTGCCATCTCTTCCAGACATGCACACCTCACCCAGGCCCCTTGGCGTGGGGACGACCACGACCATCTTGTTTATCTCACTCGAGCTCGGGCTCTTAGTATGAATGACGATGTGCTTTTCACCCATCCTGACCTCCAGCAGGTACAGGTTGAGAGCCTGATGTCTTTCTATCTCCTTGCGACGGATCAGATCAATCGGTAGGCCTCACGATCCCCCTCGGCACCCTCTTCCATATTGTCCATTTGCACTTCTAACCTCTTGCCTAGGGCGTGGAGAATTGCGTCCCTGGCCCTCCGCTCTGGTATCTCCCTGGGACTGAATATGAAGAATACCAGCCACGGCACTACAGACATTTCCAAGGAGGCTCGCTACAGGGTATGGTGGTGTCTCTACACCTTCGAGCACATGCTGGGAATCATGACCGGACGTGTGACAGGCATCTCGGATGGAGTTTGTACAACACCCATGCCCCTTCCGTTTGACGAAGATCAGTTCCAGGACCCAACTGTCAAAAGCCTTCTTAATAACCTGGATGCCCGCCAAGGCAGCATGGAACCGGCTTTGGCAAGCACGAATATCAGGCAGATGTCTTTAAATCCCCGTGGAGGTCGAGAGGCACGATACACCGACAAGCAACGTGACATGTGGTTGAAGGGTATGCCTCCTAGCGGCTCCCTAGGGTTTCTTTGCTACGTTGATCTTGCCGTTATCGTTCAGGAAATCGTCAACCGGGTCTACTCACTGGATTGTACCATGATCCCCTGGAGCCATATCGAGAATCGCATGGGTGAGCTCCGCGCCCGCATAGATCTCTGGTACTCCAATCTCCCAGAGGCCTACGACTTCAACAAGGGGGATGAGCAGCAGTCGAACCTGAGTATGGTTCGCGACAAGCTTTTTCTAGCCTTCCACTATCACAGCGCAAGGATAACGCTGGGTCGCCCATGCCTCTGTCGTCGTGATGCCCGGCTTGACAATAGCCCTGAAAAACAGCCCTCTTTCAGTCACGAGCTGGCCGTAATCTCCCTCGAGTCCGCACTAAGCATGCTCGCATTGATCCCCGACAATCCCGATGCTGTCCGCCTCTACCAGCTTTGCCCATGGTGGTGCATCCTTCACTACCTCATGCAGGCGACTACGATCCTCCTCATAGAACTCTCCTTTGGTAACGTCCATATGCCGCATAAAGAGAGCCAATTTCTCGCGTCGCTAAAAAAGGGAATCCGATGGCTATACGCTATGTCTGCATACAGCCTTGCCTCTCGACGTTCCTGGGAGCTATGCGATAGCAACTTCCGTCGAATTGCCATCGGAATGAACTACGACGTGAGCGATATCCCCTCGGATTCCGACTCTGATTCTCAAACCATCAACCCGTCTTCTGCCCAGAGGCAGCCTCCCCCCACTGTAACATTAACAACCTTCCCCGTCAATCCTTTAACCGACACACTCCGACAGAATCAACAACAACCGCAGCAACAGCCCTCCCCAGTCCCATCTCGGGACCCGTCCACCCAACCCCCTTCTTCCCTCTCCCCTAGATTTCCAGGAATCTCAGGAACAGTGGACCCCGTGCTCACCAGCTTTGAGGGGGTCAGCGACGTCTATTTCCCTTATGATCCAATTACGGGAGAGTTCATCCGATCTTTCTTCCCAAGCTCTACGGATGAAGACCCATGGGATGAGTCCTGAGTCCTTTCCCCCTTTATATTCTTCTTCTTTATATATATTTATAAAATATTGATTATATCCTTTTGGGTTCTTAAACCTTTTTTTTTTTTGGCCCGAAGGGAGGGAGGGGGTTCTTTTTCGGCAGCTATATACCTTTTTTATCATCTACTTCTTCTGCTTCATGTCTTTTTTAGGTCTGTCTTTCTTCCTTTACTCGTTACGGCATAAATGACAGGGTTTAATGAATGTACGAGCTTCTAGAAAGCGTATCTATAGAATTTCTATTTTCAAGCCTTTCTGCTGTCTTCTTTTCATGAATGTGATAAAATTACACCGATCTTGCTCCTCCCTAGGTATCCTGGTGCTTATTTACTCTATATATAATACATAAATGGCTGAAGGTATTCGTGGGGGTTTAAAACAAAAGAAAACCCCGATTAACGCTGTTATGCATGATAATTAAAAAAAAAAGGAAAGGAAGGTATGTGAAGTGAAAGAGAGGGGAGCATGAAGATCAAGGTTAAGATTGTTTCCCCTCTCGAAGTCTCCTCTTCTTTTCTTTGTCATGCTCTCTGCGTTTCCGGTATACTAGCCCACCAACCTCGCGGTTAATTTCGCGTCTTCGAAGTCCAAACTGATCGAATTTCTGGATGCAGAATTCAAGGATCTCTTGGGCCGGGTTGCGGGGTGGAGAGGAGACTAAATCTGAATAGGAGGAAGAGGAAGAGGATGGTGATGCATGCTGCTTCTCAAACTCTTCGTACTCAGCCACAGCCTTCTGGGCGATGATCCGCACCGTATTCGAGTTTGGAGCCGTGACCTTCTTCTGGGTCAGCCTGAAGTACGCTGGGTCGAAATGCGGGTCGCCCTTTGCGCGGTTCCGTTCGCGGCCAAGGTAGAGGCGCGGGAGACCACCTTCTTGGAGACGACGGGCAGCGGGGGAGTTGATATCGATGCACCATTGGTCCCAGAGGCGTTTCCCGGCCAAACTGCCGGTGGTGTCGACGACGGCGGAGAGGAGGAGATGAAAGGAGGTGACAGGGACGGTGGGAAGCGCGTTGCGGGTGGTTTTGCGGGGTTTGAACTGGAGGGAGGCTGATTTGGCGGTCTCGCGGAGAGATGGGGAGGTGGAGGCGGGGATGGAGAGGAAGATCTGGTGGAGGGCGTAGAGGGTGCGCTCTTGGAAGCGGGGTGCGGAGGTGAGGTGGGGGAGTTCATTGAACTCGCCGTTGAGGATGCGGAGGAGAATTGCCTGGGCCTGGGATATACTCTGTTTGGGGCCTTCGAGGGGAGCGGCCATACTCGTTAGGTCGGATTGTTGCTGGAGGGATATGTTGTAGTCGAGGCGGATAATCTCTGCGGCGAGGGAGGCGACGTTGCTGTGGCCCCAGGATTTGGAACGGTAGTCGCGGAGGTACTCCAGCATAGGAACGACGAGGTCCCATTGATGCATGGCGATGCGGAAATTCAACAAGGCCCGGAGGGTATTGGCGGAGATCGGTTGGGCCAGAGAACGAATAACGGACTCGCCGAGAGCGTTGTTCTTGGTAGCAGCCGCGAACCGGATAATCGATGGTGCTAGAGCTTGATCGCGGTATGCACTCGGTGGAATTGCGGGTCCGTCCACGTCGTCGGAGAATAAGAGCCATTCACCAAACGCGAAGGCTCGTGAGGCGGTTATTAGATCGAGTAACTCGGCTAGGGTGACGTTGGAGATCTGGGGTACGGACGACTCGAATGGCTTCAGGGAATAGAAGCCGCCTGTCTGAGAGGTCGAAGAGCGATGAAGGCGCGAGGAGAAAAATTCATTTATCCGCTGCATCTTACTGGTATCGATCACGGATTGGAGCATAACGAACATGTTGAGAGCATCTCCGCAGAGCCGTCGCGCGGAGTAGAAGCGGAGGTTGTATTCTATTAATCCGGCAAGGGCTGCGGTATCGTCGTACAGCTGTGAAGGGTGGAATAGTTGTAAGCTATCCTCGTCTACGGGGCACATGTCGCTGCTCCAAGGAGGTACGACGCAAGGTGTAACTTTGAGGAACTCCTCGAACGTTTGCGGGTCAGTCTCCGGGTTCAGGCCCCCGGATTCAACAACACGGACCACAAACCAGTTGGATTCTTTGTTCGTTGGGAGGAGCTTTGCATCGGCATCGGCTGTGGTTGGAGCGACGACGAATTTGAGATTGTTGGCTGACCGTAGAAGTGCGCTGGCATACAAACCCCGGTATCCTAGCCCAAGATAAACCAAATTGGGAAGATTGTCCAACAATGCTGCGGCAACTTCAACGCTGATTGTTCGCCTTCCTAGCCCATTAAAAGGAGCAAGTGGGGTGCTGCGCTTTCGTAGTAGAGATGGACGATCCACGACCTCAGGATGATGATGCCAGGAAGCCTCGGCGTCAATCTTGATGTTTTGCACCGACGATTGGTCCAAAAGAGGTTTCCAGCTTTGGAATTTCCAAGCCTGATCACCGGCCCGCTTTCTGAGCTGATCGATAACCCATACCCCCTCCTTAATATGGCCGTGTTCCACACAACACCAGAGGATAAACTCTAACCAGATCTCAGGCCCCAGTTCCCGAATCCCCATTTTGACCGGCAGAAACGGCGGATCTTCACCGGCTGCCACAGCTTTAGCCGCAACCTCTGCCTCATGGGCCAGCCAGGCTGTATCCGAAAGCACATCCATAATATGGGTAGATAACACATGCAGTCCCGGAGGGCGGAAAATAGCCTGATACTTATCTGGCGGGTTGTATTTGTACACCCGATCTGATACCGCGCCGGAGTGATGCAACCGGGCGAGGACCCGGAATACGTAAGACATCGCAAGTTTGGACTCACTGAGCGATGTATCAGCGGCGTCGAGCACAATCGACCCTAAACTCTGCCATACTTCAGCCATGAAAGCCTTCGCATGATCCTGGGCAAAGGGTCGCTCCGTGAACGCATCGAGCGTAGTTAATCCAGGCACCTGCGGGATTTTCGAACACTGGGCGTCGAGCCGGGGAGCGGATGACAAGCATTGATCGGTCAGTTGGTCAAGGGTGAGGCTGGAGCTCGAGCCCCAGTTACCAATAATTCCACACTGGGGCGGGATAAAAACCCCCTGGAGCACATCAGCAGCATCCAGTAACCGACTGAGGAGGAGATACACAGCCGGCCAGTTGTTCAATCTGAAGCCCAGGTGGGCTAGGAGGTCCAGGTTCACCGATACACGGGCATAAAAGAGTAGGTTGGCCAGGTCCAATACTTGCAAGAACTCCTCCCGGGTCATTTCTGAGGGGGCATCAGGTCCAGGGTGGTTGAACGTTTTATCCTCCGAGCTTCTCCGCATGGATGGCGGAAGGTATTTTTCCAGCAAGGATAACCAGGCCTCCGGATTCTTCTCATCTGACCGTGAAACGGGGCATTTTTGAGGCTTCGACCGAACATAATCCTCCAGTATCTGGCGATCAATCGGGGACTGGGTGCCGATAGAGAACTGGCGACGCCATTGTGGCCGCGGCGGGAGGGCACCTCGAACCAGCGGGAGCCCAGGTGAGCGACAAAGACGATGGAGCGCGGAATAGTTACAGAGTAAGGAAAACCTGCGGTCCAGATGCAGCAGACGAGCTGGACTCAGGCACGTTTTCATGACACGACACTGGCGGAGGAGATGAGCAACGGCGGATATTCCAAATCTCGATGTGACCGTAGGACTGAATTTCTGTTGCGCATGTCTAATCGCTGAGTCGACACCGCATTTCCGGGAGGCAGTAGGGATAGTGGATCCGGGGAGAGGCCGCGAAGGCTTATATGATGTAGCGGTTGATTGGTGTTGAATGCACCTTGAACCTTTTGGCAGTTGAGGTTTTTTTCTTTCATGAACTTTGAGTGTTTTTATTTTTTTTTTTTCCCTTAACCTTTTCAGCCGCATAAGAATGATGAGTCAGCAGGAAACATAGCCAATCAACGGGCAACGATTGCAACTATATAATTGACGCCATGGAACTATGGGAAAAGGAAGTAAAAAGAGCAGATAAAATTAGCCTCAGGATATTCCTTGATAGATTCGAGATGAGTGTCAGCTCTTGAATGGAGTTGCCAGAAAACTATTGTGGCGGTATGATTCATCAACCTAAGAGGGCTGAAATGAACCTTAACGAGGTACTCGAGGTAGCAAGCTGTGTCTGAAGGCTCGATAATAACTTTTGATTCATAATATCTTGAGCCTTGTTTATGGCAACTAATACTCTATTAAATACTTAGGGAAACTTATATGGTTGTTCGTGGACCACCAGAGAGTTTCCAGTCCTGAATGAACTACTTAGGAAAACAATGAGTAAAAGGATCAGGTTTTTTTTTTCCAAATTCTACGACGCATGTAGGACATAATCATACACGCATCAGTACTATTAGGTAGTACATTACCTAAGAAAGAAACAAAAAAGTAAAATAAGAAAGCGAAGGCAGACACTAGGTACATCCACATCAAAGAACGAACGACTCTGATCCTGCAGGAATCAATTCCCTTTGCGCACCGTCCCCAAATGAATAAGGTAGTCAAAGCCACAATATCTTAGACAAAAAAAGGGCCAAGGCATTGTGCTTTGGAAATGAAAAACCTTCCGCGTCATAGGCGGGCAAGGCTTTAGGCGCTCCAGCTGCTCCATCTATGCGACGGGGGCGACCTGGCGGGCGTGGATGCGAGGGAAGTCGCGCTTGCGGTCGGGGAAATCGGGCTCGTCATCATCGTCGTCGCCGCCGCCAGGGAAGCCACCGGTGGGCAGAGGAGGCCAGAAAGAGGTAGGGAAACCGGTGGGGAAACCGGTGGGCCAGTCAGTGGGGAAGTCGGTTGGCCAGGGAAGGCCGGTTCCGGTTGGGATGGGGATGCTGATGGTGGGAGTCTCAATAGGAGGAGTCTCGATGGGCTGAAAGGGGCCGTCAGTAAAGATAAACAAGGAAGCATAGAGAAGAGTCCATCCGTATCTATGGAGAAACACATACTCCAGGGAGGGTGGTGAAAGTCTCCTGGGCGACCACGGAGTTCAAGCAAAGAGCGGCAACGGCTCCCAAGACAGCAGTGACCTTCATGATGGCTGTAGGATTGGTATATCAAAGAGAGAGTATGATTGAAGTAAGGAGTGAATTGGGAAGTATCTAATCTGGTGCACAGCACTGATGGAGAAGAAAAGAGAGAAAAAAGGCATGAAAAGCGCTGGTGATGCGGAGCTTTATATACGTCTATCTGTTAGGAACCACAGGAGGGCAACCTAGTCCAACGTTTATCTTTTATTTTTTTAATATTTTTTACTTCCTTGTCGCGATTTTGATTTTTCCACTCCAGTTTTTGTTCAAGCCTTCCCATCAGGATAAGGATGATCTGGATCATCATCTCAAATTTCTCAATCCGGAGCTTTTCAGAGCACTTGCTTTTGCCTGGTGGATAAGGGAGGGTTATTTCCTGCTGCACCTACCACGGAGAAAATATGGATCAACCAAGGAGAAACCAAAATGGGATTGTTATCAAACCCGCTATCTGATGAGGACCGGGGAACCACAGCTGCAGGTCTCCATTATGTTGTAACGATCAACCGGTGGAGTTCCTTCCTTGGCTTGGTGGATGTACATGATAGAAACAGTATCAGACGGAGGAGCCCTCGAAGCGCTTAGCGTCCCAGAAATTATTCGCTGACTACCCCAAGAGCCCAAGTGCGAAAGAGGGAAAAAAGGAGGGAGGGTTTCTCCCATGCTCTTGCTGAAGTAATTCCACAAAACAAACTGTCGACTGGCGCCGGGCCGGGCCTGGCAATGGAGGCTCAGGTGACAGGAAGAATTAAAAAAAAAGGGGGGGCTCCGTTAAGGCCCTGAAGCAAGAAACTCTCCAGAGGGATGACAGCTGGTGATCGTCACATATCCAACGTGCCTTCTCCCGCAAGGTAGGGCACGACAGCCACCACTCCGTCAATGACTCGACGATTGGTCGGCCTTGCTGAGGTTACGGAGGAGAGATGGAGCGATATCGAACCGAGAAAACTTAATTTCCTGTCCAACAAGCATTATGGTTACTTGTTATTGACTATCATGGTGTGACTAGGAAGATTTCCCGTGTTTCGCGGGCACCTCCTGTCGATCGGCTGCCCCTCTTCCGTGTTTGGAAAGAAATGTGCGCAAGGCTGTCCAGTCCCGTCATGGCAGCCCAGCCACTGATTTGTGATCGTCCGAAAGAGTGTGTGAGTGGACTCTTGTGGATCTCTCTGGTTGTGCGAATGTGTGTGGACATCGTGGACTGTGTGCGGTTCTCGACTAGCGACTATCCAAGGAACCGGGGAGAAAATAGTGGCGCTGATCAGCAGGAACCCAAGTCTTAATAATCACCCATTACGTACCTATCCCTCGTATCCAGGCCAGGTCAAGAACCGGAGAGGAGCCGGTTGTTATTCACGGCTGTGCGGTTGAATCAAACTGCGCCGGAGAAAGTGCGGGATAGGCTGAAGCCCCAGTTCTAGCCAAAAGGCCTGAAGAAAGGCTAAGACAGAGCAAGTTCGGGGGATCCGCAGAATCTCGACACTTCTCCTCATCAACTTGAGACACATCCTGGTCTAGATCCAGGGTCGAGAAGGAAAGGCAAAAGCAGTGGAAGGAGAACCAGTCAAGGATCATCATGATTGATGGGAATCCTAGGTAATCGTGGCACTATGTACATTTCATCCCCACAAATACCCACCTCAAGATTTATCACGGCTGCAGCAAAATAGTTGTCGCGGAGAATAAAATATCAACCCAAAACGAAAAAGGTATCAGTCAGTGAACAAGCCCAATTAAACAAGATCAAAGAGAAAAAGTCAAGTTTTAGTCAAGTTTCATAGCGCCGGAGAAGCCGTGCTCAAAATGAACGGACAAGGAAAGAAAAGAAAAAAAAAAAAAAAACACAGGAAAGAGCCTGAACAACATATACCCGACACCAAGGCTGGATTCTTGCCGATAGCACAAACAGGGTAAAAGCCCGGAAATTTATAGGGGTATCAGGAGAAAAACACATGCTGATTGATCTTAGCCCTGTTTCCGTTGGCAAAAAGTCCGGGGCTGAAGGGGTATACCAAATCACCAAACCCAACCCAAAAGTGACTCCCTACGAAATTCGTCAATCATGATACAGATGGAATCATAAGTTGCGCAAGAAGGCGACAGAGAAAGCGGTCCATCCAGCGCCGTCTCTCGGCTCCCTTGCTGGCGCCCTTTACATGTGCTTAAAGCTCATCCTCCTCTGTAGGCGGACCATCCTCAGCCAGCTGCATGTCACCCCCTAGCTCCTGCTCTACCTCATCCACAACGAAGTTTTCGTAATCCTCCAGGCCTTTCTGGACATGGACCTTGAAACGAATCACGTCGTTCAACATGCTCTCGACGCTGGTGTGTAGTTCTTCTCGGAGCGCGTTCGCCCGGAGTGTCAACTGTTCGTATTCAATGTTGGTATTCATTTCGCGTTGTTCCATCAGTTGAATGCTTTCGCTCATCGTGGCTCGCATCTTCGCCAATTCCTTCTCCATCTTCTCAATTTGCGCATCGGATGCAAGTTTCTGCGTAGTGGTAATCTCTTTGGTTCGCTCAAACTCCTCTTCCGCGGCGCGCCTCTTATGCTCCAAGGCCTCAACCTCGCTTCGCTTCTCATCCATTGCTTCCTTGATGTTATCGAGGAGGTTGCGTCGCTCAAGGTCTGCGTCAATTCCGCGCTTTCTGCGCTCGTTGATTTCCTTTCTGAGGGACTGCAAGTTGCTCCGGACCATGCCCCGCAGATCTAAGCTCAGGAGGTGTGCCGGATGATAGCCCGTAAAAGGCTCCGCAAGGAGTCTATCTCCCTCGGGGGATATCCTACTAGGCATTCCGCCAATCTGCGAGGCTGAGAAACTACTTTCGTTCACGTTCAGGCTCAGTTCATAATCCTGGTCCTTGGCATTGACGGCACTTGAGGGGATCAGGCTCGTCTGGTAGCCGAGAGTGTTGTACGCCTTGACAATCTCTTCAAGGTCCTCCAGCTTCCGGCTGGCTTCGGACTCCTTAGCCATGACCCGAGCATGCGTTTCCTCCAGCTTGTTGGCGGTGTCTTCAAGGCTTCTCTGGAGACGCTCTCTCTCTGTGTTCATGCGATCAATATCCTGAATGGTGAGGCCTTGCTGATCTACGCTGGCTTGAAGCCCTGACCGCTCTTCTTCTGCTGTCTGCAGGTCGGCCTCCGTCTTCTTGATTTCCTCCTCCAGAAAATTGATGCGGTTCTCGTACTTCTCTATCTTTCCTTGGACATTCTGGATGTAGTCCTCAAACTTCCTTTTGTCGTCCTCTAGAATCCTGAACTGCTTGTCGAGTTTCCCCATGTCAGGGGTGTTCTTCTCCATCTCTTCAATCTGGTCGCGTAAAGCGCGATTTTCCGCTTCTAGCACCTGCATTTCCTGCACGTATTTTTCGTTTCCCTTCTCAAAATCTTGAGCCATGAGGTCAATATGTGGGACAAGCCTTTGGCCAGCGGTCTCATCATCTTCCTCCTCTCCACCCTGTAGCCAATCATGGTAGGCCCCTGTGAGGAAACGGAAAATGATCCGATCCCCCGAAACGTCCACCCCCATCTCCGCACATGCCTCGTCATATTCCCCGAGAATATACCTATCCATCATCTGCGCCAACTGCATCAACCAATGTAGCATGCCCAGGAACGTAGGCCAATTTTGACCACCAACGGCGGCTATTTGCGACTTAGTAATACCCTTTTCGTAGGGGTAACGCAATTGTTTTAGAATTGGCGGAACTTCAGCATCCATGCCCTTCTGAAATCTGTATCCTGGGTCGATGCGATGGTACAACCACTGGAAAATGTAGTTGAAATCTTTTTGAGTCGGCGACCGCAATGTGTTCTGGCCCAGGGAGTGTTTCATCTCGAGTTCAAAGTTATTATGGGTCAAATACTCTAGAAGCTCTTGGCCAATTCGAGCTTGAAAGGACCTATCCCGGAGCGGGCGGGGATCCCTGGGGACACCAGCTGCTGAAGGTACTTGAGTGAAGAAGGATTGATGGCCCATGGAGGCCCCGACGCCCATGGACGGACGGGAAAAAACGCTGCTCCTCCTCTGTAGGTTCTGGGAGGCTGCTGTTGATGATAACGATCCCGGGGCAAAACTTGGGCGCCCGGCACCAGCTCCGTGAAAGGCATTGCTCGACACGGAGCGTCTGACCGTCGACAGCCCTGGATCGGCACCAAAGACTCCACCAGAGGAAGATCGCTGGAAGTTCGGTTGTTGGGGCCGACTCGCAGAGTTTAACAACGACATCGAGCGAGTATGTTGCGAAGTAAACGGGGGGTTTTGGAATGCACCAATTGAACTCGTGCGCTTCAGGGCTGATGAGGGCTGTGGCAGCGCAGAATAATTCTGGACACTCCCTAGAGTCTGTACCATGGACTACGTTAGTCAGGTTAAGATCGCTTGCGAAATCGTCCCTCTCGTAAAATTAGGGGCGGAAATCAAAAGGTAAATTTCGATTATCTTGGGTGGCACCTACCTCTCGGGGTCGTTTAATGCTGAACAATCCTGTGTCTTGCGACATTGTGGGCGAGGAAGCTGCGACCACAGCGGAGGAGTTGGAGGGGTGATTGCAAGCGGGTAACGATGAAAACCAAGGTCTGTAGAGAGCCGGGTAAAGTTTCAAAATATTAGGGAGCTGGAGGGATAGATACCCCCCTAGGTTATGGTGACGTGCCGAAGAGTTCTGATGCCGGCGCCGACAATGACGATTCTTAATTACCTCAAAGGGTCTTGGGATAAATAATAATCATCAAAATGTAAACAAGACCCCCGTATGCCACCTCAGCCCGAAACCGCAGGCGGTGTATCAGCCCGGAATAAATACTTTCCCGACACCAAAATGAGCTGTCACGAGACTGACTCTGGGGAAGTCGCCGCTTTACGAAACCGTAATAGTAAGAATTGGTAATTTTTGAGAAGTCCCGAGGTTCACATTCGGTGCCGATACGTCTCGGTCGGCGGGCCTCTGTCGTTCCCCTTCTTCCATCGCTTCTCCTCCGCCTTGTTCTTCTCTCTCTCCTCCATTTTCTCTCTGGGTTCAGAATTGAAATCACTTCCCGTTTGCTGAAGCTGTCCAGCGACAGGACAAATCACCATGGTTCGCGAGGAGCTCATCTCCTCTGCTGTAAGTCTTGCGCCCGCCCCCCAAATATTGCGGAGTTACCTAGCTAACCTTGTTCTCCAGGTTACATGTGCGTGCTCCATCTGGTCGTTAATGACTACTCCCTGCAGCTAACCAATATACCTTTCAATGCTGACATTAATGTTAAGTCCTCCAGGATCCCTCAGTAGCCTCATCACCGATTGAGAAGAGGATATCGTTTCTCCAGTCGAAAAACCTCACAAAAGACGAAATTGATGTTGCTCTAGCCCGAGCAGGGGAAGATCCATCTGTGGTCGCTGCTGCTACTGCCGCGGCCTCATCAGCATCGGGATACCAATCCCCGCCACAACAAGCTGTCTACAGACCTCCCCCCCCGCCTTCTCAGGCTGGATATGGCTATCCGCCGTATGGCCAATGGCAACCTCCGCCAGAGTGAGTTTGGAACCTTTGTATCCGAATACGTTAGTGATGACCCGACGAGGAAGGATGAGCCCTAACATTGTACTTCTATAGGCCTCCCAAGCGGGATTGGCGCGATTGGTTCATTATGGCTACAGTGATGGGAGGAGTGGGTTACGGACTCTACTTTGTGACCAAGGTAAGCATAGTCAACCCCCAGTCGAATTCATTGGCGACGGTCTTTAATTTCGGTTTTTAGCGTTATATTACGCCTTTGATTGCACCTCCTACTCCGCCACAACTGGAGCAAGATAAGCAAAATATTGATGAGCAGTTCTCACGGGCATTTGCTTTGATCGAGCAACTTTCGACTGATACTGCCGCCCTGAAGTCTGCTGAAGAGGCCCGTACCGACCGGCTAGATGCTACCTTGCGTGATGTGGAAACCCTTGTCGCTGACTTGAAGACTGCATCGCGTCGCCGCGATGACGAGACCCGTCGTATCAACGACGAAGTCAAGGCTCTAAAGGATGCGATCCCCAAGGCGCTCGAAGGGGCTCGGGAAGGGAACGAGAATCGGCTAAGGGAGCTGGGCGCGGAATTGAAAAGCTTGAAGGTTCTCTTGGGCAATCGACTTGGCGGAAACGCTGGTGCTGGTGCTCCTGCTGCTGCCCGAGCCCCCGGCGCCGCAACCCTCCCCGCTGCATCCCCTTCTTCCGAATCCACACCAGCCTCTCCCCCTACCGTCCCTACAACCACCACCACTAACGGTGTCTCACCTTCGCCCGCACCCTCTCAACCCGAATCCCAAACATCGTCCTCCGGCACAACCTCAACCCCTGCGGCCAGCAACCCTCTGTCGCAGTTCAGCCGACCTGCCTCGATTCCGGCCTGGCAAATGGCTGCCGCCAACCGTTCCAAGACCGCATCCCCAGCTACTCCGGCTTCCACAACCACAACCGGAGATAAGCCGGCTTCTGAGCAGCAGAGCACTCCGACTCCGGCCAACTAGTGTTAGTTGTTAGTAACTCACACACTCGTGTAGATTCTTTCTCCTTTTCTCCTTTTTTCCCTTTTTCCGTCCCGTGTTCATCAATATTGCATTGCACTACCTCTCCCTCATTTTCTCACTGTGTATTTACTTCTCCATGGCGGTGTTAGAGTCAAAAAGGCTCCTGGATAAATTTAATTGCATCAAGCAGTGGTCCAGTCTGCTTTGTAAATCGGTCCCAAATAGAGTGGGGAGAAAGTAGAAAACATTGACCCCAAATTCCAAATCCGGGGAAGCATGTGAAGCCCGCGGACCCCAAGATCTTGGCACCCGAAGCTCTTCTCATAATTCATCACCTAGTTCTTGACCTCATTCCTCACCATACGCCAACCGAAATCAATTCTTACTCAACCCCACTCCTCTTTCCTTTCTTTTCAAAAAAAAAAAAAAAAAAAAAACCACAAAATCAATAAGAAGAAAATGCGCTCCCCTCAACCCCAATCCCGTTCCCGTTCCCGATCTCCATCCAGACACCATCACAACCGCCACCACCGAGACCGATCAGACTCCAATAATCGCCATGACCACGGCCGCAGTCGCTCGGAGCGCGACAGTCGACACAGACACAGGCACACACACTACCATCGAGACCGCCACTCCCAGCGCGACACCGATAAGTCTAGCTCAAGGCAATCCAAACTGCAGCCCGAGCCCAAGTCCGAACCCGTCATCCTCCCGTTCCAAGCTCGCGAACTCTTGAAACGCGACCTAGAGGTCTTTAAGCCCATGTTCGCTATGTATCTGGATATTCAGAAGGGGATATTTCTTGAGGATCTGGCGGAGCAGGAAGTGAAGGGAAGGTGGAAGAGTTTTATCGGGAAATGGTACGTTTGCTTTTCTTTTTTTTTTCTTTGCCTTTTCCCCTATAGAGTATACCATCTGAGAAAATAGAATGGAGAAAGAACACAGTTAACATATTAGGAACCGTGGAGAATTGGCCGAAGGATGGTATGATCCCGGTACTTTCGAAAGGGCTCAGAATAGCATCAGTGCCGCCCCTCCTCCTCCTCCTGCTGCTGGTAGTAAGGTGCAGCAACGAGGATCGCCCGATTACGAGCGCCGACGGTCGGAATCTGAGTCTGCTGAGCGAAAGGACCTCGATGTTAAACAATCCGATGATGAAGAGGAAGAGGAAGAGGAATACGGCCCTATTCTTCCGCAGGGGGATCGGATGGGCGGCCCTTCATCTGGACCGACGATACCAACAATGCAGGACCTAAGACTACGAAACGGTACGTACGCAAGATTTCTGTCACATTGCATCCTTTTGCTAAAAGCCTTTGTTTAAACGCTCTAGAGTCAGCTATAGAAGACGCTATTGAAGAACGACAAGATTCCCGAAACCAGCACATGGCCAAGGTCCGGTCCCACCGATCGCAAATACGGCAGATGGAGGACGATGTAGCACCCCGCGCAGAACCAGGGACTCATGAGCGACGGATGGAGAAGCGCCGTGAGGCCGCAGCGTCCAACCGTGCGTTTGCGGAGTCTCGACGAGGTGGCTCCCCGGCTGACGGTGCCCCAGATGACGAATTGATGGGTGGGGAGAATGACTTAGATGCCATCAAATCAGCTAAGGAGAGGGAGCAGCGGAGGAAGAACGAGCGCGAGATTCGAAGGGAAGAAATACTTCGGGCTCGAGCAGCAGAGCGGGAAGAGAGGTTGCAGCGTTATCGTGCGAAGGAGGATGAGACTATTGGGTGGCTTAAGAATCTTGCGAAGCAGAGATTCGGGTGAGAATGGTAATGAAGATTTTATTATTCCCTACATTAAGTGTCTTATACTAGCATAAAAGCCGACTTATCAATCCACCTGCGTAAAATAACCCCCCCCCCCCTCCTCCAGTAGAACTCGTGGCTAAACTAGTGATCGGGTTCTAGATCTTGATATTCACTCAGGCTTGGGCCAGTCGAGGTCCAGATCAGAAGCCCAAAAGTGCGCGCCAATAAAAGACACTGAACTCCTTGGATGTCGAAGAATCGCGAAAATCCACATCGATCAAGGAGACCAATGACGACGTGTACTGTTCGGCGCGTGGGCGCGATGTACAGTGAATGAGCTCAATTGAGGCTATTTTGGGGGGGGGGGGAGAAGAGTTCTGGAAGGGGAGTAACAGATTAGGCGAAAGATATTCCGGGTTTGCATCCAATTCCATCCCTAGGTACCAATTGATTTTGCAAGGCCGAACCTAGAATAAACCAGGTTTTGGAGAAAGAAGGAAGTACAAAAGAGAGGAAGAAATAAAAAAGAAAATGTCCAGATATGCAGGTCTATATCATCACTCAGCCAACACCCCTTTTTTGTTGAGAACCTCAAGGCCCAAATATGGAAACCAAATACCAATATCACAGTAAACAGCGCCCATCTATCCCAAAGGAAAACTTTTCTTTAATATGCAATCGCGGCTATGCCGCCCTCCCAAGATCAAGATTGGTAACCAACCTCATGTGATTAGTCCCGTCTACAGATGCGTCCCCCAGGCGGAAGAATGGTTTAACAGCAACGTCCACGGTTTCTTCGAATAAGCGGCCTACAACGGCTTCTTTAAGCTCTTCTCCCGTTTGAGCAAAGTCCGGATAGGCGTTCACTTCGAGTAACCAGGCCGTCCCGCTCTTGTCAACCAAGAAATCCACGCCGAAGAGCTCGAAGGCATTAGGGAGAGTTTGGAAATGGACCATCATGCCTCTGGCGGCGGCTTCGAATAGCTCGCCGGTGATAGTGCAGACCTGGTCGAATACATTCTCTTTCCAATCCGGGTTGAGCCCTGGGACGTGAGCGTCGAGTTCCCAGAATCGTCTCACACTTCCCTCGTTTGCACTTCCGCCTTCCTGGAAACAGGTGTTTGTGAGGTGGCGCGCAAGATCTTTTACCTCATCTTCCTCCTCCGACGGAGGGCAGTAAGGCTTGGCGGCAAATAGGGCGAGCATCTCTTTAAAGACATAAACTTTCAGGGCACCGACGGTAAGAACGTAGGTGCGAATGTGGAATTTGCGACGAGCGGCGGATGGAAGGAGAAGAGGGGGATCGATGTACGGCTGCGCAATAAAATGGCGCAATTGAGATGTGATAACCCCGTGGTCGTCTCCCCGATCGCACTCTTCCTCGGGGCGTTCAGATCCACTCTCGTCATCCAAGTCGTCGACCTCCCACTCCTCAAATATCTCGCGTAGCTGATCCTCACTGTTGAAGAGGCGGATCCCCTGCCCACGGTCACTCATTCCCGGTTTGAGGATCCACCATTCTTTCTCAGATTCTAGTCGCTCTTCGTTCTTCTCTAGGCTCTCTCGCAGCTCATAAGCTTCCAGCAGGGCATCGTCGAGGAACTCTGCATAGTCGAGTTCAAAATCAATAGAAAATTTGACGTGCTTGGCGAGGGGACTGTCTGGATGTTTGGTTATCCAATTGGAGACCGTATTGGAAAGATAATGCTTGCGAATCAAGGCTTTGCGGATAATGTAGGCATTGGTGAGAGAGGTCGTTGCACGCATCATAGCATGCTCGAAATCCAGCCGCTCATACTCACGATACTGGAAGACGGGGCTGGAGGAAGACGGAAGGTCGGATAGAGATGATATTGGCCGACAGGAACCACTTCCTAAGCGAGATCGTAGTGCCCGCTCCATCAGGTTCTGGACGTATGGATCGTCGCAGTCCACAATGGAATATAACGCCGGCTCATCATGATTATCCGATCTACGTGATATAAGACTATCAGAATACCAACCTCTTAAAGTAAACCGCAGGCGGGGCAAGAAACCAAAGGAAAGAAAGCAGCAGAACACAAACAAGAAACGTGAAGGCTAACTTAAATATATAAACTCAACAAATGGCAAAGGTATATGCTCTAGGTGGTCGTTGTCTAGGTAGGACTGCCAGCCGAGAGGTTCCACTCACAGCTTAATCTCCCCTTGGATGCCAGGCGTGTGCTTGAAATTCGCTTTCAACGGGGTGACACTGTCCTAAGTTAGCATAGAGAAGTAACCTAAGAGAGAGGGAGCCAGGTATAGTACGAGCAAACGAACCTTGTCATTCCTTCTTTGACCGCCCAGCCGTCATTTCCAGGTTGACTCTCCTCCACACTCCGGTAGACATCCGAAAACTTGGGGGCCCATTGGAAGTGCTTGTGAGGGATTGTAGACTTCTTTACACTGGCTACACCGCCGGCATCTGGGGTAGATTCCCCACCAAGCTTCTCTTCCTGATTCCGTAACGTCTGCTCCCGGAGCTGAGGGTTCAGATCTGGAACCTCGGCATCCACAGCATCAAAGCAACTACCGGATGACCAGCGATTCTCCAGCATATCCGTATACAAGACCTTGCGCCCACTCACTCCAGGCTCCAAGGGCACATTCACACTGTAAAGATCTACGCCTTCGGTCCAGTTCTCCGCGAGATACTCGATCAGCCGGACGGAGTGCCGCGACGCCTCGGCGATGATGATAGGGTCATGGTTCCGCGAACTGAACGCATACGACAGGGCAATCGAGCGTTTCCCACAAGCAGCTCCCTCCATAGCTGCTCCGATCGTCCCACTGGACATGGCAAAGAGCGCCGTGGTGTTCCGGCCATAATTCGGCCCCGAGACCACTAGGTCAATAGGCCCGCGGTCGTGGAAATAGTGGTAAAGGCCGATTTGCACGCAACTAGCAGGAGTCGAGTTGATGAGAATCCACTCATCGCGCTCAGGTGCCTCGGCATCTTCGGCACAGCAACCCCGCGGATACTCATGCGTGGTCCCGTCATCCTGGTGGAGGGTTCCAGGGCGGAAGTAGGTGGGCTTCACGGCGGCCCCGATAAGATGAGCTTTACCAATCCATGATCGCTGCTGGTGGGGGAGAACCACAGAAACGGTGTGCCCAGCAGACTGGAGAGCGACGACGAATGAATGGATATAGGGGGAGGACTCGTTCGACGGAGGTCCGTCGTCGTTAACAACCTAGGGGGGAAGCCTGTCAGTTGGGGGGAGAAACGCAGTATTAGGGTGACCATAGTCCAGAAAATGACAATGAAGAAGCGGATCGGTTCATGGAGCTCACCAGAATGTGCATTGAGCTTGAGTTTGGTGGGGGGAAGAGGGTGAGGAAGCGAAGCAGAAAGCTGAGCGTCCGAGGTAGAAGAAGAGGGGAAATCGATGGATCTTTCTTTTCTTTGCCCGTTATCGATAGGCCGGTTGGGTACCCACGGCGACCTCTTTCTCGTCCTCTTCCTCTCCTACCCTTCACATCGCCGGTACTAGTTGGGCACTCATAGCAGCAAAGAGGCTAGTTAATAAGGAATAACTCTGCCATTTCGGAATTCAGCCTACAGGACCTCCCGTAAGAAGATCTTCTGGAGGCCGCCCACCTCAAGCATTCAGACGTCATACGCATTAACTGACTCACTAACTTAACTATCCAGCAGTGGCCGCTCTTCACATTAATTGTCTAAGCCATTGCCCTCCATTTCAATGAACACCTTGAGTAGGATGGTGGGTCTCATTAGTATTACTTTATATCCGTGTAGATCTCCTGGCCCTTGCATGTAGCTAAAACTATCTAGGAATGTTCATCCTTGAACAGATGACTTCGCCGTCGCTGGATGCCTGCAGCTCCAGCACTCTCCATCCCTGTCCCCGCACCACTAGTTTCAGATGGACCAGCGCCTTCGTAGAGGAGACGGTCCAGTTCATCATCGGATTCGTATTCAGCCTCTTTTTTAATCCGTGGCGACGGGGGCCGATCAGTCGAGGAATCTGAATTGTCATCATTAGAGGACGGCTCCAAACGAGAACTTGGCTTCTCATCAAGCTCTTTCTTGATCGGAGTCACGCTGCGATCTTCTTTCCGAGTTATCCCTCGCTCTTCATCCCCAGCGCTGAATAACATCGCCAACAGAATCCAGGCCACCGAGGCCGACGCCATGGAAAGGCTCCAGAACATAGTGCTAAAAATGAAAAAGGAGGTGATTTTCCAACGATACATCATCCACCTGTTTCTCTCTGTCAGTATGACCCGCGAGAGTGCCTTAAAGAAGTTTTTTACCGTAGCCCAGTGAATCTCGTTCTGAATGCCACTTTCGCCCTATACACCTGCATCTCCTCTCGACTATGGATCTCTAGGCGAAGGCTATCGGGGACGTTCTGTCGCCCACGGGCAAATTCGACCTGTTCCATCATCCGTACCACTAATGTCTCCGCCTCACGACGCCAGCCTAATACATATAGAGGCATGAACGATACTTTGGTCGAGATATCCACCAATGGCGAAGAGTATGTCAAAATGGCAGGACGACGGGACTGGGAAATGGGTAGGGTGGTAACGTTCGCAGCCTGTTGCGCGGGCATCAAGGGAGGGGATTGAAGCGTAAGGTCAAGCATAAAATTCCCAGCGGCTAGATTAGACGGCGTTCGTGGCATTTCAAGCTCCACATGCACATCGTACGGCTGAAGGGAAATCAAGCCCGACCCCAAACGCGCCGTGCCCCAAGGCCGTTCATCCCTAATTCCTCGCAAACGAGACACAAGTTAATAAAAAACATTTGCACACCCGAATGTAAACTCGATTCGGTTTATTCAACAATACATCGTTCCCGTCAAGACCAAGACATATGCTTCACTAGACTTACCCAAATTGCAGATGCACGACGCGCTCCAACCCCACCTGGGGAATAAACCTGTAGTAGAATATGCCATACGCGACCGTAGCCACAAACATCATGCATACAGCGCTGGCGAAGAAGAGAAAGGTCCCAAGATATGCCTTTTGTGCATTTTTCGAAAACAAAGGGCGTAGCGGTCCCAGCAGCCGGTTCTGGAAATTTGAAGGTCAAACGTCAGTTTTGAGGCTTTTTGGGGACGAGGCAATGGTAAGTGATCACCATGACTCTTGAGACATAAGAACTGCTCGTATTCGGGTCCTTATCTAATGCATTTTCCGAGTCCATCCTGCCTAAGGAGGGGGGAATTAACAAAAGGTGAACAAGGAGCTGAGGTGGTGGTGAGGGACAAGACGCCGCCCACACCCAACAACAATTTACTCCGCGGCCGTTCGCGTGACGACGTCACTGTCCGGCAACATAGTGATCCATATTTTTTCTCCATGTCAAAAAGAAAAGAAAAAAAAAGAAAAGAAAATTAGTGTAATTTGAAGTCGAGAAGCTGAGATAGAACATCCAATCCTATTGCAATGCAAATCAGAACTCATTATTAATCCCCACGTTTTTATAGCTTATCGTTACAGGCCGCCACAAGGTAGTGGCAATGGTAGAACACCAACAGAGTAATATGAAGACGTAAAAGGCAAAATCAAAACATAAAAAAGAATATAAGCTTAAGGCCATGCTGCCACGTCCTAGTATGCGTATCCCTCCCAGAAACCCAGCCGAGAAATGACGGTAAATACAGCAGAACAAGAAAGGAAAAACGGAGCAACATTTCAAATCATACATCCCAGTTCAGCTCCGTAAAAGGGCACTACATGTCGTGATCGGCGTCTGTCGAACACCATTAAAGAAGTCCTCCGTTCCAAATGCAAGACATTGATTGAGGCATGAAGAAATATTCATATAAAAGAAGAGGGTAGAGGGGAGAAAGTCTCTCTCGAAATTTAGGAGATAGCCCTAGGGCTTTGCTGTTGGATATGTTGCAGGAGAGCATCGAAGAGACGGCCAATCTGAAGGTGTTTAACTATTAGTATACGGACAGCTAGATCATTCAAGAAAAACCAAAGCTTACCTCAGGCGCAGCCTGGATGAAAGGAAGATGGAAGAAGGCATAGCTCCCGTTCTGAAGCAACTCCTGGAGGGTAATGATCAATCCCCATGGATGGGGACGGTGGACGATGAGGCGCTCCAATAGAACGCGGATGATCTGTTGGCGGATGTCGGACTCATCCTGTTCCGAATAGTCTGTACCAAATAACCGGAGAATCGCGAAGCTGAAAAAGTACGTATGGCTATTAGGATAGCGAAGTTGGTTTGCCATCGCACTCAAAAGGTAGTAACGAGCCTCGGGCCGTAGAGTCTTCGCGAGCTTTTCCAATAGCGCAGAGTGTGGAGAGTTCTCAAAAGCCGCCCGAGTACTACCTTTAGATGCATCAGAAGTGACCGCACCTTGGCCGACATAGAGCACCAAGGCATTCACCAGCACTACATTCACATTGATTGCAGCATAAAATAGGCCAGTCTCCTTAGTTGTAGGGGTATAAATTGCATCGCAAATCTGCTGGAGAGATGCCTCAGAGACATTGCTGCTCTGAATGGCACTATCGACAATACCCTTAATGTTGGCACGCTGCAGTGGAGCGGCAGTATCACCTGCAATTCTCGGAGCTTCCCGCATTTCCTCCAAACGTTCCACCTTGAGACCCTCTCTGAAGGGGTCAGGGAGTTTGTGGAACGAAGACGGATAAGCACTCAGAACAAGGTTTCGGAGCTGAGCACAGTGCGCCGGAATGACGTTGCAAAATTGGAAATGGTTTTCCGCCACAAACTCGGGGAAATCGTGATGCAGGATCAGCAAGATACGAAGGACCCCTTTGTACAAATCTTTGGCAACATAAGAGATACTTGCAGGTTTGAGCTGCTCGCCAATATAGGACAGCAAAGCTTGCATTATCTCACAGTAAGGCCCCCAACCCGCTCGGTCGGGCATATTGAGCATACCAGACATGAAAAATCTATGGGACACCAACGAAAGCCATCCATAAACGAAGGCAGGGCAGTACTTAGGCTGAAGGGAAAGGAATTTGTTGGCCAAAGCGAACATTATTTCTTGATGCTGGTCGGTTTGGTGTAGGCCGCTCAAGGAGTACTCGCAGAGAATACTGGAGAAAAGCCTGAAGAAGACTCGCTGGTTGAATGCCTCACCTCTCATAACATGGTGATGATTCAAAACAAGCACAAGCAGTGACAGGATCGAATTAAAGTAGACGGGCTTGCTGGTCTTAACAGCCCCCGTGCCCTCGCCCTGGAATTTGACCAGCAATACAACCAACTTAGCAAGGGCATCGATGTAAAGGAAGGCTTCATCAAGGCTA
Organism: Aspergillus diversus; assembly: GCA_027569885.1. Taxonomy (NCBI): domain Eukaryota; kingdom Fungi; phylum Ascomycota; class Eurotiomycetes; order Eurotiales; family Aspergillaceae; genus Aspergillus; species Aspergillus diversus. The sequence continues at coordinate 243,074 of JAPDKZ010000030.1, forward strand.
CCGCTTGGATTTTGTGACTCATGTTCAAACATTGCAACCGAAATGTCAATGCTGAGTCGGAAGAAGAGGGCAGAATCTTCTTGATTATCCATCACCTGCCTCTGGTGCAAATCCTTAAGGAATGAATAATATGTACGATCGATCGCACCGGGGGCTTTGTAAATTCCAATCCACTCGCTGAAGATGTACTCCATCTGATCCCGTTTTGATCTAGCTTTGTCGCTAAGGAGGGGGTTGACGACCTCGGGAATTCCGGACTCGCGCAACTTGCGAATAATTTCGTTGGCTAAGGACAAACTAGAATCTTCGGCAAGCCATTGGCTCATTGCTTCGAGGCTACCAGAGAAGTCCGATCTCAAAGCAGAAGGCTCTTCGCTAAAAAGTATACGGTCCATCAGGTTGGCTAAGACATCCAAAGCAGCAGTGTTCTTTTGAAGGATGAGTCTCGTCAGGATCATGTCGACACGGCGAATATCCAGCAGCCCCGCGTCGATGAGAGCAACGGTGACTGGTACATTAAACATGTGCTCGTCATCAACTTCAGATAGGACAGCCCATGTATATCGGGCTACCAAAGAAGACATATCACACAGTTTGGCGAGAAGGTGGACCAGTACTTCGACTTCAAGAGTGCCCTGCGTTTGGGAATAGAGACTTGTGCAAGCCTTGAGCGCTGTCAACCTCGCCAGTTCTTCGCCGTTTGGAGACGCAAGAATGGCACGCATCGTCTGATTATACTCTTGCAGGACAACACTGTCACGGCCAAGATCCTTCACATGCCCCTCGGGCGCACTGCGGGCGGCCTGCTGGAGGTCAGACACGATGCTTTCGACCCTGTCACGAGGACTTTGAGCTTCAAGGAACCCATTAAGTTGGGACGAAGCCCCAACTAGACTAGACTGCTGGAGTCGAGTATCTTGCTGGGGCTGAGGTGTCCTGTGAGGAACAGCGGGTTGCTCTGCAGGGGTTGAAAGATTCGGGATTGGCGGATACGGCTCCTGAAGAACGTCGGGAAGTTGTCGGCCAGAGTCAGTGGAGACATTCTGGATATGAGCCGCCCCAGGGCCGCGAGATTGCCGGGCAAACTCTTCGTAGATTGCCAACTGCTCCTTGTTCAAACCACCCGGAGTTTGGCGATAAGGTTCGGGAATAAATAATCCCCACCGAGTCATAGATGGGTCAATAAAGGGCTCATTGGGTCGGGTCGCCCGATGGCGCCTTCGAGCTTCGAGTTGTGGTTCAATGACCTTCTCGATTTCGGGGAGAGATTTCTCCTCTGCGGCCTTCTCAACGATACCACAAGCGGCATCCAAGTTGTCATTAACGCACATCAGGATCAAACCCTCAGGCATAGGTTGATCGGAATACTCTTGCTGAATCATTCGGATGTAGTTGGTCATGCTGACTTTCAAAGGTTCCTTACAGGTAACCAAAGCCAAACTTCCCGCGAGCTGTCGCACCATGATGCCCGCAGCATGTCGCACTTTTTCCTCGTCGGGCTCCATTGAAAAGTCTTTCGATACCAGTTGAACTGTGGAAATAGAGGCAATTGTGACGGAACGCTCTACAACAGGGGTAATGATCTCAGCAATGGCGCGTTCCACGGCAGTATGGACGATTTGTCGAAGAATGGTGGGATCGACCATGCTGCTGGCTGACGATGGTAAAACGAGAATCTTGTCCAGGCTAGGAAGCGTAGACATGATAGCAGCCGGGGATAGCCTTTCGTTACGTATTCCTTGGGCGATTCCAGCGAGAGTCATATCTTCAAACGCTTCAAGGCCCTCGGGAATATTAGCTGTGGACAAAGCGTCCTCAATATTTGCGGAACGGTCCCTGATAACAACCGCTGGCTCAATACTCTTGTGGTCTAGGTCGAGGTCTTTGCATAGAACCTCTATTTCAAACTTGAGATTCAACTTCAGCTCCGCAAAGTGGTAAAGCTCCATCAATAACGCGAGGATGTCCATTAACCAGGGGTTTGGTGGGTTGAAAACCGTGGACCGGGTAGCCTGGACTAGGACTTTGCAGGTAAACGGAATCACAATTGTCAAGCGCTGGCTATCATAACCTTCCAAAAGAAGTCCTTTGAAGTATATATCCTTATGCTTGATAGGCTTGTCCTTGGCAATAGTCAAAGAGCCAAGCCACGATCCTAGGTTCTTCAAATGGCCCCTCTCTGTGGAGGAAGTCAAAGTAACTTCAGAATTCAGAAGCTTAGAGGCACTAGCGTATGTTTCTCGGAGGACCTCTGCCCACAGTATCTTATCGTTAATACGGTCAAGGACGTCAAGGTACAGCTGCTGGAAGTTTGGCTGCAATTTTGCCCGTTCTTCCACCAGATACGAGGCAAACCACTGATGGTGCTGGTCTCGAAGGACATCGGTGAGATCTCGAAGCTTTTCATCAATGTTCTGCTCAGATACATTGTTCAATACAAACAATATTTTGTCTTGAACCTCTTCGTCTGGGTCCTGATACACTTCTGGTCGGAGAGGAGGATCGACCTGGACGGAAACAAACTTACGGCTTTGTCCATCCGTTGCTGCTGTCTCATCGACGTTGCCGTTCGTAATAGATCCACCGGAGTTGTTTTCAGCCCGAGCGGTCTCATCCCTGGCAAGGCTTCCTTGTTCATGCAATACCTCTTCTGCTTTCTGGAATATTGTTGTACCCTGGAGGCTTGGTATTTGCAGAAGCAGATGGCAGAAACCTGCCCATTCCGGTAAGCGATTGATCAATTGTTCAATAGCTTCCACGCCAAACTTGTACATAGGGTCGTGCACGTCATGCTCCCGAACCGCTTCCAATATCATACCCAGACCAACCTTCAAGGTGATACCGTCAACAAGTCGGAAGTTGATAATACCGCCAAACATAACAGCCGTTTTTGTCAGCGCCTCTAGCGGATACTCATTGTAACAGTGATATTCGTCAATGAGTCCGTGTACCATGCACGCAAACAGATCTTGTTCGGACGGCTCGCGGGATGATTTATATCTTCTCATTAACTCGAGGATTTCCCTTAGCGACAGTTCCTCGTGGTACATCTTGCCAAATAACTCCTGCATTTGCTTATCGACAGGTTCGGGCAGTGAGTTACCATTCTCACCATTTGCATCAATTAAATCATCGAACCCTTCTCCGTAGTTAATTAATCTAGGATAGGTCTGGATGCAAATGCGTTGTACCGGAGTAAGGTTTTCACGATCTCCGACGTATTCTTCCAGCACAGAGAGCAAGGTGTACACCGTCTTCACGGATAGACTGACCATCTGAGGCGCCGGCTGCTCCTTTCTCTGAACATGAAGTTCGTCCTCCGCTTTGATCCTTAGGAATTTCGACAATAAACTGCCCATATCCATCGGGCCCTTTTGGGCCGCACTACGCACCCACTGTTCCAAGTCAAACGGGCCTTTCCGGTGGGCATAGCAAGCAAGATCCATAGCAAGGCCGTTCGTATATCCAAGGAGATAATCCAACCAGCTGTATTCAACAGCGTGTTCATAGATGGCGGCCGTGGAAGTAGGGTCTTGGGTAAAAGTAGTGAATAGTTGCTCTGCAACCCATTGCTTGTCCTGGTGCCATGCCCCGTGGAGGGCGAGTTGGTATCCCTCTTCTTGCTTGAGGATGAAAACGATTAAGGTTCTAAGAACAAAACTTTGCTGAACACTGGTCCAGGGTTGAGGAATAGCAAGAGCGGAGCATAGGAACACAGGAAGATCATATTGGACAACGGCTTTGATTAACAATTGGCTCTCAGCAGCCGCCCACGCAGCCTGAGAAAATAGCGCCAGGTCGAATATGGCGCGCATGGCATCAAGAGACCGGAGGGGTGATTTTGCAGCACGTTCCCCTTGTAGGCGGACCAATTCCGGACCATCAGAAAAGAAGTCAGAAGGGAAAGTAGCACGAAGGTTAGGGATCTGCGAAGCATCTGTTCGCGAAACAATGAAGCCCGTAAGGAAAGATATTTGGGTATCACGATGCTCCCAATCACCCCCCCAAAGCTTTTGGACGTCCAAGTTTGAATCATCCGAGGCGAGAGACAAAAGGACAGCATATAACTTGGCAAATTGCCGGGCATCCAACCTCAGTCCCTCGCGATCAAAGCTCCGGAAAACAAGGCTCCAGTTCACCGGCTTCTCACCATAATAGGACCGAACCGCCGCAAGGTAGGTCTCCAGGGAGAAGTCCCGCCAATATTGTGAGAGTATAAGGAACAAAAGCGCGCTGGCAATATGTTCTTCGCCCCAGCAGTCGGATCCAGCTGAAGTTACAACCTCATTCACGGCATCGACGTTCGAGGTCGCTTTCGGTCCTTTAGAATGAAGTTGACGCACAAGGGTATATCTCGGGTTAATAAAATTGAACATCTGGAGGGCAGACGCAACCTCGAAGGGCATATCTACACCCAGCTTTTGATAGCGCAAATTGGCAGCATAGACCAACTTGGCCTTCACCTCGTCAGTAAAATTCCGTGGTGGATAAAGTATAAAACGTTCAATTGTAATTCCGAGAAAGGGGTTGCTAAATTCCTTCGACGTGTCAGAAGGAGTTGCCAGGCTTTGTAAAAATGGGGTGATAGAGTTTGAAAGGATGGCATCAGCTAGTAGAACATGTTGTGTTAGAGACCGAGCACCTTAAAGAGTCCGTTAGGAAGAATAATCGCTCACCTTTAGCGCGTAAATCTGATTTATTAGCAGTCTTGAATGCCAAAGCTAAGGCCACCTTCACGAGGGGGTCAAGCTTAAAATGATCCAGAAAGGTAGAAAGGTCAAAATCGCGGAAGATATCACCCTCGGAAGTATCAATAGTCTCCGCGATTTTCTGGGCTTGATCTATATCCTGGGATACTTTCTGCATCTCTTGAACAAGAAGAGGATAGTTGCCTGCGTTTTCCACGGATTTGTTTACCCCTGGAAAGATCTGAGGGGCATTGCCTGTGAGAAGGCGCCGAAAATACTTAGAGAAAACCTCCATCCCGTTCGACTCAACCAGCTAGTAAAGCATCAGAACTATCTGCGCACGATGTACAAAAATAGCCCATAACATACCTTGTGAATTTGAGCAGCTTTTGTCTCCCACTTTTCACGTCCCTCTTTCTCCGTGATAGAGTCCAGGAGGAGAAAAACCTGAGCAATCGATATTTTTGCCAGCGACGACTGGCTCCCGTGTCCAGCAGCTCCCGAAGCAGCAGATCCCGGCTTGTCGGAAGGAAATCCTGTAGGCGAGTTCACGGTGGTGCCGGACAAAAGCGGAGAGAAGGTAGCGCCTCTGGAAGATCCCGTCCCACCTCCACCTCCCCCGGAGCCTCCCCCACCCGCAACAGAGCCCGCTGTGGAAGCCAGGTGTGACCCTGACGACGGGGTGTGGGCTCTAAATTTAGGAGAAGAGAGAGATTGTCCGGGTGGCTGTTGATGCTGTTGCGAGCCAGGTTGGTAGGAGGTAAACGGTGCAGGTGTGGAGGCGGGAGATGGTGCGCTTCGCCCAACTGGATGGCCCCTGGAAGAGCTCAGAACGGCAGAAAAGGAAGATGTGAGTGGAGATGATGTTGAGCCCCCCGGGCCGGGACTGTTCGACTGAAGTGGCCCCCGAGCAGAGGGGTTTGAGGCTGAGGAGAGGTTGGTCGCGAGCGGTGTCAACCCACGGCGAACACTGGACTGGGACACGGGAAGACCCCAAACAGACTGCTGTGACCTCGCAGGTCTGGTCGAGGAGGATTTATCGGTGCCAGAAGCAATCGACGATTGGGAGGAAGGGGGAGGGGGAGGGAAGGTCATCTAGGAGACGCGATCATTTGATCTGAAGGCGAGGAGAATTTTTATTGTGAAGAGAGATAGAAAAAGAAGGTGGGCCAGAATGTGAATGTATTGAAGAAAAAAAAAAGGGGGGGATTCCAGAAAGCCGAAATCTTGCAGTGGTAGAGGGGATACCGATGGCAATGAAAGGGTGTGTTGCTTTGTGGCACAGGATGGAAGTTCCGATGGGGTGTTAATGACGGGCAAAGAAAGCGAGAATGAGTGGATGGTGGTTTCGGTGGAGAGATGCCTGAGGTTAGGTAGTTGGCTGGGTTAGGTTACTTGCGCCAGCCGCAGTAGGTTTCTGCGACTAAGGCCAGTACTTAATGTCGGGGTGACACAATTCGGTGACTCCTAAAGAGAAGATATCTACTTTCTCACCCATCTACTCACACTTCGGCCGCTTTCCTTCTTCAAATCATAAAGAAGCATAGGTGAATCCTTTTCTTGTACTCTTCAAATTCAATCACGTGTCTCTCTTGAAGCGTTATGATTATGTTATGTATGAGTCAGCCAATAACTACTCATCTGCAGGGGTACATAAGACAGCTGGCTCCAGGTGTTCAGGTAGCTCGTGGTTCAATTGAGAAATTTGTAATTGACGTCAATTGATCAAATAAAGGCAGCGGGTGATGTTAAAAATGCATGTTTAGGATATTTGGAAGTCCGAGCCACATATTCCTTCTTCCATCATCGCGCCCCAGCCGATAGATTGTGCAATCCTCTTCCTTATACTCCATACCAGCAGCGAAAAATATACATATTGTACAAAAATCAAGTCAAGAGCTCCTATAAATCCGACTAAACAGGTGACGAGCCCGATCTCTATGTCATCCATCCATTATTTCCCGTAAGTATTATCCGTTATAATAGACAACCTTGTCCGATGTTCGGCATTCAGGCGCTAGGGGGGGTGTTTATATATTTTGAAATGCCCCTGTTTCTGAAACTATACCGATTATTAAATGCGCCCATACAATTTGATCGCGTCCTCCTCAAGATGCCTCCAGATAGTTAGAGGATAGATGAATCTAGATGCAGATTGCCCAACGGGACGCACTAGTAATTGTTTTCATGGTAATAGCCCGAGCATCACATGATTATTGAGATCTCGGCAACCTTTTGCAAATCAACACTTGTCTGGAACTACAAGGGAAAATCAATGCCACAGAAGACCGTGCAATATTGTCAAGGCAGGTGGGTAGACCTAATGCTAAATTATTGAAAATTCGATAGCCTCTCTCTGGGGAGAGGAACAGGCAGATTCCGCAATGAAGTTTATTAGGGATATTACAGGATTGGGTGAAAGTTAATCTCATGGTTGCAAGAATGCTGACGGAAGAGCATTACTACAATAGTCCTAGGTAGTACAGAGTAGCTGGATCAATATGTAGACCAGCAGCTGCCAGTGGATCATGAGGAAAATTCAGTTTCCTTCCCTGTATTTGAAGTACCATGACTTGATCAGCGAAGCCTGGGAGCTATATGCAGGGGATTAGGGAAAAGCCAAGGAATTACGGGGTCATCGGGATGATTTCGTCACTCAATCATGATTTCTCCTCCGAATAACATTAAGGCAGAATAATAATAACAATGATCAGATCGTGAACAAGTACCTACAGAGTCCCTTGATGGACAAGGAGTATTACTTTTTGTCAGGAGGTACGAGCGGGATAATGTTGGGTCAGTGCATGAATTGGCGGCCAGCTCCCTGTGATCGACGGATGGTTGCCCCGAGAAACGCGAACTGTAAATATCAACCATCGTTCATTCCAGACTCCACGATGTGTTCAACTCCACCGGATCCAGACGAACTGTTCTGCCCTTCCATTCCGCAATCCGTGATCCATATTTACTGCTCGGGTCCTAGTATTTGGTTACTGTTTATCATTCCATCTCCCCGGCCTTCAATTTAATCCCGCCGGGTTCTTTCCCACACTTTATCCTCATTTCTTTACTTTCACCACCGCCTTATGATAGCAAATGAGCAAAGGCTGGCCGAAGCTCAAATAATTTAAAGGAATACAGCCTTCAGATATGCCAGGAACAGTTGCGGAGGGGCCGACGGTCTCTTTGTCCTGTATGACTTCCCATATTATACGCCGAGATACGAATAACTAACTCTACTTTTAATGTAGTCGCCAATAACTTCTGGGGCAAAGATGACGCCGGATTTGGGCCTATGCTGGAACGGATGCATGCTGCTAAAGTCTCATGCGATGAATTGAAGACGTTTTACAATAGTACGTTGGTTTGCTTGCATTTAATCTCGATCGTACCGAGTTATTCTGACGTGACTAGTCCGGGCTGCTATTGAAGATGAATATGCAAGGAAACTTCTAACGCTTTGCCGCAAAACGCTTGGATCTAACGAAATGGGCTCACTGAGACAATCTTTTGACGTCGTTCGGGCTGAAACAGAGGCCATTGCCAAGGCCCATGCCGCAATCGCTGGCCAAATGAAGAGGGAGCTAGAGGAGCCATTAATTGCGTTTGCAGGTGGATCCAAGGAGAGAAGAAAGATCATTCAAACAGGCATTGAGCGTCTACACAAAAGCAAAAACCAGCAGACACAGACAGTAAATAAGGTGGGTTCGCACAGTACTAAGCATCGGAAGAAAGCTCACGTTATTGCAGACTCGCGATCGATACGAGCAGGATTGCTTGAGAATTAAAGGCTATCTTGCCCAGGGCCATATGGTCATGGGCCAGGAAGAAAGGAAAAACAAGGCCAAGCTTGAAAAAACGCAAGTACAACTGGCAGGTAGTAGCAGCGAGTATGAAGCTGCTGTAAAAGTACTTGCAGAGACTACTGGACGCTGGAACAAGGAATGGAAGTCTGCTTGCGACGTATGAATGAGCCCAAAAGCCTAGCCTGCAACCCAACCTGACAGGAAAGCTAAATGTGTGCAGAAATTCCAAGACCTTGAAGAGGAAAGGCTCGACTTTACGAAAAGCAGCCTCTGGACTTATGCCAACATTGCGTCAACAGTTTGCGTTAGCGATGATGCGGTAAGATTTCTACTTTTGGACGGCGCATTGGAGTGCTTGGCTCATCTGTCGTTAGTCTTGCGAGAAAATCCGCCTTTCGCTTGAAAATTGTGAGGTCGAGAAAGATATTGTCTACTTTATTAAGGAAAGGGGAACGGGCCAGGAAATCCCCGATGCCCCAAGATTCATCAACTTCTCCCGCGGAGACGTTAATGATACTAGTTCAGAGGTATCCGAGGAGGATGGATATTCGGTAGCCCAGTTCCAGCGCACAATCAACCCGGCATTCCGTAGTTCTTCACCTCAACCCTCGACCTACGAGTCCCACCACGACCCACAGCATGACATGTTCAACAATGTGCCCCTTACGCCATCCAGCAGGGAAGCCACTGTCACTCCGCAAAAGCCGACACAACCACCCGCTCAGCCGCCAGCACAACAAGGTCCCCTCCAAACGCAACCGCCTATGCAACCGGCCATGCAGCAGCCAATGGAACAACCTCTCCCCTTGGATCTTCGCCGAGGTGGCCAGCTTCCCCCCAATTACGATCCGAATCAACATGGCGAGATTTCGGCGGTGCCTCATAATTCTTACCCAACAGATGGCATGACGATGTTTTGTAGGACTGGGCCTCCATCAGAGCGCAGTTCTGGAACCAATAGTGCTTATCGGCCATCTAGCCGCGATTCACAGAGCGAAGTTTCGAACACTACGTCGATATCAAGTCAGGAAGCGCCGAGTGGCAAACAGTCTCCTACTAAACCGACTAATGGAGTGTCACTTCCGGGAATGGGGGCAGACACGCAGGTCCAGAAAAAGAAGAGTGCGTTTTTCAGCAACAGTCCTTTCCGGCGCAAGAGCCGCCACGATAAGGACCGCAACTCTGGTCCATCTCAACTTCCTACACGCAGAACGTGGGATTCTCCTTCTAAGCAAAGCAGCCCTATCAAGGCTCCAACGCCTCAAAAGGCCCAACCGCCGCAGCAGCTGATCTCAGTGCCTGACAACCGTGGTCCTAGCCCGGAGCCCGTTGATCCCAGAGCAAACTTTCAACTTAACGTGGGTAACAACGTCTTTGATGTCGAGTCTCCCGACAAGAATGCAACGAAAAAGGCGATGCAGCCGCCGAAAAACGCAGAGGAGGAACTCGATCCTATTGCGCGTGCTCTGGCAGATCTCAAAGGAGCTGGGAAACAGTCGGCAACCAGAGTTTCTGCTGATAGGTATCATGGTATCGCTACACCAGTGCCTTCAGCGCCTGGGTCTGCTTACAGCGCGGCTTCCGTAGCGACTCCCCCACCAGCGTACAACGATCCGTCGGTAAAACGGCTTGACGCCCCCCAACCGGCCTTCACGTCTGCACAGATGCAGAAAACGACTCAGAAATATACTGGTCAGACACAGAATATGCTTCGGGGCACCGCGAAGCCTTCCAGCCTCCCAGCTCGTAACAGCGGACCACCTCAACCCAAGCCCCAGCCCCAAGAAGTCCCTCGTGCTCGGTCTCCTGCCCCAGCCCCAAGACGAAGTGCAAGCCCCCAGGTGAGCCCTCGGGTTGATACCCGCATGAGCCAGTATAGCCGGGCTCCCAGCCCAAGTCCGAGCACCTATCAATCAAACAGCACCAGAACCCGCTACAGCCAATCTCCAACTGTTTCTACTCCTCCGCAGCGACCTAGTGATAGCCCATACTCTCCCCATGACTTTTCCAAAAGGGCATCTCCCAGAATGGCCCCCAGAGCTGTATCTCCCAATGACTTCGCCAAGAGAGGCACCCCCGCAGCAGCCCCTAGAGCCCCATCCCCCAATGAATTCGCTAAACGCGGGTCACCTACTACAGTCCCTCGAGCGGTTTCACCTAACGACTTTGCCAAGAGAGGATCTCCTAACACCATGAATCGGGCTGTTTCCCCCCAACCACAATTCCGACAGCAAACTCGACCATCCAGCGCTGGGGGAATGGAGCTGCAGCTTTCGAACCCAGCTGATATGTACGGAGGGAGCGATGGCGGTTATGGATCTCAGCGAGATACCCGAAGGCCAATGTCATACTACGGCGATACTGGAAGTCAGAGAAGCCGGTCTCGAAGCCGGTCCATGGCCGTTGCGGACCCAGGCAGGCAATTCAGTCGCGATGGCCGTCCAATTTTGCATTTTGGTAAGTATATTTGGCCTACAAATTCCTTTTGACGCACTTTCCTTCCTCCCTTCCGTTCAATAGTATGCCGGCTGACCTGATATACTTGTAGCTCGCGCCATGTACAGCTATACCGCAGCCATTCCTGAAGAGCTAGGCTTCACCAAAGGAGAAGTCCTATCTGTGATCAGACTTCAGGATGACGGGTGGTGGGAAGCTGAAGTCACAACGACTCGATTACGAACAGGCTTGGTACCAAGCAACTACCTGCAAATCATTTAAAACTATACCCATTTCGTGAACAGCCGGCTATAACGTGGAAGATACTTTTTTACTATTTATGTTTTCATGATGTAGATACCAAATTATGCCCATGTCTCTTTTTGTTGACGCACATTCTCTCTCCTGATGTCTTTTTTCTGCTTCTCACTTATTTTGAATTTGGTAATCCCTGTCGTTTCTGGAGACCTCCTTTTCACTTCCTATTTGCGGACTTGCGTTTGATTTGCTTGTTTTTGGCGTGTGTATTGCAGTTTATGTTATGTGGAATTAATGCCTCTCCAACCAGAATGATAACTCAATCTTACGGTCCCTAATGGATCATGGATCTCACTTCTATTAACTCTGAAGTTCCTGCTAAAAAAGAGTGGCCTATGTTTTCCTCCAGAAGAGACAAACTCTGCCTATTCTCCAACTCCTCTTTGTAGAGGAGGAATATTCATTGAATAGCCCCATCAATAGTTCACTCAATCCGCCTTTCCGCACCCCCGAACCATACACATAAACCCCGCGGGCGATGCCAGTTGATGAACCGAAGCAAAAATACAGTATGGCTTCGTGCACGCATCGAACCCCGACCTGGCAATTCTATCCGTAAAATCGACACCACCCGAGCCGGTCATGGTAGCAGTACTAGACGTAGTTGTAGCTACCTTCACACTTCCTCGAGTACTCGAGTCACCAGCGCCACCGCCGCAACCCTGCTGAGTTTTATGCTCTTGGGAAGCATGGGTATCCTTATCTTCCCCGTTATTGTTCTTAAAGCGAGGGCGGGGCGGGGGGGAAGGAGAAGGAGGAGAAGAAGAAGAAGAAGGAGAGGGAGAGATATTCTTGGCGAAGTGACATGAGATGAGGACGTGGTCGTTGCGATGCCCGCAGGTGTTTGTGACGCGTTGAACCTGGCACATTGCGTTTCTTGATACGGTGGTGAGAGCTTTTCTCCTCTTTTTTGGATTGGTTGGTTTTTAAGGGTTTCGAGTCCGTATACTTTTGTTGAGAGGGAGGAGGTCAATGGGTGATGCAGAGGATACAGTATGTATATTAAGCCGGACCAAGCAGTAGTTGTTTGAATGGGCGTGATTTGTTTCGTTTGTAGGGCAGTATGAATAGAGGTATCTGTGTGGGATAAAGAAGAGAATAGGAAGGTGAGAAGGGGGGTATATGTAGAAGTTGGGAGTGACAAATATAAACATGGAAAGAGGAGGGGGGGATGAGGGACTTCCCACGCACCATGAGCAGCTGTGAAAACAAGAAATGAAATGGGAACACATTGATTTATTTACCTTGGGTGCTCCTAGCAGTAGGTTTATATACAAGTACGTATAAAAAAAACCAACCCGGAGTTTCATTATTGATATGGCAAGGTAGTCAAAAAAAAAAAAAACAAAAACAAAAAACAAAACAGAAAATAAAAAGGCTCAACAATACATACAGACACAAGAGTAATATATCAGGACATACGAGAGGCTTCTCTTAAAATTGACACTATACAATAACCTCCCTCCTCCCGGAATTTATGGGAAGACATATGCAACGCTGACTAGCACATGGTGTGGGAATGGGGTATTCAACGCTAGATGGATTGGATCATGCTGGAAATGCTTTCACTCGTCGTCGACGAAGGAGTTGGCCAGCCGGCCGAAAATAGGGACCTCGAAGTGGTCAAGAGTATCGACTGAGAGACGCGGTGAGTTTTATGGTGACGTTTAGTGGATGTCTGGGAGCTCACCATCTCGATAAGCACGCATGCTGAGAAAGGCCATCAAGGCCAGATCGCAAATGAACAAAAGCCAGGATATGAAGGAGGACCAGCAGAAAATTAGGTGAATTATCTAAGATTTTTATTTATTAGTATTGACCGACCTGGCGCCAGACATGAATATGATACTTACAAATATGACGGTAAAGAGCATACTCGACTGCCAGGCGTGGAATCTAATGTATTGCCCGAAATTGATTAGCAGGGACAATAAAGACTAAAAAAAAAGGCCGCAGAGCGCTTGCGTTATACAACGCTTCAAGTCGCATACCGAACGTAATCACTCTTGTGCTCTAATAGGAGGAGAAAAACTCCGCCCGCCGGAGGTAGAAGCAGATATGCCAGCATAGCTTCGACATCCATGCGGATGGGCAGACTAGTTTCAAAGGCCCCTAAGTTCCATCTTCCACCTTCCACATCTCTGCCATACCCCGTGTTCCCATGCCCACTGGTCTCGATGTGACCTGCGCCCGCGAACTGGGTAGGGGAGGGAAGGCCGCCCCCAGCGGAGAAGCCTGGTACAGGGGGAGAATTGCGGGGGGAGCGAACACCGGGGGATTTTGAGCGGTTCGGGTCCGAGAGAGAGGGAGAGAAGGCGCGCTCCACCTCAGGCGATTCGTCCTGGTAGGGAGCGAAGTTCATTGTGCCTAGGGGGGGTTGAAGATGATGGAGCAATGGCCGGAGGTCTTATCGGGGGGACGAAGCTCCTGACGCTCCTCCTTCGGCGACTTATCAGGAACGTGTGTTTTGGCGGGCGGTGGTGTCTTGGCGCCTCGGGCAGACGCCTATACTCCCTTAAGTTTCGCTGAATCGACTAATTCATAATTTGTTACTTGGCATTCGTTTATCAAAGGAGGCTGGTTTTCTCCAAGGATCTACGGCGAATCATGGGTATCATACTTTGGGATATAGACTGTATCATTTTGGGTAATGTACACGGAAGGCCTCTTCAATGCCCCAGGGTAGGAGCCCGATTATGCCCTTCCTCGACCACGCGTAGATCCTGGGCCTCTCGCGATCCCACTCGCAGGTCTACGTGTCGTCGTAGTGTTCGACACTTTCCCTGTTGTTGTGGAAGATGTTGTTCTCGTGCCACCGGAGCCAGTACTGGGGTAGGAAACGCTTGGTGTTCTTCCCAGGCCGCCACGAACCACCCTCCCTCGGGTAGTCCCCCGTGTTCCTCTGCTTGCTGTGCCCAACGCCCGCTTCCTCTCGTCCTCCTCAGCCTTCCGGGCTGCAACCTCTCTCTGAGTCTGGAGCTCTCGCTCGCGTCTCTCGGCAGCCTGCTGCCGGAGCAGCTCCTCGTTTTCCATATCGGCTACATCCTGGACGGCGCCTTGCCAGTTGGGATTCAAAATAAGTCGTTGGTTTTGCTCTGTTTGTGAAAGAATGCGCGTCCAGGTGTTAAGGAGTGTCGAGGCTGAGTCTACGGTTCGGGACACGGTCTGGTGGTACAGGTTAGCACTTTGATTTCTAGTGGCCTCAGGGGAAACAAGGGAACATACATCCATATTCCCCTTTGCACGGTCCAGACTACTCAATAGGCCCTCAATGACCTCGTTGATGTTTCGAACGCTCTGAAGCTCATTCTGCAGGGCAGCCTGGCGGGCCTCTTGGCGGTCGAACAAAGACTCCCCATCGCGGTGAGATCTGGGCTCTGGCGGGGAACTCTCTTGCTTGACGGGTCTCTGGGTCAATTTCTTTTTCCCACGCTTGGATGGCGAGTCCCACAGGTCTTCGGTGTCTTCCTCGGAGAGCTGCAGTCGCTCCATTTCCTCGGCAGCGCTGTGCAGAGCCATGGTGGATGGAGTGCAGAGGGGTTGGGGGTGACAGGTTCGGATCAATGCAAACGATTGGTGCGAGTGGGTAACTTCAGGGGTAATACTATTCAAGAAGACTACAATTGATAAACCATCAATCCACCATGATTAGAATAGAATAGAATAATTGAAACTGAATAATACCTATCCGCGTGGGTGTGCTGGGCTCCCAATTGGTGGGGCACAAATGCAGTGGTTGGAGGCGGTGAAAACAATTGTGTGGCTGGTGAACTGACTGACTGAGACTCCCTCACGCATTCCTGTCGTTGCGGCATCCCATACCAACCCTTCCTTTTTTTCCTGCCCAACTCCCATCGCTTCCATTGTTCTCATCCCCATCGATATCTTCTTCTTCTCATTATCGATCTTTTACTTATCCTCTCATTTTGTTCTTGGTGTTTGTCATCTCACAGCCTGCGCCCTTTTGGTCTAGGTTACTTTGGATAACGCCCTGTGGTCTCCGCCCTTCGGTTGGCATTGGTGTACCTGGTTGCGCGCGTCTTGCCTTCTCCCTTTGTCTCCCTTGGTTTAAGCGACGACGCCTCGACTTGGGGCTTGACTATAACAACCCCTGAAATTCCCGCACCCTCTTGGATTGCTCACTCCCCGCTGTTGGTCAAGCAATTAGGGCTTTTTGGAACACACCGCTGCTGCATTCATTCACCTTCACACCTCGTCTTTCACAATGGCGACAACTCCACCACCGCCATCATTTTTGCGAATCCCCCCTACCCCACGGCATGGGGCTGGATACGATCAGTACGAGCCTTACTCCACGCGACATTCTGCCCGGCTGGCTAGCCAACGAAGTTCTGTCACTGAATCTCGCGCTACTCCTCCACCCACCTTCCCAATTTCTCACGCACGAACGGGCCCAAGGAGCGTAAAAAAGCAAAAGATCACAGAACCAGGGACGCTATCGCCCCCTGGTTCGCCCGCCAGCTCCCCTCGGAAGAAGAGGTCGGCCCGGAGTGGAGAGTGTGTTCTGGGAGCCTCAGACCCTTTCACTGCTGAAACTTCTCGCAGCCACAGGTCTCGACCACCATTCACAGCTGCAATGACGGAAGGAATGCTACCAACTCCTGCCAAAACCCCTCGAAAGAAGGCGGTCGCCAACGTTGGTACAACAGCGCGAACACTCTTCCCACCGTCGTCTGGTTTGAAGAAGAAATCCAAGAAACATACTGGCTTCTCGCTGGATAGCTTCACTGATGACCCCGCACAGAATGGCTCTCAGATTCAAATATACACCGACTCTCGTGATCGAATCCCAGAGGTTGACGAAAGCGAAGGGAACCCGTTCTTTAAGAAGCCCTCTATTAGTAATACAAATGGCCGTACCTCGAAACGCAACCCGGGAGCCCGGGATAAAGAGGTTGACGAGGCTCTCAAGCGTGAGGATGGCATGGTTTACGTGTTGTAAGTTGCTATTTACTTTTCCCTCTGTTCTTGAATACATCTCTAACTTGTCTCTCACAGTCGAGGCAAGAAAATGTTTCGCAAGTTCAATGACAATGTCGAGAGTGATGAAGAAGTTGATGATGACGACAATGATCTTGGTTTGCTTGCATCTCGCCCAGACCTAATGGACCCATCTCTTATGACAAATACTCGACCTTTGACCCGCTCCTCGATCAAACCGCGTGTACTTTTCCCGACCTCTAATGACCGGGTGTCACAAGACGATCATGCTAGTGATGTCGACGAGGAAGCAGCAACCGATATAGATGATAATATCCTTGAAGGTGAAGACCCTTCTGGAGATGTCGACCACGCTGCGGATGTTGACCTGGATCCACGAGCGGTCACCCCACCTCCAAAGTCCACTGTTGCAACTCCACCATCACCTGGTGGCACGGTACGGTCTCTTCGCTCAAGGGCTAAACGGGATGGACCAGAGCACGGCCAGACCCCTACTGCTTCTGAATCTAAGAAGAAGCGTATCAGTCCCTTCGACGGTTGGCTGCGAAAGAAACAAACCCCTCCGGTGATCGGATCCAAGGCGAAGAAACGTGAAGCGGAAACTGCTGCTGGCAGCCCTGGTGGCCCGGCTACCAAAAGGACTCGTGGTAATCGGTCAAACATCTCATCCTCATGATTTTCACGCCAGTAATTTGAGGGGACGACTATTTTAAATTGTGTAACGGAGTCAATCGAGTGCAAGCCTTTTCATTTTCATTTTTTCGATCAATTCTGATACCATGGCCGGAGTTCGAAAATTCTATTGACACGCCCCTTTCTACTTTATTTTACTTCACCCTTCTGTTGAATTATCATATTTCCGGTATTAAATGTTTTGTTCATTCTTTTCATTACTCTTTTAATGCACTCGAGCACTGGGAATTTGCGTTTGGTGAGTATGAAATTGACAACGGGAAATGGCAAATGGGAACGGATGGGGGATACTGGGCTACTCGGGACTTTACTGCGATGGAATTGATGGGTGTTGAAGTGTTTTGTTTTTTTACCTTCTCGTTTGCCTTGTTCTCTTCCATAATTATCATGCGACGAGCTGAGGCCTCCTTCCACTTACATAGGTTGAGATAGACATCCAATGAACATGAACTCTCATACTATCACCCTAAAGAGTACGTACTACATGAAGTAGGAGCAGTCTCTATGGATACGTAGCGCCGCTCTATAGAACACAGGAAGCATGAGTATAGCAAAGACTAGAAATGTAAATATACCCAGTCCGTAGACCTGCTACGAGGGTTTCCCGAGGACAAACACCCATCCTCGGAAAGAAAAGAAAGCTAGCAGAAAAAGCTCCAGTAATACAATCCAAACCATAAGGACATACTGGCCGAATGATCGAGAGAGAGAAAAAGAGAGAAAAAGGTCCAAGCAGAAAATGACGAAAGAAAAAAAAAGCAAGAATACCAACACCGTCGATTCACCGGATTTCTTCCTTCGTAACAACGTAAATGCTTTTTCTTTTTTGGCGTTTGACTTCCCCCGGCTATGTTCAAATTCTATTCTTCATTCAGGTATTCGTCAAAGCATTCGCATTCGGATTGCGATGGGAAATTTAGGATGGGTAAGTAGTTAGGTAAGTGGTCATGGATAACGTGAATGATGTATTTGCAGTGTAGCATATAAGGAGGGGGCAAAGGGATGAGTGAGGGGGTGGGTATCTCATCAAATCAATAGGATGGTAAACACTTCATTGAGTATTTTACTTCGTAAAAGAAAAAAAAAGAAAGCGAAAGAAAGGATAGGGAAGGAGAGAAAAAGAATAGGTGGAAAGGTTGCTAGATGATTTCTAGTTCATCGTCATCGTCGTCGTCGTAATGATTTGTTCTCTGGGCTAAAAGTTCCGATGAATTGTTCCCCCCGAGACTGTCTCTACCGGCCTCCTTGATGCCTTTGGAGGTGATAAAGCGTGTTTTCTTCACACCACTCCCGTGTGGTTTGTCTCCGTCATGCGCGCGTTTTTTAGGACTCAGTCGTACTCCGTCTGCTTTGCGGAAGCTCGTTAGCCCGAGGTTGCTGGGAGTGCCCATGCTGAGCGGAGGGAATTTGGGATCGTGGGAATTCGTCCGTTTGTGTGTAGAAGTGGTAGAGTTGGTTCTTGACCTCGCAGTTGTTGAGGTGGTAGTAGCCGTACCTGGGCGAGAGGAAGAAGAGGAAGGGCGAGTATTTTCATTGTTTCGAGCACGCAGGTAATCGGCCCCTACGCCTCCGGATCGAGTGGTGAGTTTCTGGGTGATTTCCCGCTCTCGCTGTTGTTCCACGATACGTCGACGGAACCGCTCTTCTTTGTTTTCTGCCCCCCGGCCCATCCTGCCAGCAGCTATGAATGGGTCATCGTAATCTGCATCGATCAGGCTCGCGGCAGACTGACCGGGAAGGTGCTGGAAGGAGGAGCCGCCGATCTTCGGCTTCGAGCTCGGCCCAAGATAGTAAAAAGACTGGGTCTGGGGGTCGTATCGAGCGCCCTCTAGTTTGAGTCCAGTTTTAGCCTGGCCAGACTTTTTCCCACCGCCGTAGAACCCCGTGCGCGAACCAGATCGTCCACCTGGTCCAAACATGCCGGTTCCGCCGTTCACTCCCATGCGTTGTGCCTGCGTACGACGCACCTGGAGGTCGACGTGAAAGTCGCAAAATTCGGTTTTGCGTCCATCTACCCAGGACTGGCAGGTTTTGCCGTCTTTCCTGACAGACTTACAGAAGCCGATGTCCTGCGCGTATCCAACTTCGAGGACCTTATCGTCTGAGGATGAGATGGACAGACTGAACCGGTTGGTGTCGAGTTTGTGTTTGGGTGGTGGTAGAATGGTAGGATTTAGAATGGCGATTAGGATTCCTTCAGTTAGCCGGTAATACCGCGGGAACGCAGTATCAAACAGGAAAAGATCAATGGTCCACTTCAGATCCGTAAGTGTGATGACCATGTAGCGGTTGGTGTTATTCAGGCCATCATCAAATGGATCAGATTCTTTTGCAGTTACGTTTTTCGTCTCCTTGACTTGTTTCGGCTCCGATTTGGATGCCACGATCCCAAAGACAACATAATCGCCGTCAACATCTTCTGGAAGCTCGAACGCGGGCCCCTTTACGGTTCGGAGGAGGTCGGGGATTCGTAGAACCCTCTTACCCTCGAGCGTTCGACTCAGAAAGGAGTGGGGTAAGATGCGGTTAGACAGATGGAGGGTAGAGAAAGGCTCGAATTTCGACGAGTCTGGCGCTCTTTCTAAAGCGGTCTCATCTCTGTGGCGAGAGGCCTCGGGTTGAGACGAGAATGACTCGCTTTCCGACTTCTGGCTACGCTTATGAAGGTAGGATCTATGTTCCTTGGTATCATCGCCGTCGTGATTTCTCCCGCTAGGGGCCGTGTGGCTTCGCTTCAAAGAAGGCTTGAGATCGTTAACGGAACGTACAATCTCGTCCCGACTGAAGCTTTCAGACCTCCCTCCTCTCGTTTGCAATTTTGCAGGAGAAATCGGTCTCTCTGCGGCCGCCGCTTTAAACGCTTCCATCTCCGCCTTGTCGACTTGGAACGCAGAACTTCGATTGGCTTGGACCCTCTCCGCTCTTTCTTTGCGAGCTTTGTCGGCAGTACGACTCTCGGCCATACGTTCGCTGAAGCTCTTCACTCGTCGTTCCTCAAATGAGTGCGATTGTGATACTAGTCCGTTTCCGGAGCCACCATCCCGGGCACTCAGCCTGCTCGTGGGACGTGTGGCGGCTCTTGAGCTTGGTGGTGGACGTTTTAGAGACACATCACTCCCTTTGAGGCCCTTGTCAATCCCAAGGAGATATCTCCTCGGTGACACTGGATCCGTTACCTGAGGGGCCCGCCGGGTTGGAGATAATGGGACCTGAATGCCAGTGGAGTGAAAGTGATCACTCGTTTCGCGTGCAGGTATATTCCTTGAGGCCTGGTTGTGGATACGTGATGAGAAGTCAGCTGCCGAGGCAGGTCTGGGAAGCACATTATCCTCGTGTCTCTCGCGGGCCGGGGTCCCCATCTTCTCACGGTTCTTCTGGATTTGTTTTATTTTGAGCCGAGCTTGAATGGCAGCTAGCTTCAGCTGAAGCGTTTCTTCGTCCTCGTCTTCGTCATCCTCCGCTTCATCGAGTCCGTCACTCAGGAGCTGTGCGGCTTTATCCCGTAAATTAGGTGTGGTAGCTGAGTGCTTCAATGGAGATCCGAAAGTCTCCCGCCGGCGTTGCATTTCCTCATACCTTCGTCGTCCACCGGGGGAGCTGAGGAGGGCTTCCCGGGGAGATTTGGGCGGCCACGAGCTCTCAACCACTGCGGTAAACATCCCTTGTCAGACACGCTCCCTTTGGTAGGGTTTCCTTATATCGATCAACTTACTACTGGTCATTGCAAGAACTTCCTCCTTTGCCTTAACTGGGTGTATCTGATATCCGTATTATGGTCTTGATACGAATTCGCTCCGTGACAGCGTTGTAGCCATATCCAGTTTTCTAGGGATGCGGGGAGAGCCCAAGTCGCGTACGGGGCACGAAAATAACAGCGAGCGCGGTCTCTTTGGTAGAGGTGACTTCGAAATTGGGTCGGTGCAAGGGGGCCCGCACACAGCGCCTTCGTGCTGCCCTCCGCAAAGCAAAAGGCAGAAAGCAAAATTGCGACTAAGAGGATTATTGGAATCGTGCATCGAAGGTGAAGTCGCCCGAGATGAAGGCAGATGATTGGTTGCGTGCCGACAGAGCGCGTCGCGTCCAAAGAGGAAAGTCACGCGTTTTCCAGTCATCCTGATCTACACTTCGATTCCGAGATAAAACCCTCTGCGATATTGTCTCATTACGACCGAATTGACCGTCTATCACCTTCAATGTTGAACCGCTAACAGATTACAAGAACCCATCAAGCTATTTTTTTTGTGTCGCCTAAAATGCGAACCCGTGCCTCTGCCCCCACCGCGGGCCAAACTGAATCCTCCAAACCGGCCTCCAAAGCCCAAGCCCAATCCCCAGCAACCCCTGTGAAGCCCAGCAAAACATTTATTCTACCTTCTTTCACTAGTCAAGATGCTCGATTTGTCACATTACCCAATCCGCGGACGCAGGAACTCTCTCGCTATTTCTTCTGCCCCAAACTAGGCGTGTACGAGTTCACCGTGGTGGCATCCACGCCGCAACTTCCGCGGAGTATTCTCTTCACCTCCAAGTCCAAGCCCGGAGAAGGAAAGACCCCTAGCGAACAAGCACCGGGGACCATCACCAAAAACGCAGAACTGTTAATCGCTACCCCGATTGATATTATGTTCTTCATGATACCGCTGCTCTCTTCTTCGGGCCCCTTCCAGCCCCTAGATGATATCATTGATTCCTACGATGATTTACCTGGTCACCTCCGTTATATCCTCTACAATGACGTTTTCCGAGATATGCTCGTGCAGCGAGTCGATGCCGTTTGCGATTCCGTGGAGGCGGGCGACGAGAAGATGTTCCGACTCAGTGAAGCGAAATTCCTCAAGGAGCTAATCGCCAAGGGGGAACGGATGGTCGCGGAGGGCTTACCAAAGAGCTTGGAGGAATATTTTGTGAAGCAGGCCCTGGCTCCGCCTCTAATGTCTGTAGCGCGTACCGACATCAATACTAGTAATGCTGGGGCAGCACCGTCAAACGACGGCGAGGAAGGCGAGTCCCAAACTCAGTCCCAAGAAGGCAAAGATACCCAGTCCACAACTACAACATCAACTGCTACGTCGTCGACATCGGCCTCGACACCCCTCAGCGAGTCTACCCCAGCCGCGGAACAGCTACCCGAACAACCAACATGTCCGGACAGTGTCGTCCACCTGCGAAGGATATCTACCGCTCTATCTTTCATGAAGCAGTCATACATCTCTCCGGAACTTTGTGTACGGCTCGACGAAATGCTCGCCAACCCGGAGAGCCCGATGGACTTCAAGCCGCTACACGATCACCTGAAGCATCTGGCCGAGTTGCGTGCGGAGGCTCTCGCTTCCCGATCCCTGGGTGATTTCACCCGCAAGAGAAGCGCAGAAGACGACGAGGTTGCAGAGTCCCAAGCAGAGAAGAAACGACGCAAGGAGGAGGAAGAGAAGAAGAAAAAGGCCGGGGAGTCTCGTGGGGTGAGAGATCTGAAAAAGGTCAATACAGCCGGGATGAAGAAAATGAGTGACTTCTTCTCCAAAGCGCTCCCGAAGAAAAAATCATGACGCATTTTCCAGACGTGGTAAAAGTCTACAATTGTACTCTTTATAGATTCTGAGAGCATGGTTATTGTGAATGAGGGGGGAAATTCTCCGACATTGAAGATCATTCCCGCAAATGTTCTGCCTTAAATCAGGGTCGATGTCACGAGTCATTATTACTCGCATCCATGACATGCAGGGGAAAGTTTGGAGGGATCGCCGATCGAGGCATTTTATCCAGATCGCACGGGCTTTTACATGAGCCCGTGCTCTCCGTGTTCGCAAACTTCAGGTTGAGTCCCCAGTCTGTGAAAGGTACCGGGTTCAACCCCCAATCATTGGAGTAGTGGCCCAGTCCACGGATTGTTCCTCAGAAAAGCGAACCTTAAAGTAGGCTGCTTCATAGAGAGGAATAGAAGTAATGCTAGATCATCATCACATTGCGAACTATTTAATACATTCAATCTCATTTTCATATTCATTTTCAATATCATAATGTAAATTTTTTTTTTTTTTTAGCCTTTTCGTCTTAAAGCTCCACCTGAGAAATGGCGGCTCCCGCAACCCTTTATACTTTGTTAGTATTGTACTATGTTCGATAAACAATTGGAAGATAGAGAAGAGGGGGAAAGTCCATACACGAAAGATCCGTTAGAAGGCTTGCTGATGACCATCGCCTGAGCCAGCTTCTCCTCACTGAGATCAGGGAAGTTCTTCGAATAATATTCCTCCTTCAGGGCTTTGGTCACGGCCTCCACCTTCGACTGGGGAAGCATGTGAACAGTGCAGCCACCCCATCCGGCGCCCGTCAGACGACTTCCCCAGGTTCCTGCCCGGCGAGCGATAGCACAGATGTCATCAACCTGGGGCGCGCTACATTCGTAGGCATCACGGCAGGAGGCCTGTGACTCATTCAGCAGTTGGCCTAGATAGAGAATGCGCTTGTTATCTAGGGTCGAGGCTTTAGCTAGACAAGCCTTGAAGTCAAGCACCCGGCGGGCCTCGGTGAAGCAGTGCAAGGCGCGCTGGCGCAGCTTGAAGCGGTCGGCCTGGACAGGGAATGTAGAGAGGTATGTGGCTTCGAGTTCAGGGACGGTGATTCCGAGGAGCTGGGCGATCTCCTCGCGGGTGTACCCTTGCTCCTGGGTGAAGAGGTCCATGGTTGCCTGGATAACGGAGTCGATCTGGTACTCGAGGGGATCGCCGAGACGGCCCTCCTTGCGCATTAATTCGTTGTGGAAGTTCCGGAGGCTGTACCCGAGAGAACTCTTGTCCTTGTGGAGCTTAACGCCGTTGCGCGCCGCTAGAACAACGGCAGCCAGTGTGCACTCGGCCACACGCAGGTTGTAGTGGCGCGGCGCGGTCTCGGCCTTGTTGGAGGTAACGAAGCTCTGGGCGACGAGGAAGGTAATCTCCTCTTCAGCCTTCGGGATGGGGACGTGTTGCACCTCAAAGTTGGGAAAGAACTGAGTGTAAAGAAGGTATCCCCGGCGGGAGAAGATGGAAGCTGCTTGGTCCATACTGCGAGCAGAGGGGATAAGGATCAGTAGGTCGGGGTGGGGATAGGATTCGGGGGTAAAAAGAAAAGACTTACCCTCCTGAGTACACACCAACGGCGCGTTCCGAAACAATAGCTAGGTCTAGTAACTCCTGCTTCGAGACATTGCGGTTGTTCGCCTTCGTAGCGGCCAAGGCAGTGGCGCAAACGAAAGCCGCGCTGCTGGAGATGCCACCACCTGGGGGTACGTTTCCGTCCACCAGAACCTCCATACTGGCTGGTGCAAACGATCCATCTGTATTGTTTTTGCGCAGGAAGTTCAATGCCTCTATAAGCCCGGATTTGAAGTAATTCACCCACTCGTGCTTCTTGGGGTCAATCTCGATGTCTCGATCATTAGGGATTGTAAACTCGCGGGTCGGGAACTTCTCCGGTTGCACATTGGCAATCTTCACCACTGCTTCCGAACCAGCAGAAGGGATGCTCTTGACAGCCATGATGACGTCGACACTAACGGCGGTTGGGAGGACATCGTACAAGTTGTAGTCGATGTGCTCTCCGATGATATTCACACGACCAGGGCTGCGAGCCACAAAATCTGGGCGATGACTGTATAGCTTGTTAAACTGGGAAACTAGCCCGTTGAATCGTGCTTGATGCTCGGGAGCAACGGAGGTAGCGGAGGCGTCGTCGGTCGCATAGACCTCAGCGATGGATTCCGTTTGGGGAACAAGTTCCTGCGGGGTTGCCATGATGGTGGGGCACTTGGAGGGGCAAGAAGAACGACAGTGTGCAAAACTGTTGACAGCTTGTGCCGTGTGAAAAGAAGCAAACAACTAAAGAAGAAAATCAAAAGAAAGCAAACGGTTAGGAGAAGATGTAGAGGAGGTGTAATAGTAAAAGAGGGGGTGGTTCCTGTCACGAGAAGATTATTCGGTTGTAAGTAGGTCACTACAGTAACCCTGGCAGTAACTTGTGCATGAGGGGGAAATTTCCCAGACTTTAATTTATTAACAAATAGCCCCAGACAGCGGGACTCTACCAGAAACAGCTACCTCCAGCAGTACGATTGCGTCGTGATAATTTGCCCTCAGAGTCGCTACAAGTGGAGATACCGGAAATGATGGACTGCCCGCCGGCTTCCGTGCCCCATTCGCCAAAAGGTTGTTGTTTTCGGTCAGATTCGTTCACCGGCAGTCCGAGTCTTCAGCGCTTTTCAACCGATCCCTACTCGGCTTCTCTTTTGGTCGGCTCAATTCTGCCCCAGAAAAGTTCCCCGGCTTTATTAAACTTGTTCAAGCCTTCAAGCCTGCTACTGGTCTATCTGGGAGGCTTTGCACATTTTGAGTTCACGAACTCTTTTTTCACCCCCCAAAGAGAACAGCCAGAATCGGCGAGATTTCCGATCAAATCCATTGAGAACTCGGGGCAAAATTAGCCGAAAGCACGAGGAGGCTGCTTGACATTCTGCACACTACTACTCTCTCGGGCTGCGGCAATTTGCAATCAGTACCAAACCAGAAATTCTTTTCTCTTGGCCGCAAGCCAAGAAAGCAACCATAATATCATTAATAATTAAGAGCTTAGTAGACACCCTCCTACCTCTCCAAGGCTTTCTTATCTTTAAGGTAATATTCCCTGCATTAGATAGTGTGACCACATATATGGTGAACTGGGGAGGACGATATCATAGAATCTAGTCCATCCTTCGAACTTTATATGGCTCTCACAATAACTCGCACGTGGAAGATTCCAAAGCATGTTCGAGTAATATCAAAAAATCCAGCTTATCAAGATGTAGTAAATTCTACTTACACCCAATCACAATTCCAGGGAGAATATTTATACCCCAGTTGACAGTCTGACGAGTGAACTTTTCTTCTGGAACCGACGGGACTTCCTGTGCAAACTCTCCCTGTTTTACTCCGTTCTTGTAGTCTTATTCTACGGCTTTCTTCGGGGTAGTATTTTCTTTTGCTTCTTTTCTTCTTTTCTTCTATTTTGCTTTTTCCCGTTTTTCCTTCTCTCCACTCCAGCTCTTCCAATAGCACCACTACTAAAATAAGGCGAACTTTAGATAGATCGGCCAAAGCTTGACTGAGCCATCACAGAATTAAAGCTCTTTCCTTGTTCCAAGGTTATTCTGAAATGTTTCCTTGAAAAAAGGCCTCTGTACTACACGTTCCTTTCATAGTCGTCTTTTAAACTCAGTGGTATCACCTCGCTCCGGGATCGGCTGTACGCCAGTTGACAACGTGAACTTTCAAGTACCTCGAGCAGAACACCTCCCGCTATCACACCTCGCATTATTGGTGGACGCACCACACCCCTGCACTACTTGAGACTTGTCCGGGGTATTAAGCATGGCAACATTGATAGCCAATAATGCAAACCATCCATTTTTTTATCACTATGATTGACGAGGGGTACCTCTCCTGCGCCTATCGTCTCCGCAGCAATGGATACGGAGCAAACAGTTGGGAATCCGCAGTAATTCCCTTCCCTGTTTCTCGATCCCTCGAAACAGGGAAGAAGGAACTCTGTACAGTAAGCATCAACAATCGTGACTACAGAGTAAGCAACGCAACAAGAGGCGTGAGAGGGGACACAGCATGAAAATTCAAGTATGCAGTGGGTTCAGAATTCCAAACAAATTTACCGATTGATCTGAAGAATCGCTTCATCACCGCAAAACTATAATAATAGCCACCATGAGTCAACTGCAGCTAGTGACAGAAAAAGCAGCGCCTGCGACCGAGGATGAAAGAAGGTGGTGTGGTTTGATGCCCACCAACGCCCCTTGATTGATCCAATCAGCGCCATCTCTCGCCTCTGGCTGCCGATGATCGGAGCGGTGGATTGGCATGGGCCAATCAGTATCCCCAGATTATTCGACTCAGTCGCCGCTAAACCATCCTGGGCTAGGCATTTTGGATCTTCTTCCCCGAAGTCTGAGTCTTCCTCCTCCGGCTTTAAGGGACCTGGTGCTACTCGCCTCTGCTGGTGACTTTTTTTCTCTCTATTGACCTGCACGAGTTCCGCTTCCCTTGGCCTGGTACTCATCCACACAAAGATGATGCCTCTAAGACCATCCAAAAGCGCCCTGCGCGCCCTCCATTACCAGAGGTATATCGCCTCTGGGAGAAGATCTTTCGTTTCTTCTTCAGTGGCCGCGGTCTCGACGCCCCACCGCTTTTCGACTCAGAAACGTTTCCAGAGCACAGCGACGGCTACCGCTTCGTACGTGTTGCCTTACCCAGCCATCCACCATCTCACCAGAACAATTGGTCTTGTAAACAACTTTTAATCTCATCTTTCTCTTTATTATAGACGACCCAGCCCTAGCCCCGCCTTCAACCAAGAACCCGATCGTAATGAGGTATCGCCTCTCCAAAATCGACAGCTCCCCGAGCTGGACGACTCGTATGTGAACCCTACCTGTAGAACCTACCCCTAGCTGTGTGGGCATTGAGCTGATTTGATTTCTCCCGGAATGTTAGTTTCGTCGGTCTCAGCGGTGGAGAGATTTTCCACGAAATGATGCTGCGCCTAGGCGTGAAACATATTTGTGAGTCACTCAAGCTTCTTTTATTTTTTTTATGTCGGGCCAATCGAAGAAAATAGACAGCAATACTAACTCGTGGCGACATAGTTGGATACCCTGGTGGTGCTATTCTTCCCGTATTCGATGCCATCTACAACTCCAAACACTTCGACTTTGTCCTGCCCCGACATGAGCAGGGTGCTGGCCACATGGCCGAAGGTTATGCCCGGGCTTCCGGTAAGCCTGGTGTCGTTCTCGTCACCTCTGGCCCCGGTGCTACCAATGTTATCACCCCCATGCAGGATGCCCTTTCCGATGGCACCCCAATGGTCGTTTTCTGCGGCCAGGTCCCCACCACTTCGATCGGTACCGACTCTTTCCAAGAGGCCGATGTGATCGGTATTTCTAGAGCGTGCACGAAATGGAACGTGATGGTCAAGTCCGTCGCCGAGCTCCCCCGACGGATCCAGGAGGCGTTTGAAATCGCAACCAGCGGCCGTCCCGGCCCCGTCCTCGTTGACCTTCCGAAAGATATCACTGCGGGTATCCTCCGAAAAGCTATTCCCATGAACAGCACCATTCCCTCCCTCCCTAGTGCTGCAACCATGGCCGCCAAGGAACTGAGCATGAAGCAGCTCCAAAACACAATTGGCCGTGTCGCCCGCCTTGTTAACGTCGCCAAGAAGCCCGTCCTCTACGTTGGTCAGGGTATCCTCGCCCGTCCGGAAGGCCCTGAGATCCTCAAGGAGCTAGCCGACAAGGCACAGATCCCTGTGACTACCACTTTGCAGGGCCTAGGTGGATTCGATGAGCTCGACCCTAAGGCGCTGCACATGCTCGGCATGCACGGATCTGCCTACGCTAACATGGCCATGCAGGAGGCAGATTTGATCATCGCCATTGGCGCCCGTTTTGATGACCGTGTGACGGGTAACATCTCCAAGTTTGCGCCTCAGGCCAAACTGGCTGCTTCCGAAGGTCGTGGTGGTATCGTTCACTTCGAAATCATGCCCAAGAACATCAATAAGGTGGTTGAGGCGGACGAGGCTGTCGAGGGTGATTGTGCTGACAACATCCGCCTCCTCCTTCCTCAGATCGAAACTGTGTCTGAGCGACCGGAATGGTTCGCCCAGATCAACGACTGGAAGGCCCGGTTCCCCTTCTCTCTCTATGAAAAGGAGACCCCAGAGGGCCCTATTAAACCGCAGGCCCTGATCGAGAAACTCAGTGATCTCACCGCTCATATGAAGGACCGCACCATCATCACCACCGGTGTCGGCCAGCACCAGATGTGGGCTGCCCAGCACTTCCGCTGGCGGCGGCCTCGCTCCATGATCACCTCTGGTGGTCTTGGTACCATGGGATACGGTCTCCCTGCCGCCATCGGTGCCAAGGTTGCCCGACCCGATTGCCTCGTTATCGATATCGATGGCGATGCTTCCTTCAACATGACCCTCACTGAACTCTCGACTGCTGCTCAATTCAACATTGGTGTCAAGGTCCTTCTCCTGAACAACGAAGAGCAGGGTATGGTCACCCAGTGGCAGAACCTCTTCTACGAGGACCGCTACTCGCACACCCACCAGAAGAACCCCGACTTTGTCCCCCTAGCCCAGAGCATGGGCGTCGCTGCTGATCGTTGTACCGACCCCGCGGATGTGGAGGCGAAGCTCAAGTGGCTGATCGAAAGCGAGGGTCCTGCCCTTCTGGAGGTGTTCACCGACCGCAAGGTGCCCGTGTTGCCCATGGTTCCCGGCGGTAGCGCCCTGCACGAGTTCCTTGTTTTCGATGCCGGTAAGCAATCCAAACTCTAGTACTCATTGCTCTTAGTCTTCAAGTTTGATCGCTAATATCTTTTTTTCTTTGCAACAGCCAAGGACCGTGAGAGGAGAGCACTGCTTAAGAAGAGGAATCCTCATTTCAAATAGGTGTTTTATCGAACGCGGACGAGAAGATGTCTCACGTCGATGATTTGAGTAGTTACAAAAGTGCCCACCGATCTTTTTCTCTGTTGATATCCTCGGCGTTTCTGGCGGGTTCTAAAAACGCTAGCGGGAGCCTTTGTGCACCCTCAAGAAATATCACGCGGTCTTACTCTTCATGGGGGAGAAGTTGTACTACAGTGGCTGTGAGGGAGCTGGATTGAAAACCACGCACCGTTCCTGGAGGTTTAGGAGTATGAATCGAGTGGTCATTCAATATTTTTTATATTTTTTACTTGTTCTTTTTTACCAGATGCCCCCTATTTTTTTCCCCCGCCTCTTCGCCCTCATCTTCTTTTTTGGCCTGTTTTAATGGTTTTGTGGTCTGCCAAAAAAGTTCCCTCGGTTCTTCCCTGACGCTCTGCCGTTGTATATAATCCGTTTGTTAGTTTTGTTGAGTAAGAAGGCAGTGTAATAGGAAAAAGGCGTTCACGCATCACTTTCCTTGAGTCTAGGCCTTGTTTGACTATAATTGCTGTCTTTAAAGTATAGTTAATTGTTGTTATTGGTATTGTAACCGCTCCCGTCGCCTCGCCGAGGTCCTCATCACAATGAAAGCAGCTGATGGTGCTGTTCCGACCGTCAAAAACGCCATCGCTCCGAGGACCCTCACGTGACGGCGGCAGATTGAATGTGCTCGTTGTAACTCAAAGCCGCTGCTGGCATCCGAAAATTTAGCTCGCTACTGATTTGCCTCAAGGCAGGAGTTAGTCCAAGTTTTGAGCGGTTCTCGTGCGTTGTTGGGTGCGGTGCTGGCTGGCTTTTAAGTGGTAGGACTCCAACGGAACCCAACTTTCCTACCCCCTCTCCTGCTGGCCCCCTCATCTTAATTCTTTTGCCTCCACTACTTACTTGCACGACTTGCGACTTCACCTTTACTATATCCCCGATCCGTGACTCCATGATCCCCAGGCTCGATCTATCATCCCCCCACAGGATGCTGCCTGCCTCTTTACTTCTCTAATTACTGTGATTTTATTTTATTTATTTTCGGAAACGACCATGGCATCGCTTCCGAGCTACTCGGCCTCTGGCAGAACAAATAATTCTCCGCCCACCGCCCGGGAGGAGAGGGTATCACCGGAGCCTAATATGCTGACCACCGACCCGGCCAATCCGTCGTCAGATGCGATCGAGGAGAGCGAGATGGTGTTCTTGAATAAATCTACGGCTGAGGAAGGCGAGATGTCACACCGCAAAGCCCCAAGGCAGAGCGTGGACCCCATCACGTCACCATCACCATCCTCGGGTCTACCGCCCAACCTCGAAGAACCCCGTAAATGCTGGATCTGCTACACCGATGAGACGGAAGACACCCCGTTGAATTCGGAATGGCGGTCGCCCTGTCCCTGTGCCCTGACGGCCCACGAAGCTTGTCTGCTCGACTGGCTCGCGGATCTCGAGAACCCCCGCTCCCGCAAACGCAACGGCCACAATGCAAAGATGGTGTGTCCGCAGTGTAAGACCGAGATCGTGGTCACCCGTCCGCGCAGTTACATTGTGGATATCGTGCGCATGGTCGAACAGCTTGCCGGTCGGCTCGTGCTTCCGGGGATGGTGTTTACGCTGGCCGGCACGGTCTGGGCTGGATGTTGTGCGCACGGGGTCTACTCGATGTATTTTGTCTTTGGTACCGACGAGGCCCGACATATCTTGGAGGAGGCGGCGGACGGCTCGTGGAACTCGGGCTTGAACCTGGGGCTACCGCTCATCCCGCTGGTTTTGATCTTCTCGCGGACCCGCTACGCCGAGGGTCTGCTCCCCGCCATCCCGGTGTTGTTTTTCGCCACGCATAACCCGGGCCACGAGCCTGACCTGGATCTGTGGCCGCCCAGCGCTGCAGTGACCTTTGCTGCTCTCCCCTATGTAAAGAGCTTTTACGGGGCAATTTACGATCGGATCTTTGGCAAATTGGAGAGGAAATGGATCGCTGAGGTTCAGCCCCGCCAGGCGGACATTAATGAATTTGATGATAATGCACCCCCTGAACATCCCGAGCCCGACCCGGAGCCGGCGGAGGGCGCAAATGGGCAGATCCTGATGGAATTCGATTTGGAGTTACAAGTTGGCATGGGAGGTAATGACGTTGGCGCGCAGGAGGCGCTTGGTTTAGCTTTAGGGGACGAAAACGGAGCACAGCAGCAACAACAGCAGGGAGGTCAGAACCAGGGAGCAGGCGGCAATGGCCAGGCCTTGGGGCTGGGCCAGCGCGATAATCTAATTCATGAGACCAGCAGCCTTGCGGATATTATCCTGGGGGCCCTGGCGTTTCCGGCGGTATCGGCATCGGTGGGCGGGCTCTTGAAGTACGTGCTACCCAAATCATGGACGACCGTATCGAATCTAGAGCGAGGTAGGCCGGGATTGTTACAGACCCGATGGGGCCGCAGTGTGATCGGTGGGTGCGTCTTTGTGTTGCTGAAGGATGCGCTGGTGCTGTACTGCCGGTGGAAGCTTGCTCAGACTCATCGGCGACGCAAGGTACTAAACTACGACCGAACGAAGAAACAAGTCTCCGGGAAGCGGTAACTAGCTCTCCCCCATCCTATATTCCTATTCCTTGTCTCCTTTCTTACAGGCAGTTTCTACTGTCTCTCATGATAACCCGTCAACCTGTTTATGATGCATCCCAATGGCGTTCTTTTCTGTTCTTCTGGAGAAAGTGGGCTATACCACCGGGTGGTATACTCGTTTCTCATATGTTTGATAATTTTTGCCAAACATTTACCTCTTGTTACGATACATGGATCTACCCCTGACTACTGGCTCTCGCTCCGAGAATTATCTAAAGCCGGTCAGGTCATTTTAGTGGAATATGACACAATATTAATTCTGCATTCCTCTTGACCAGTAGGCCAGCAGTGATCAGCAGCCCTCACCAATAATATCCCATGAAAATCTCAACATATTAATTTGGTGAGTGTCGGAATATCCTGATATTCTACCAATCCACCAACCAGTGGCTACTTTTGCTCTCGATGGAACACAATTAGCGCCAAAATTAGAATTAAACCCCCCAAAAAATAAGACGCACTCCTAAATTAAGTACTAAGCCTAAATACAATAAATATCTAGCCCATCCTGAAAAGCAATCGCCTGGGAGCTGTTGTCCATCTCGGGCAGCGCGTAAATGAATTAGCGCGCGCCTAACCAAACTTTCACCCCGAAAAAAAGAGAGAGCATCAGGCTAACCTTCTCACTTTCACCTTCCCGTTCCTTCAAACACCACCCAATTCCAACCCAATTCCCTTCAATTACAGGGAAAAGTACGCCCCGGAGGAAGATGCGCTCTTTGTCTCCCGTTCTCGCCTCCCTGGCGAACGTATTCCGAATCCCACTCTCGCAAACCAGCCCCCGGCCAGCCCTCACCACCCTCCTCAAACCCGCAACCGCTTCTCTCGGTACCCAACAGCAACAACAACCCCGAACCTTCTCAACAACCACCGCCCTCTTCAAACGAAAGGGAAATGCACCCCGGATAGACCGCCGAATCAGTTCGTCCCCTTCCTTCCTTCCCCCCTTCCCCTTCCCACCCCCAAAAAGGAATTCTATAACCAGTCATACTAATGTTTTATTTTAGCTCTAATCCGTTACTTCCTCCACCACCCCCTAACCCCTCGCCCCCTCCGCTTCTCCCGCACCCGTTTCCTCCGCCACTGGACCATCCACCGCGCATGGCAACTCTACCAGGCTCAGCAGCGTCGGGCCCACCAACTCGAGCTCCAGCGACAGTGGCAGGTGATGTCGGCGGCGTGTGAGGAGTTGCGGACTGGGGCCGGTGATGGCGGCCGTCTGTTTAGGAAGAGTATGATTAAGACGAGGGTGTTTCAGGATATGTTTCCGATTGAGTATGGACGCTTGCAGACGGAGGCGCCGGGGAGGGAAGGGTGGAATTATGAGTATAAGAAATGATCGCACCCTTTTTCCACCTTTCTTGTGTTTGGACGCAGTGATGTGGGTTTAGTTTTTGTTTGCTTGACATAGGTTTTTTTTTTTTTTTTCTTTTTGTGTAAAATGTATAATATGTTCTGTACAGTTTGGTTGGGCAGTCTATTGAATAGATTTAAATTATCCAGAGGGTCTACGATTTATAGAATTGGAGGTCTGGTGTGGATTTACCGTAACACGTAGATAAAGAGTACACAGTACTAACAGTTGATGAAGAGTGAGTACTAATCAAGTAATAATATCAATCAAGAAGAATAATACCACCCAAACGCCAAAAATGCAAGATCCTATCTCAGCCAACGTCATCCTCTGTCCTCCTTTTTGGAATCCAATCTAACAAGCCCGCGGAACGTATGAATGAAGGAACGACGGTACGCATCAACGTATGAACGTAAAAAAGCAGCGGAAAGAAGCGAAATCGGATCGGCGACTTCTGTAATCTGGAAGTTCATAGCACAATACAGCACGATGATTTCCGCTGATCGAACGTCAGAAGTGCCGCGCGAGTTGCCGCTTCGAATACATCGTCCACCCCCTCTCCAGTCAAGGAGGAGCATTCCAGGTATTTTCTCGCTTTAATCTGTGTCGCCGTCTCACTCCCCTCCTTGGAAGTCACGAATCGGAGCGATTTCTTTCTCATCTCTTCGATTGCTAACGGGTCGTCTCGCAGATCTTTCTTCAACCCAACCAATATGATCGGTACTCCGGGACATCGTTCGTTGGCCTCTTCGATCCACTATGATTATCTCAGCGGGATTGTCCTTCCAGCTGGGGTTTCGGGGCTTACCTTGTGTTTTACGTTCTCGAGAGAATCAGGTGTATCGACGGCAAATCCGATGAGAATAACGTGCGCTTTTGAATATGCTAGCGGACGTAGTCGTTCGTAATCTTCTTGACCGGCCGTATCCCATAGTGCCAACTGAACCGATCGACCATCTACTCTGCAGTCCGTCACGTAGCTCTCGAATACCGTCGGAACCTGGGGCATGATAGGTTAGATTAGGATGCCTGGACCGTTGGGATAAAAAAATGTTACGAACATAATGCTAAAGCCGCGGTATTAAATCAGCCTATATCCTTTTGTCTTTGTTTCTTTTTAAGAACCTCTAACTTTCAGGTATGAGTGATACTCACTGTCGGGAAATAACCGAGCGTAAAGACACTGAGGAGACTAGTTTTACCACAGGCACCATCCCCGATAATCACCAATTTTCTACATTATAGATTGATAGATTAGCATAACTTTATTGGCAGGGCCGACTGAGCCCGTTCTCTAAACGTGAGCGAGGAGGGCAAGGAAAGAAGAGAGTAAAATATAGCGATCCATATTAGAAGCGGGCCTGAGGATAAAAGAAGGGGGGGAAGGTAGGGTGGGTTGAATCTAATATCGTCACTGCCTCCCACTCACTCCGCCGCTAACCAAGCCATAAATAGATATGTATGTCTATACGTACCTTCGCATCACATTATCATTCTGTTGTTGCGCCATTTTCGGATCTCGAGACCTCGAAAAATAAACCCCCTTTGGAGATGATACGGAACGGTAGAGGGCAATGCAGGTTGACAATCCAGACGGATGGAGTAAGGCCCTTGGCGGCAAGCAAACCCGAAACAACACAAGAAGCAACAAGCGCTCGGGAGATTCCCTAATTGGCCACTGTTGCCGAAGAAGTAGGATTTGGGATGATTTTGGGGATTAGGGACGGATGGAAGGCGAAGAGGGGAAGAAAAGGAAGAAAAGAGAGCAAGGAATAATGGGTGGTGGCCTGGGAGCAAGTCCGTCCCCTCCCCCTAACTGCTTTAATCGCTGAGGATAGATTGATTTGCTTTTGGGGGGCGTTCTGGAAGGCGGTCGAGATGCGCGAGGCTGACTCGGCTTGGGGGTGAAGCTGTTGTAAGGTACGTACCGGGTGAAACTGGTTCTGTAAGAGTATTGGAATTACGTAGGAATTAATTAGAAAAGAAAAAGAGAGTGTGAATGAATGAATGAATGAAAGTCTACAAACACTCTCTATATATGTCAAAGAAGGGACACGAAAATTAGAATGAAAAAGAAGATTGAAAGGACACACTAATTGTTATTGCCCGACGGCCGTTGTGCTAGTAATCAAAGGGCAGGATGAGATCGGCTGGCCCCAGTCGTGAGGCAGAGCTGAACTCTTCAAGAACCTCCAACCACTGAGCTGCACGGTAGCCCACTTGTCACGAGTGAGAGGCTTGTCTCAGTATGACGGAGCCCCGACCAGACTCTGACAGTCCAACTAGTATTCTTTCTCGGTGCAATTGTTATTATTAGTAGGAGTGGGAAAGCAACGGCTATTGCCCTAAATGAAGGGCAGACAGATGAAGGGTAAACAGCCGAGCACAAGCAGTTGCTACCTCCCCATTCAATGCGATTGGACAAAAAAACTGTGATATTATTACCTGAAGATCAGATCATCAGAGAGCCTTAGGCCTCCAATTCCGGCTTCTTCCTTCGCTTTTGAAAAAAGGCCTTCCAATATACCAAAGACAGAAGAAAAAAAAAAGAGCAAAAAGTCATCCTTGGTGTCGTGGACGCTGATGAATGGCTTTACTCTGCAGATCTGAAACCCAAGGACAAAGGTGGAACCCTCCGCTTGGTCAACACCACACTGCCCTCGATATCCCATTCCCCCCCGAAGATTCCGACTGGCCCAGGATCAGATGTTGATCCTGTTTCCTTTCTTGTCTTGATTCTCCGATTTCTTCCCCAATGGACACATTCTAAGACTTCGAGGAGCTTCCCAGCGACAATCTTTCTTATTCGAGAGGTTGAATCACCCGCCTCAGCTTCAACCTCAGCTGAATGATAGGCAGCCTGGCAGGCCCTACTATAGGCTAACTGACTCCTTAAGCCTGTAGTTGAACCCTAGCTCGCTCCTTCAGGGCTGTCTTGAATTTTTTCTTGCTCTTCTCGGGTTAATTCAAGACAAGAAGTGAGACTCGAACTGATTCAGATGATCAAGCGGAGGTCAAACCGCGAAACAAAAGGCGGCATGGTGTCTGACAACACGCCGATCAATTTTCAATTGATTCCTGTCGTCGGGTCGAGATCCAAGCACTGAACATTGATCTCATATCATATTATTGGTGAATCCTACATATTATTGACCTTCGCCTGTCCTTGTATACTGCTATCCACTGGTGGCGGACTGTCGGTATCCCCACGGGTCTCAGTTGGGCAAAGCGCTTTATTATTGTAAAGATCCCCGGTGGTGGATAACATGGTCAAGTTCCTTGACCACAAAAACCTAGGCATACTTCCTTACTGAACTTGATCGTCTGCGAAATCAGCGGTTTAAATCTTTCATGGTCACCAAGGTATCTCTTGGCGCGGGTCGAGAGTGAATTAGAATGTATTGTGCAGATGCTACGAACCACTCAATTCAGAGTGGAAGATGATACAGGTAAAACTCCTATTAAATCAACCTGGGTTTCATACAGAGCTCTTCATGGTATAGTTATTGCCAGCATATACAAAGGAGTTGGAATTTCTTTGGGTTTGGAGCGTGGTAGGTCACCCTCGCCTAACAGCGTGTAAATTATTCTTGTAGGGTGGGTTGATAAGATAAGTAGATGACGTCTCAAGCTGGCAATCATAAGTAATGAAAAAATATCCTGTAATCCCCCTATTTGACGAGATTAATCAGTCATTGAGGGATGCCACAAAGCCTCAGCAGTGGAGATCATGGATATACCTCCAAGTTCCAAGTTCTTTGTTTATATTACCTTTTTGGGCCACCAGCAAACACAGGCTGTATCGCCCAGTATGGTACCGTCTTCAGTCATAGCCAATACAGAATTACATGAGTTCCTGAGGCTTC
This sequence comes from Aspergillus diversus, assembly GCA_027569885.1. NCBI lineage: Eukaryota > Fungi > Ascomycota > Eurotiomycetes > Eurotiales > Aspergillaceae > Aspergillus > Aspergillus diversus. The sequence goes on from JAPDKZ010000030.1 coordinate 280,316, forward strand.
AGGCACCAAACTCGCTTGCGGCGGCTATCCCTTTGCGGCCAGCGGCAGGGCAACCATCCAGAGCCCAACGCCCGGCGTCAAGATCCACCATCCAAACCCATCCTCTCCAGCCTTTGATCATCTCGCTTGGGTTTTGCGCATGTTCGCCGACGCTCGTCCCTATCCGACACCCTGTCCCCTTTCGCTACCCTCTCAGTCACCCTTTAGCGTTGTTCCGACCCCCCCCTAGGACGCCTTAACCCTTTTCGTCGTGCCGCCGGTCAATTTCCACCCCTCTCCGCCCTCATTCCCCATTTGGCGACCTACGACTGTACCTAGGCTCGACACCAGCCACTTGGGACCGATTTTCTTCCAGCTACACGACCAGAACTTGGAGTGAGTCAATATTTCATTGTTCCTCCCTCTAGATTGTCGTGCCCAATCTCCTTTGTGAGATTGTTCATGAACTCCATTTTTTTTTTTCCCTTTTCCGCCTCCCCGTCCCACGCTTTCAGTGCTGTCCTTTCTGACAGATTTGCTTGCATCACTTTCCAGTGCGTGGTGGTTGGGCTGCAAACACATAGGAATACCAAACCTGCCGTCGCTACTCATTTTGTATCAACCACTGCGAGCGGAACATATGGTTCCATGTCTCCCCCACCTACGTCCGCAGCTCCTTCCACCTCAACAATGTCCAGCCATGTGCCGGCGAAAGCCCCTGCACGCTCTATGATTGGCGAAAACTACACCTCGGCCGACCCCCGCAACCTGTCAACATCAGATTCGAAGCCCGCATCGGTGAATCGCAAGAAGCAGAAACGCAGGGAAAAGCAGGCCGCTCGCCTGGCCGCGGAGCGTCAACTGGACAACGGCAATGTACCTTCGGAGTCCGTTGAACGGAATGGTGCAAGCCCCACGGGGCCCGCGAGCCATGAATATGACGAACAGGATGTCGATGAGGCAGACGAGAGCGGGAAAGGGCCCGAGGAGCAGGACCATGATCTACCGGACTTCGCAGGGTACTCACCGAACGAACTCCCCAAGACAACAAGTCGGAAGAAGAAGAAAAAAGGGAAAAAGAACCGGAGTGGCTCGCAGAACATGGGAGACGAGAGTTCCACACCTCTATCGACCCCCTCCATCTCTTTGTCGCATCCCCTCCCCCCACCTCTTCCCCCGCATTTCGGCTCCCGCACCATTTTGAAGTCGGCCAAAGACCGCAGCATCTGGAATACTTCGACGCAGGAAGAAAGAGAGAACATAAAAACATTTTGGTTGGAGCTAGGCGAGGAGGAACGGCGGCAGCTCGTCAAAGTAGAAAAAGATGCCGTCCTGAAGAAGATGAAGGAACAGCAGAAACACTCATGCAGTTGCACAGTATGTGGGAGGAAACGAACCGCAATCGAGGAAGAGCTCGAAGTGTTATATGACGCCTATTACGAAGAGCTCGAGCAGTACGCCAACAACACCCAGGGTACGTTCGACCGTGGCTCACCAATTGTCCCGCCTCCTCGACTATATCAACCACCCCTACGGCCGCCAGGCCAACATACTCGTACGCAAGGCCAGTTCCATCCATCGCGGGGTCGCATTCATGAATTGCCCGAAGATGACGAGGATTTAGAGGAGGACTATGACGAGGATGATGAAGACGATGAGCCGTACAGCGATGATGAGTTTGACGATGAGGAAACCCGTGCCGCGCGCGCAGACTTTTTTGCGTTTGGTAACAGTCTAACTGTGAAAGGTATGATTTGCAATACCGGTTTTGAATCTTCTTGAAACTCGGGCTGATTTTTTACTCTCTGTCTTGCTTTTCTACAATCAGACGGAATTCTCACGGTTGCAGACGATCTATTAAAAAACGATGGGAAGCATTTTATCGACATGATGGAACAACTGGCCGAACGTCGAATGCAGCGCGAGGAGGATACTCAGTATGGCATCGCCGCTGCACACCAATCCCTCCATAGTGGTCATAATCATGGGCCTTTGGATGATGATGATTATGACGACGAGGAGGACGAGGACTATGATAGCCAGGAAGAGGAGGACTACGAGGAAGATGAAATGGTTCGCCCTGCTTCCTACGTTGGAAGTACCGTAACACATTGGCTAACTATGGTATAGGATGCGATGACCGAAGAGCAACGCATGGAGGAGGGCCGGCGAATGTTCCAAATATTTGCAGCTCGAATGTTTGAACAACGCGTTTTAACAGCCTACCGAGAAAAAGTAGCCGAACAACGCCAACAGAAACTAATCGAGGAACTTATGGAGGAACAAAACCGGACTGAGCAGCGTAATGCTAAGAAGGCTCGCGAGGCGCAGAAAAAGAAGGACAAGAAGAAAATGCAAAAACAGGCAAAGGAAGAGGAAAAGGCCCGAAGGGAGGCAGAGAAGGCCGCGGAGGAAGCCGCCATTAAAGCGGAACAGGAGAAGAAGCTGGAGGAGCAAAAGCGGAAGAAGGAGGAGCAGCGGAAGAAGCGGGAAGCTGAGCGAAAAGCCCAGGAGGAAGATCGTGCGCGGAAGGAGGCCGAGAGGCAACGGCGACTCCGAGAAGATAGAGACCGGCAAGCGGAGGCTGAACGGAAGCAACGCGAGCAGAAGGAGCAGGAGAAGAAACGACGCGAGGATGCCCGACGAAAAGAGCGAGAGGAACGAGAGCTAAAAGAGCAAAAGGCTAAGGAGGAACGGGAGCGTAAGGCCCGCGAGGATCAAGCTCGAAAGGCCCGGGAGGCAGCTGCGAAAGCCGAACAGGAAGAGCGAGAAAAACTGGAGCTACAGGCAAAGCGAACATCACATCAAGGGCCACCGGTTCCTATCCCGACCAATTTGCACCATGTTCAAGGGGCTACTAGTCATCATCACTCGCCGCTCTACCAGGCTACGACGCCAGTACCACCAAAAGCTCCAACTCCTGCCAGGGCAAGACGCTCGTCGCAGCAAGGCTCGCACACTTCGTCTCCGCGATCTCAGCCCGCCAGCAGCACCGAACCTTCACAGATATCTTTGTCGCCGCGGTCAGTCCCCCTTTCTCCACCCTCGGGAGCCCCAATAATTGGTTCTAAACAAAGCCTTAGCCATCATCCTATGCTTCATCACCCTCAACCTTCTACACCACTGTCACCACTTGGCTCAGGCGGTAGATCCCACCCCCCAGGATTCTCGCCGGTCAACCCCCCCGGCCTATCTGGCATAGTTCCTCGACCCCCGATGAGTCATGAGTTACCCACATACCCGCCGCATACAGGGCCCCTCATGAGTCAACTTAGGGGCTTTCCTGCGCCTAATGGGATTCCTGCGCCTCCGGGAATGAATGGAGCCCGCCCAATGCCCCCGGGACGGGGCTTCCCTCTCGATCCTGGGTCGGCTCTACCGTTCCATACTCAGCAGCCTATATCGGGTGTGCTGTCCACACAGCAAACCGGATTGCCCCACGGTCACTCGCGACAACCTTCCGGTTCGTTTGAGCGATCTCCCCTTGACACGAACGCGCAATTATTCCCGATCACCCGACCTAGCCCTATCAAACGCCCGCCAAGCACTCAACAAGAGCAGCGTGGTGAAAACCACCGTGGCGCCCAAAAGGAACTTGACGATCTGAGTACACAACTAGGCAGCAGTGCACTACTTGACGATACCGATATGCCATTTACATCGCATTTATCTCAGTCGCTCCCAGGGGCATCAGCTGCTGGGAGCCTACCGGGCCCAGCACGTGCCAGCTTTGCTGCACCTTCACTATTCCCAGATCCTCTCAGTGGTGAGTTCACAGCCCCTTTCAACCTTCAGCTATCAGAACTGACGTTGGCACAGCGCCCAAGCACAGCAATTTCCCCGTGAGCCCCGTTGTAGGAGGTGGTACGTGGAGTGCACAGCTGCCCTTTGGGGCTTCCCCTTTCCCTGGCACACCAACATGGGGAACTGGCCCCGGTAAGCAGTTGTAAATCTGTCCCTCCCTACTGTAATATAATTAATGGAAATGTCTAGGGAGCGGCTGGTCAAGCAATGCCTTTGGGGTAGGCGCTCATCATCGAGCACATACGTCTCGACCTGTTGCAATTCGGCTCTTGGTGATCCAAGCGTGCAAGCAACTCAATACAATGAGTCCGTCAAAGGGCACGGGTGGTTACCATGACGTAAATATCGTCCTCCGCCAGGTCGACCAGCTGCGGCCACCTAATGAGCCCTCAATCTCTCTCAAGGAAATGCTCGACATCTGCGACACGGAAGGCAGTACACAAAACGGAGGCGGATCCTTCTTGACCAAGAGCAACGAGTCAGGCGAGTTTGTAAGATTTGAGCCGGACAACAACAGCGCGACATCGGGTCATAGAGGTAGCATCGCCCCTGGCGAAATCGGTAGCCCTATTCCTAACAGTAGTATGCCAGCTTTTGGTGGGATTGGCTCTACACCATCTTCATCCGTTCTGCGGCAGTTTTCTCCTCCCCTGGGTTTCTAGGCGTTTCCGGAATAGGCTTTTCATCAGTATGAATGGGGGAAATATTTAACTTTCATGTTTCTTTTTTTTCTTACGTTTTGGGATGAAAGAAGCTGCTGCAATGAACAATACTCCTGGATGTTTCTTCTTTTTCTCTTCATCTACTCCTTATGGTTAAGCGTCATGTCATGTCATTTTTTTTTCTCTCATCTCCCTCCTGAAATTCTCCTCATTGCATGTTTCTTTTCTAGGTGCTTTTCCCAGCATCCTCCTGTCATGTGTCTCTTTCCAACCCTTGTTCGTGTTAATCTACTTGTTCACGGGCACTGTCATGTCATGTACCTCTTACTACTTGCTACACACGGCGATCTTCTGATGGAGTATAGAATCTCCTGGTCAAATGGTCAAACAATTGCATGATTAAGTTTGATCTCATGAATTTCTCTTACATCCTCCTCTCTATCCCATCTTCTCCCCCTTTTTCTAGGGGAAAATTCTTTACTCTAGCCATGCCAGCTCTATTTCCCCGTATTCGGGGGAAGAGGAGACAACCTACTCCCTCATGAAGAGCTGGGCACACCGGTTTTGGAGCTTTTTACCCGCCCTTTCCTGCTCTTTACTTTCGCCTATATTACTCGCACGGTAATCCTAGGCTGGATTTGAAACAGGCAAAGCGGTATACAGCTTGGAAATGTTTTATTTCTTTTTTTTTTCTTTTTTTACCTTGGACTTGATGATCTTTCCCTGACGGTTTTTAACTCGGCTTCTATTCATGACGATACAAAACCCTCGCACCACTGATCCACAAGGAAAAAGATGGGTATGGCATAATAGACAAGAAGGTTAAAGAAAAAAAAAAAAAAAAAAAAAAAAGAGGAAAATGGATGTGATGATACACCGATATATGTATTAGACCGCAAAAACGAAGGAACAAGAAAGAGAGAGTGGGGGGAAAAAGGGGATCGTACACTGATTCTTGCATGCTAGTAAAAGAACACAGGAAACAAACAAAGGGAAAAAACAGGTAACCGCGTTCCATTCATACAAAGTTGAGGAGTGATTGTTTCATTCGTGGCCTTCACTGCCGAGGATCTGTTATCACGCCCTCATAGTCCCTCGACTTGATATATTCTATTGTGCGCTGGAAATGCCGTTTTGGACCTTCTAGGCTGGGGTTGGGTTCATCTGGGTTCGTTTGTAGATTGGAGTGTATGAGTTCAATCAGGCCGTTAAGGTACTTTGTTGTGACATTTTCGTTTTGCTGGTCGAAGTAGTAGACGTAGCGGTTTAGAATTTCGACGAATAGTTCGACAGAGACTGCCGTATCCATGCATGCGTCTGCAACGCGGAGAGCACGTTGAAGACATTCGAGGACGCGTTTGCCGTCGCGGTAGAGCTGGAGAGGTTAGTCTCGTTGGTTACATTAAGGTGACTGGGAAGTGGTTTAACAGGGGAGGGGTGGTGAGATTGCTTTACATTTTTGGGGTCTTCTTCGCCTCGCTGTGGGTTTTCCACGACCCACCAGAGGTGGCTGGCTAGGTAGACGGCACGACATTGGTCGGGTTTTTTTAGGAGTTTGCTGCCGTGGAGAGCGGCTTTGGTGATAAGAGTATCGTAATTTTCCTTGGAAAAACCCCGGGAGCCATGGAGGGCCCCGGCGATGATACAGACGGCCTGGAACTGGGCCCGGGAGTCGCTGATAGAGTCTTCGTAGATAGTGAATGCTTGAGCCAAGAATTCGTAACTAAATTCTTCAAACCCGGTTTGGTCTGCGACCTCACCACACATCACGAATAGACGGAGCGCAAGATCGGCACAGCCAGGGTTGACACGCTGATAAAGGTTGTTGACACACTGGTGCATGAATCGATAAAGCGCAGAAGATTGTGACTGCCAGTTGTCGTCGTAGTGCTCGCGCGATTTGAGCTTACGAGCGAGACGGATTGAGGAACTGACAATGGCGGGGGTTGTGTATCGGATTCTCTCATTGCCGTCGAGGTAGGCCTTTCGGGTGGCTTGGAGGAGCTTGATCGTCGAGTTAGCACGTTGGTACGGATGTTATAAATTGACCACTTACTTTGAGCTGGGTGTCATTTTCCGGAGCTTGGATGAGGTGAACGAGTCTCGCTAGCCACCCTTGCTCCTCGATAGTTTCATCCGTCTCCCCTCGTCGCTGGGGCTGCATTCCGGGATAACCTCCACCTTGCTGGGTACCTTCTTTGATTATAACCTTGAGAGCTTGTAGGACACGATCAAGGTTCTCTGTTGTGGTGATTAGTGTTCGATTCTTCAGTAAACTTCGAGCGATCTCGCCCGCAACTGCTCGTCGAGTGGGATAAGACTGAGAGGTCAAAAGTGGGATATAATGCGGCAGAGCTAATGCTGTGAAAATCGAAACGTATGAGCGAAGAGGGGCAATCAGAAGGTGCAGGAGGTTTTGTTGCGTCGGTGTGGAATGCAAATCCGCATGATCGGTATACTCAGCCGTCTCCTTAGTAGCAAAGTCGAGAACTTGGTCGACATATTCTAAGTGGTCCGGGTAGGTATTGAGCGCAAGATTAACCAACGAGACCAACAACGCCATGGTATCTTGGATTGGAAGAGCCCGAGCTTTGATCAGGTTTACTACCTGTTCGTAGAATATGTCGTACAGTTTGACATCCGCAGGAACGCCAGGCTTCTCTCCACTATCGTCATTGGTGCCGGGTGTGGGTTCTCCTTCTTCTTCCTCTCCTCCAGCGGGCTTCGTGGATTCCGCCTCTCCCTCCTTAGGGGCCTGATCGACGCCGTTCTCCTGGGCATTGTCCGTCGTAGCAGCTTCAGCCGGTTTTCCCTTCGATTCTTCGGAAACCTTGAGGTTTTCGAGGAGCTTTGTAACAGCTTCTTCTTCCCTTTGTTTCCTCACGTCCGGATTAGAGGATGCTTCACCCTCCCGAGCCGCATACGACGACAGGCGATCCATCAACCCAATAACGATCTTCTTCAGGTCCACATGCGGATTGAGCCTAGCAATAGCTGACAGTAATAGATCCAGTGTGTGAAGGTGGAATTCATCCGGAAACACCTTGGTAATCACTGACAGAAACAAAACCCCACAGCGGTTAGCATTACTTCAGGGAGAAACTAATACGGCAGCTTTCGTACCTTCTAACAAATACTCCTGCGCCAACACATCCCGACATTGCACAACCTGCTCCAAGAGCGCCTGCAGAATGCCCGACTTATATGCCTCCAAATCCACCAATTGACTTAGACGGACAACGTTACTCCCAACGAGCAGCTCCAGTTCCCGACGCTCCTGCATTCGCTTTTCCCGCTCCCGCGAGGGACCCTGGTGCTGCAGCCTCACCCACAACTTATTCATTTCCACGAAATTTGTTAAAACGAAATTGATCGAGTCCTGCTGATTGCCCTCAGGTCCATCCCCGCTTCCCGTGGGCAGATAGTCCCTCGCTTGGCCGGAGAGATAGTAACGTAGGAAAAGTCCTCGGATGGGGTGTTGCACGCCCCGGCTCATCTCCATCATATCCTTCATGATCTCTTTGACTGGGGCATCTTCAACGGACATATACACCGTACCCACGGTGATCATCAGATACAGTCGCGGGATGATGTTGCCTGCATACTGGACTAATTCGTACAGGTCGGCGAGGTGGTTGACGGGGTGGTTCTCTTTTAGATAAACGGAAAGGTGTCGCAGGGCATCGAACACGGCCATGTACAGTTCGTAATATTGCTTTGGACCCAAGCTCGGAGTTCGCAGTTCGGAGACCAAAGTAGATCTAAAAACAACTGGCGGTTAGCATGTTTATTTAATTATTTAATTATTTCCTTTTTTTTTCTTTCTCTTTTTCTTTTCGTCTTTTTTATCTTCTCCATAACAGCGAAAACGGTCTCGAAACTCCGCTTCTGCCTGGGGGGAAAGCTGAGTAAACTCACCCGCACTTGAGCGCATCCATCAACTTCCCCGGAGTCTCCAGGCATTTTCGCATCATGCTGGACTGTTGCCTCACCACCCCCAATGCCTCTTCCAGGAGGCGACTCTGGTCTTCGGGTACTGGTACCGGGCTGGCCATCGTGGCTAGACTGGTCTAGGTGTGAGAGGGGAGTTCGGGAGCGCGAGGGGGTATGAAGTCGAAGATGTAGTAAGCCACTGGGCCTGGAGATTTAGGCGGTAAACAGCTTGGGTTGAGACAGGGGGAGGGGAGAGGGGAGGAAAGACGATGACGGCAGGGAGGGGAGTAGCACTGTAGCGGAGAAGGATTGGAGAGGCCCTGTTTCCATGGACCGGGGAGGAAAAGGAATTGATTACTTGAGTATGAAGCCTTGGCGAGATGTGTTGCGGAATGAAGCTGGGGTTAGAAAGTTAGTGAATAACCAACAATGATGAATTGCATGTTGATGCGGCATGCGACCGACCGACCGGCCGGCCGATCGTGAACGGAGCGTACGTAAGTTGGAAGTGGTCACCATCTTACTGGTCATGACCGTACCATACGGCACGCCTGGTAATCGTAGGCATGAGCCAGGTTTATGTAGTACTTTCTATTTCTAGCTCCTCAGATCTCGAGTTGATCCAGCAGAAGACGATATGGAGAGAAAAAAAGATCAATTCAGATTCATCTGATAATTGTAAAATAACCAACAAATTTTCAGTTGCGTAAACCCCTATTAAATCCCCCTCTTGCAATTCAAATGGCCCCCACGCGCAATCTATTCATGCAGTCCAAAACAAAGGCCAACCTCCAACCACCAAAAGACAAAAAAAGGATAGTTCCGAGCAAAATACAGCGGAGGAAAAGAAATTCCAAAGAAAAAAGAAACCACTCGAAGGTAGAGAAGATAAGGGGAAGGGAAAGACATGGGAGAGAAACGCCAGATGCATGCTATGCACTTCATGATCGAACTAGAGAAAAAGGAACATTCCGTCATCGTGTCATAAACAAATCCAAAACCCCGAAATTTTTTGCAAAGGAAAGAATACTCGGCTCTCTCTTGTGGTTCGTATCTGTCATGACATATACCTCATCAAATATCGTATCATGGTGAGTAGAAAGGGGCCTCTACTGCCGAGGTGGGCGATAGGTTCATCTTAGATTAAGCAGCCCACAAAACACGGCAAAAACAAAAAGGGAAGGAGAGATGGAGAAATAGGAAGAATAAGAAGAAGAGGAAGGGGGAATGGTTTAGGAGTTTAATGCCATCTGCGAGTCACGTTGTTTCGGGCTTGTAGAGAGGTGCCATTCAATCCCCTATACTTGAGCTTAGATTTCTCCGGGTCGGTGCTGTTAAGCGAGCGGCGGGATAAAATAGAAGCACCATCTGTGAGATTCGCGCCACGAATGTGATGACGAGCAGTGTCATTTCTGCGAGTGTTCATATGGGTAGTCTCATTGCGGCGAGTGTTGAGATGGACGGTCTCGTTGCGACGGGCGTGGTGATGAGATGTATCGTTGCTGCGAGAGGTGAAAAGGGAGCCGAGGCCGCGGCTGCGCATCCTGAGACGAGAAGTTGGAGAAGAGGTTTCATTGTTGCGAGCACGCAGACGGGATTCGGTATCGTTGGAGTGCTCAAGCGATTTACCCAGCATATCAGCGATCCTATCCAGGCCGTGGTGCGATTTACCAGCGGTTGGAACACTAGACGCGGACGGACCGGGGGCAGCGGAGCTGCTGCATGGGGACGAAGTAGGAGATGCAATAGATTTGACCTCTGGAACAAAAACGGTCACCGTCGGCCGTGGGGCACTGGGTGCGGTCACTGTTTCGAGAGCCGCGGGGAAAGCAGGCGCAGCAGGACTAGGGTCTCCGCCAACATTGACGATGTCATAGTCTGCGCTTCGACGGTGGACGGTGTTATTTCCCCTGAGATGAATAATTGGAACTGCATGAGCCGTGAGGGCGAGAGAGAAGCATACAATTGCTGAAGTATGCATGTTGTTTGTTTATGTGTGTGGTAGAACGGAACGGTGTGGATAGATTTAGTAACCCAATGGAAAATAGCTATATCAACAATCCGGTACGTTTGGGGTAGGTGAATAGCCCAGATTCTCAACTCGTCTAAAGTATAAGGAAACCAGAGGTATGAGGCAAATGCTTAGCGATTGCAATGATGGAAAGCGAAGATTGAGAGGGCAGATAGACAAACGGCCTGGGGAGGGTAACAGGTTTATGAACACCCGACCTGGAGACCACACCGACCAGGCAGTCAGTCCATTTTAGAAATTGAGAGAAAACATCGTTCCATAATGATCCGCCCTGCAGGCCCATCTTGCGTGCAGCAGACAGGAAAGGCTGGCGCATCCCATGACGATCCAGGCGACAGGTATCACAGGAGGCTGGGACAATCTCATTCGCCACATGGGGATCGCCAGCCACGACGTTTTTCTCTGCGCTGATTGGCATCCACGCAATCTCCCTCTTCTAATATATTAAAAATTAGATGAGATTTACTTGGCAATAAATGAATTATTTTTCTCATTATCATTATCATTGAGCAAGGGAAGAATTATTTATTATATTTGTGTGCCATATCCCTTTGAGATGTCCCTGTTCATCGGATCACGTTTTTTCATCCTGCCAAAACTAGAGCTGTGGCTTTCTGTGGCTGTGGATCTGCCTCGGGGTGGCTTGAAAGTGACAGAAGGGCATTGAATCGTCCAATGAAAAGCCATCGATCGAAGTATAAAAAAAGAAAAGAAGTACTTTAAACAAAAGTGAATACGTCGTAATGGAAAAGAGAAGAAGAGACAGAAAAAGAAAAAATAACTAAAAAGAAAAAACTCTATCCTACAGGCTCTACTGGAGACTAATCTAGGAGTCAATCATTGGACAATGATTCCCGACCTCTAGGTATCAAATGCGCAATTTTAATGGTTGCCGGATTTATTGCATGAGGCTTGTCCACGGAAGCACAAATATGTCATTATCCACCATTATCACTACCTCCCAGCAATTCACTACATTTAAATATCTCCCGCTTCATTCTCAGTTCCCTCAGGCGGTCTAATCTTTGTATTAGGCCGGCAAACACAATCTCGTCATCAATCCCAGTACTGGAATGATTGTTGCTAATCTTGAGGACGTACTGGTGCGTATCACATACAGCATGCTTGACTCCTAAATATTCTCCCTAATAGTTCCCGGTAGAATCGTATCATTCGGAGGGAAAATTCTGGTATACAAGTTGGGTTGTACCTCACCGCCATTCACGAACAGATATCCTAAAAAGCCAGATGTCAACTATTTTTAGGATCCTAGCGCACCCTTTCAGTAGCGGCTATACAACTCTAATTCCAACCCAATCCAGGTATGGCACACTTGGCAATGCAAGATTCCCGCAGCTGCATCTCGACTGGATTGGGCTGATGATCCCCTCCTCTCGGGTGATCACCCACGAAAGGTGAAATCACTGTAAGGGTGTGCCGCTCATAGAGGCCATGCAGGGCGGGAAACAGAGCATACGTAACATCCCTTGGCGGGCTATATCAGGATATGAACTGTCCATAAAATCATAGTCAAACTTCCGCAGTAGGATGATGAAATTTCGCCTGGGTCCGTAGGAAAAGCCAAGGCCGAAATGGGCAGGGCCAAATAATTTTAAATTTATATTGCCACATCTTCCACCCGGATTAACCCGCATCCTAAACCGGCGCAGGCCCATCCGGCGCATGACTGGTTGGGGTTCCAAGACAGCGTGGTGACGTGGGTTCCCTCCTCGAAGATGGTGATCACCATCGTCCCGTTGATCATTTTACGATCGCCTAACGTGTTGCGCAGCAGGCTAATGCTCTCAGCGCGGTATCCGTCGTAAAACCGACTCGTCCCCGGGCTGTTCGACTTATCGCCTTGAACCCACGTGTGGGAAAACCAGTTTTGCTGCCACTGCTTTTCCTTGGAATGCAGGAGTCGTCGTAACGGATTCGTCGCGATTACTGCACCCCCGGTGCAGCCGAGCAGTGCAGTCGGGTGCCAGGCGCTGCATGGCGCGAGGGCGGAAACCGTGCTCGGTAGTCTGGCAACTGCCGTCGTGGTAAAGAACCGCCGAGCAGTGAGAAGCCGCACGAAGTCGTTTTCGTCACTGGAGATGAATGATTGCAGCCATGGTGAGTAAGACAGATGAGAGGACCCCACTCGCATACGGTTCGTATCGACCATATCCTTTTCATGGTCGACCACTGATGACAACCGGGTCTCTCCGTCCATGGACGTGGTCGCGACTAGGTGGGGGTAAGTCGGGTAAGATGATGCAATGTTGAGTATGTACGTCGAATGGATTGGGTAGTAAGAATAGGGGATTGCGTTTGAGGGCGACGTTTGGGTGTCGGCCTGGATTGGGCCTGCGGCGATGCTCCAAACGGCAACGAATCCATTGGCGCAGCCAACTGCAATGTCGCTAGGAGAGAGCCATGTCACACACGTACATATCGTCGATGGAGGTTTAGCTTCAAAGGCCGGAGAACGGACTTTGTCTTTTGGGGGGAAAGGTTAGGCTGTGCAGCAAGAACTTAGGTATAGTAGTAGTAGTCCAGGAAACTTACAGAATTCTGTTTTTTTAGGGTCACGGCTGACTTTGACGTCAAGCACCCGCACATAACCGTCGCCCCATATACCAGCAAGGAGTCCAACCTTCTTGAAAACGTCCTCATCATCCTCATCCCGCGGCTCTCGGGGCATGGGACACCAAGCTATCCGCCTCAAATCACCCCAGTCGGTACAAAAGGCGCTCCGTAGTTTGGGGTCGAAGTTCATATCAATGGTCTTCGTGAGAGATTCACTTTTTTCTGCCTTGAAAGCCCAAATTTGTAAGGCACAAGGGTAAGGAGCCGATGATGTAAATGCCGGTGCAGCAAGCCCTTTTAACGGATCTGGATAAGCTTCCCTTTGCTCACTTGAAATCGGGGAAACGATGGCTAGATACTGATTGAGGCCGGGCTGGTTCGGAGCCCAGGCGGCACACTGAAGGCGATTACCGACCTTGATAATCCATCCTTGCCGTTTCTTTTTCATCGAGCCCGGAGTATCCGCAGTAACTGGTTCGTCCGTCCTAGCTTGGTCCCTTTTGCGCGACTTAGCCTCGTTCCATGCCTCACCAAAATTGAAGAATTCGCGCTGTGCCAAGGAAAACGCCCGTTGATTTCCAGCAGGGCCAACCAGCACATTGTGTTTCCCATCCTGAGGCGCAGGGAAATAAGTTTGCCGAGCCGCGCTCTCCTTGATCAGTTTAATCTGCTGTCGTTGATCAAAACGTTCCCCGGAAGCATGCCCGTAGTACCAATCCCAGCCACGAGTGCTCTCTCTTTTCACCTCCTCCGGATCAATCCCAAAGGTAGGCCCGTAGGTATAGTCCGGGGTTGTCTGCGCCTCATCCAAAGAACCGTAGGTAGGAAAGCCCGAGTCCAGCCCTCTGAACCACCGATCCCGCGCATACAGAATAGCCAGGAGGTCCCTCTCATCCAGACCGAACGTGACTTGCAAATGGATCGATTTGGCCACATGCTCCAGGGGATTCCACGTGCCGCGGGAATGGGTCTCATCCCCCGTAAGAACCAGTGTACCGTCTGCCTGTCGCTTCTTGCTGTATCGAGGCTGGCCGGAAGATAAACGTTTCCGACGACGGCCAGACCCTATTTCATCACTATCATCATCTGATAATCCCTCTTCGCCATCGCCTCCTTCATTTTCCGGCGCCACATCCACATCATCATCATCATCGCCATTTTCTTCATACTCCTCGTCGTCTTCCTCGGGAGCAGCCTGGAATTCCTCATCGGAGGACTCATCCGCGGCCGCCGCCTGCTTGCCCTTGTTTTGCGACGCCTCAGCGCTCTCTACGACGGAGTCCGATTCCTCACTAGCCAGAGGATCCACAGTATATTTCGTCCGGGCGCCAGATAGGCGGGTAGACCTACGAGCCCGAGACATTCTGATCCAATCTCAGTAACACGGGAACCGTGAAATGCGATGTGACTGCCGTGCCTGTGGTTGGCTTGGACATATCCAGCATGTCTGGAATCGCAATAGATACAAAACAAGGAATGGCCTTGGGACACACGAAACTCGTTGAACAAGAGCTGGACACCAACTCAACAATGAGAAGGCATCGCCGCTCTAGGTTTGAGTGTCTATGTCCAGATCGATGCAGTTGCAGTAATCGTCCCCAGATCAAAAGTTCACGGAACTAGGTATGAGGGAGAAAAAAGTTCATGCGAAATCAAGGTTGATACAGAGTACTTGATTGAAATCGAACTCGAATCCAGCATAAGTCCCAATTAGGGATAGCGTTGATCTTGGCGTTATGTTACAGACTGTGACGGTATCTATGAATACAGTACCGTGGGTTTCACATCAGTATAGATTTCTTAGCGGGCCATTAAGTTGGCAATGACTCCATTCGTAGACAACTGCTATCCACAGGACAGATAAAAGAAAAGTGGCGCCGAGCTCTAAAGACACTGCGCAACATTCTATATACTTCGAGTAACGAGTGTCCTCTAGGATTTTTTACTCGCTAAAGCAGTCGGAACTTTCTTTACTTCACCAGCATTGACAACCCCACTTGCTTGCTCGACACTTCTATCCATCACCAAACAACTCCCTCTCCTTCCATAAACCTCGCCCACCAGGGCCAAGATATTTGTATATCTAACTGAATCCACTTGATTTAATCTCGCCTTAGAAGCGCCCGGTCCAAACATGGCTCAATCACACCCCGGAGTCCTTCATAAATATGTATATCAAGCCCCCTTCCCCCTTCCTTTCAGCGAGGAAAGAGAGAGAGAGAGAGAGTATGAAATAAAACACAAGTCTAACATTCTATTCAGGCCCGCCGACTCGTCGCATTCGAATTCGCCTCACCAGGCGCACCCCAAAAACCACATAGCCTCCTCTTCATCGGTGGCCTAACAGACGGCCTATTCACTGTCCCCTACGTACAAGTTCTAGCGAAAGCTCTTGAGCCCACGGACTGGTCCCTCTTCTCTCTCCTGCTAACCTCCTCCTACTCCGGCTGGGGTACTGGCAGTCTGGACCAAGACGTCGAGGAAATCGGGCAATGTGTGAACTACGTACGCAAGCTGAAGCCGGGAGACGGCAAGGTCGTCATCATGGGCCATTCCACGGGTAGCCAGGACGTCCTGCACTATCTGCATTCGTCCAACCCGGTCTCACAGGACGACCCAGCCATTGACGGGGTGCGCAGGTTAGTGCGGCCGGTAGTGGATGGGGCAATTATGCAGGCGCCCGTGTCGGATCGGGAGATGTTGCTATCGACGATACGTGAGAATGACGAGGCGCGCGAGGCCTATGAGAAGCTGGTGGAGTTTGCTCGGGGGGCACAGGACAGGCGGGTGATCTGTCCGATTGAGTTGACAGAGTCGGTGGGGTTGCCTCCTGGGGCGCCGGTTAATGCACGACGGTTCTGGAGTTTGGCGAGTCCAGAGAGCCCGGAGAAGCCGTCGGAGGATGACTTATTTAGCTCAGATTTGACGGGTGAGCGGTTGGCAGAGACGTTTGGACGTGTTGCCTCGGGGGGGTTGCTGCGGTCGACGCTTGTGGCGCTGTACTCTGGGGCGGATGAGTATGCGGCAGAGGGGGTTGATAAGGAAGCCTTGATACGTCGGTGGAAGGATGCGACGAATGCGGGAGGAATGGTGAAATGGGATGATGAGGCCAGTGGAGTGATTCCGGGGGCCAGTCATAATGTTCGCGCTGAGGGTCAGGATTGGTTGGTGGATCGAGTCTTGGGATATCTGAAACGAGTTTGACAATGACCTAGGAGATAGGGGGATCCAGAGTATGAAAGACGAAATAAAATAAAATCAAAATAGATATAGTAGGAAACAACTTGCCACTCTAATGTACAGGACATAGGAAACCGAAGCGGACAGGATCGGGGGTATAGGTAAGTATAGGGAGAGATAAACCATTGTTCCTCCAGGAGAAGCCAAGCAAAAGGGACTATTTTTTGGCAAGGGGAAATCCAAAAACCAAGCAATTAAAAAATGGTTAAAACATGAGAATTATATATTAATCAAACCTTCAACCACAAAGTCAACACCCCCTTCAGATACTCCACAATCTCATGTCCCCCCAACTTACTCTCCCCATACAACCGATCCACAAACGTAATCGGACACTCTGCAACCTTGAACCCCATCGCCTTCGCCCTCACCATCATCTCCATCTGAAAACTATACCCCTTACTCTGGGTACTATGGATTACCTTCTCTAGCACGCTCTTCTTGTAAAGCCGGAAGCTCCCCGTCAAATCACTCACGCCAGGCATCAGCATTACGTCCGCGATCAGGTTGGCCGTACGTGATGTGAACTTCCGGAACAGATCCCACCCGTACACACCGCCGTGGATATCCCCGCGACTTGCGTACCGGGTGCCCGTCACGATATCGGCGTCTGTCTCCTTCTGAATGCGGATCATCTCCGGGATGAACTTGGGGTGGTGGCTGAAATCGGCGTCCATGATGATCACGTAGTTGCCGCTGACGAACTGGAGGCCATGGATGTAGGCGGTTCCAAGACCAAGTTTGCCGGCGCGAGGCTTCAGGATGATGTGGTCGGCGCCCCAGACCTTTTGGAGCTGTTTGGCGACTTCGAGGGTGCCATCGGGGGAGCCGTCGTCGACAATTATAACTTCCCAATCGAGTTTGCTGTACATTAATCAAGCAGTTAATTTAGTTTTCTTTGCAAGGGGGGTAATATATTTGGTGACATGTATTCAAGAGGGAGAGGGGATGAACTTACTTCTCTTGAAACATGCGCTCAAGTAGCCAGCATATGATGGGGAGGTTCTTCCGCTCATTGTAGGTCGGGAGAATGACCGAATACTTATTTTTCGAGACACCCATCTTGATTGTAGGGTTTCAAAACCAGAGGAGAGAACCGGGGAGGGATCCTGAGAGTGGGTTGCAATTGGAGGTCGTTGTTCCTCCCTGAAGCTGGCCTGGGTCAATGGGAGCGGAAAGACCTTAACGCGCGGGAGATCCGCGTTGCCTCTGAATAAATAACGTGGCCAGATTTTACTCCACGGCACCAAGCGCCCACCACACTCCGGAAACCTGAACCACCACCATTTCTGATCGAATTCTACGGTGATGGGTCATATACGAGCAAGTTATTTATTATTATAGGCAGTTGTTTATGTTTCTCGATAAATAAAATGTCAACCCTCCGTAAATCTATAAAACTGCACGTTTGCAAAAAGGGACAAATCACATTCTAGGGCAGTTTCAAAACTCGCTCGTGGTGCACATTGCCCTCGTCCTTGATCTAATTGTATGGGCAGTCATGTCGCTGTTCTACCTCAGCGCTACGCTTTTCCCCGTCTTCTGGAACAGCTGCCCTAACGTGTCCGTCGGAGTCCACGCCACGTTGGGTGACAGACGGCCGTCAGTGATGGTTGTGTTTGCTTGGTTAGAGGGTACTCGTGCCTAACATATCCTCCTCTCCTTCATGGCTGGCTGGCCGCGAGGATTGCGACTGCGACTGGGACCCCACAACCAATGGTTAGTTCTTTGCATAGACCCTACTAGCCACGTTGAAGGTATAATGCGAGTAAACGCTCGAGAGAAAACTGATTAGCCGAATTGGAGCATTGGCCGCTCCAAGAGCCATTGTATGGTTGCGGAGAACTAAGCTCATTTCGTGTCAACAATCAAAGTGAAGGTAAAAGATATAGTAGAAGTCGAGTGAGAATTTGGAGGGGATATACTTGAGATATCGCAAGCCTCTTACAGGCTCTGGGAGGAAGAGGGTGCTGCCCAGTTCTTGAGACCCTATGACGTTCTCCTCCGTTAACTAACTAGCTACTAGTTAGTTAACTATATCCTTTCAAAGACCTAATTTCTAATGAGCTACTAATGAAACAAAACCTGGCTTGAAGAAAAAAATAATAGGGCAAGAAAGGGCCGAGGGAAGGCGTTCAATCAACCAATAATTATATTCCACCTACAGCTTCTGTTGAGTCAAACAACAGTTGGAAAAACAACTCGCTCTTGTCGCTGCGGACATCCCAAGATGAGCAAACCGCGGCTATCATATTATATAGATAGAAAAACAAAAAAAAAATCAACCAAACCGATTGCCCCTTTCCAAAAAGAAAACCACAATAATAAAAATACCAAAATAACGATAGACTGTGCACGGCAAAATGCGCGGGCCCTTTATGCACCGTAGCCATCCATAAACGCCGTATCTGTGCCCTAAAATAAACATCATGTATAAAAAAGAGTGAGAATAAAACCAAAAACAAGTAATCAAATGATATCATCGAGATATTGAAACCGCGTAAACCATATGGCGGAGGAAAATATTCAAAAAATCAAACTTAGTATATCGCACCACAAGATCCGTCACACCGATGGAAACCAAATAGATGACGCAGGATATTCAAATTATTCGTATGCACATGAGGAACGTCGAAGTTGCTTTCGCCTCCTTAATAACCCCAACACCGTGGGTTGAAGAATTTAAATGATGGATAGTTTCCCTGACACTCGCTTTTTCATTTGCTATTGATCTTAAACCTAATCCGTCAAGGACACACAATAACATACACTTTGATATTGCGCCTTTGCTGTGTAGGTTTGGGTCATACTGCCGAGGCCTTTGAGCGTCGTGGTGGGTGTTGGTTCGTTCACACTAATTCCAATCGTCTCGTGTGATACAGACTCAAGTGAGCCGTCGTCCATTATTTGCATCTGCTGACAATATGGTGCTTGAGCCTCGGCATAATCGCGTCTCTCCTCCATCTTGATTCTGCGAGGGTAGTTCTTGCGAGTGTCCCCTCGTTTTGTGAGAGACTCAGTGGCAGAACGATCATCAGTGACTAATTCGCTGGGAACTTCGGTGGGGCTCGCGTCTTGGAAGGCCGTTGTTGAAACCGAAGCATATCGTGCTTCTTTCGTGTATTCGTTAATGTAGACAAAAAACTCCATAACGGTGCTGTTCCACCAACAAAACCAAGGTCGATCGCCCACATCTGTTGATCGCTTGCGGTGGTGTACGTTGGCAAATATCTCCTGTTCGGAAATGGACCGTTTCGACGCAGCTTCAGAGGAGAAAGTATCTTCCGGCACAATAATTAATTTATCGAAAAACGTGAAGAAAGAAAGTGCCGGGCCAAGGCTAAGGTCACTGCCATCTACAACATAGCTGAGGGGCAGGGAAGGGTTGGAGAAGAACGGCGGCTGGGCGCCATAAGTCAAGGTCTTCGAAAAAGGATCGCTCTCGAAGTCGATTCTTCTGTTCGTCTCGTTGCCCCCAATACGGATTGGTAGTGATTTTGACTTGAGACACCCCCACGAAGGAGTATAGTCTTGATCAAGGATACAGAACTTTGACTGGTTCTTGGATTCCGCCGGAATAACAAATGGACCAGTTGGAAGAGGGATAAGATTAGACGGGATGGTGGAGATCGGGGTGGCATCCGTTCGAGGGGTTTCTGTGACTGTCACAATCTTGGGGGGATCTTCTTCTGCAGCTTCCTGATCAGCTGCCTTTTTAGTACCTAGGACGCCACCAATTGCGCCACCAATACTTCCTCCAACAATTATAACCACAGTTATCAGGACTAAAGTCCAGATAGGTAAGCCGCAGCATGCCTTTTTCTTGCCCTTACTCTTCAACTTTTCCTCAAATGCCATTACCCCAGTTATAGGGGGCGGGTTCGGTTCTCCACCAGTGCGCTCCTCCGTTGGGTTCGCGGGTATCAAAGTCCTCGAAGAAACCTCCGACATAGGCAGATCTCGGTTATCATTCCCACTAGGTGTGTCCGTAGGATTTGTACCATTGGGAACGGCGTTAAGCGATGGTTCTAGTTTGGGAGAAGCGCCATCGGGATAGCGGGAATATGGGGGAAGTTGCTCAGTATGTCCATCTGGGCCCACCAAATCTCCCACATCATCATCAGCACGACCGAGAGGGCGCTGATAGGCCTCCTGGCTGTGGCCGGGAAAGCCTAGGGGTATCGCGCTATTATCTATGCCCTCTTCTAAAACAACATTCTGAGAGTACATAGCATACGGATGTTGCGGTGCATTTGAATCCTCTAATGGTCGGTCTACTGGGCGAATGGTCGAGGTGGTCGTCACACTCGGAGAACGACTGACGCCAACCTGAGGATACATTGCATAAGGGTGGCTGGGTCCAGTAGCCCCGGTGTAAGGGCTTAGGGCACGAGGCGGAATAGAGAATCGCGACGATGAGCTTTGGCTGCGTTGAGCCAGGGAAGGAGACGTGGTATTCGACGTTATAGAGTGGCGGTACGAAAGGTCAACCCCCTTCTGGGGCAAGCTCGATCGGTGGAGAGTTTCCTCGTCTAGAGATACCCGAGCATTATCTCCAAATGGATTCTCAAACGGTTCGTCATCGTTCGGAACAGGAGCGAATTGTTTCTGATGATGAGGTAGGGATGAGCGAAGGGTATCTGACGACGCAATGGACGAAATGGAGGGACTTCGAGGGGTGAGGGTTGCTTGCTCCGAATCGATAGGTTCTAGCGAGTACTCGTCGGAGAAAACATTGGGGTTTGATGAGCGACCAGGCGTCGATGGGCTACGCATTGAATCACGATCGTAACTTGGTCCCGATCGTGAACGGGAGGATTGCGATAAAGAGCGCGAGAGGTGGGAAGATGAACGCCTAGGCATGGCGTTGTGCAGCCCTGTCGGGCTTCCTATTCTGTCCGGTCAATCTGGCTTGGTCCGGGGGTCAGCCAGAGTCACCTTAGTTGGCTGGAGATTAGGCAGGTGAATTCGAGCCGAAGGAGTGGACGGGGAAGCCGATGAGGGGTTGGTGAAGAAGGAGTGGAGAGCACAGCGTTGATAAAAATATCAAAGGGAATGAAAAACTAGCGTCCAAAGGAGAGAAAACGGGCAAAAGATTGGGGGGAAGTCGTGAGATTGAGATGGTGGTGTAGTGGTGGATCATGAGAAAGAGGGCGAAAGAGAGAGTGAGTGAGAGGAGAGTCAGGAAGTGAGGGCGACCGTGGCAGCCTGAGGAAGAAAACCTCCCGAGGTGGACTAGCGCATCCTAGATTTTTGGGGCGACTGACCGAACACCCAATAATTAATGAATGATGGTGCTACAAGGAACCATTGAACAAGAACGGTCCGCAGTGGTGTCTTTTGGTTCCCAGCTGACTGCCCTGAATTTTTAGTCGAGAATTACTCCTCAATCTTGGTCATATTCTAGTGTCTGCTAACTGATGGAGACCCATATTCTCTGGAGAACGATCCTGTGGAATCCGAAGCAATATCTGTACTATTGTCTCGCGCCCTGGCGGTTTTCTGCGCCTCTCCGCAAGGACAAGATTTGAATTAATTATGAATTAGGTATAATGATCACACTAAGTACTGTTTGAGCACCACAACTCCTTCTTCCTCGTTTGATTGAAACGATACAATTCTCTTCCGGAGTATCCTCGGCAGGACTAGCCTTGCTCTGGCTCAAAAGGACACCCAACTTGTCAACTCGTCCAGGATTTCACACGAACTCAGCCTGGGCTGAAACGCACCACAACCTATCATCGATGAAATCATATCGGAAACCCCTCCATGAAAAGGATAGCCGGATTTCTTCCTTCGATCCTTGGCATTTTAACGGCCACTTTGGAAGAAACAAATAGGAGCGATTTCAACATTATAGCGGCAGCAATAGAAATCAGGTTTTCTGAAATAATAATGGTATTCAAATCATTCAAAAAAAAGAAAAAATTTCTTTCCGCTCACCACCAGACCTGTTTAATGACCCCAGTGGTCTAGGCTGTTGCCACACTTGTTGTCAGTCAAGAACTGTGAGAGCCAGCCTTCCGATCCATCTTGGAACTTCGCGCGATACCATTCCACTTTGAGTTTAGAGCCATAGCAAACCCGGTTTAGCCTCGTCTCGGCGATAAAAAGTCACATGACTTTTGGAAAAATTGCGATTCTTCCCAATTTTTGCCGTTCCAGATAGCCTCGAAAGTATAGCAAAGTATAGCTTTTTACTCCCTCGGAGAGCTATAGGATTTATTTTATTATACACAGATACAGAATTATCATATAAAAGCCTGCATGGCGTGTCATCGCCATGGAGGCCGTTTGCGTGGAAGACAATGAGATCGAAACTCAGGCTGATATAGTTAGTTAAAGCCTGCCCAGTGATGTCATATAATTCCGAATAAATCATTCTAATTAGCTATAAATATATATATATATATAATGAATGGCTAATGAATTTGCTGAGAAAAAAGATTTAAAAATATTAATTACATTTACCTAATTTGATGATATGAAGTTCCAAAAATTGTTGCGGAAAGATCATGTGACATTTTATTAGAGCTAATCTACTTGAGGTTCGGCTAAGCCGTTTTAGTCGATAGGTAAGCTAAGCCAAAAAGTGGTAACTAAGTCACTGAACTCGACTGGAACTTCCATCTGGGGTTGTTGCTCCAGAGTGCACCTTTTAAATAACGAGGATGAAAGGTCAGTGCATAATTAAAATTGGAGGTGCTAAAAATTATCCCGAGGAAGAAGATCTACAATCCTCTGCAGATGAGGTCTAAGACTAGCGTTACACTCCAAATGGACAAAAAGCAGCTTAATTCAACGTGAAATTCAACTTCAGGTCTGTCAAATTAGAACGTTATTAGGTCCTGGGTGTTCCCAGTTTAGTAATGCAATTAATGGGGGGAAAGTCCACAAGGATAACATAAAATCATTTTGAATTACTATTTCGCGCACAAATAGGTACTTGGCTTCAAGGCTGAGTAAAGCCGGGGCACCTTTGCTTCTTACAGCAGCCAATTGAACTTTCCAAATGAAAATAGATTTGAATCCTTCAATTGATCACTATTCAGAAGAAATAGGCATTCAACCAATGGCGATCCTAAATCTGGGTACAGAATACCTACTCGTCGTATACTGCGAGTACTAGTAGTAGTACTTAGTAGGAGTATGTCATGCGTACCTCCCTTTAAGGTACTAGTAGTATTGTGGAACAGACACATTGAAGGCACCCTATACGCAGACTAAATCGGAAGATAGTCCTTCAGTGGATGATAGCTCTTCTCCCTATGAATATTCTTTTTTATGCCACAGGCTGAGTAACGAATTCCGACCCATTCCTCAAGAACTACCTCCTACCTACCAAGTACCTATCTAACACTAGGCAGGTAGTAAACTTACCCGTTGGCGGAGAAATTTTGGCATCTTGTGATGGGAATCAAGGGAATGGTTGCGCCTCTTTTGTAGTCATACCTCAATATACCGTGCTTTAGTATCTACCTGGCGCAAGAATTAAACAAAAAGGCTTTAAGGCGTTGCTAAACTGACAGGTACGGACAGCAAAATGTAGTTAACTGGGTTGTTGCCTGAGGCTGCCGCTGATCTCCCGCCTCCACCAGCATCATTCAACTCCACCCCAACTTTCCTCTGATCAGTCCAAGACCTTGCCTACGCACTTTACCCCGAGGCTTCTTCTCACCGAATCGCTGCATATGCAGCCTTTGTCATCATGACGGATGACTTTAAGCCGAAGGCATTCCCAGATATCTCTTCGAAGCTGTCCGCACCCGCCAAAAAGTCGCTTTTTGAACGCCAGAAAGCTGAGGCGGAAGCCAAGCGAGCCCGCGAACGAGCCGAAACCGCTGCTGTCTACGAAGATTTTGTCAAATCATTCGAAGATGACTCCCCGGCCCCCGATCGATCGTCTATGGAAGGGAGGCCGAATAAATTTGGGAATAGAAATGCCGGCTTTGCAGGGGGTCCTGCCAAACGGCATTTTACGAGCTCTGGCCCACGTATGAGCGGCCCTGGGACCCTGGGGCCTCCTCCGTCGTCGTTGTCTCGCAAACGGACACAGGAAGGGCTCCAACCGTTGCATCGAAACAAAGATTCCGCACAGGGTGTGCTAGGGTTTGAGAATACTTCTTCCCTCGCGTCCTCTGCGGCCTTGGGTTTTCGCGCATCCGATGATGAGGATGAAGGAGCTGCTGATGCCAAGGAGGCCGAGAGAGCAGCAGCAAAACCAACATTGTACCTTGCATCTCTACCTCCGGGGACATCCCCGTCAGTGATAAAATCCTTAATCCCCTCGGTGCTGACCGTCGACAATGTCAAATTCCTACCACCATCCGGCCAGCCTTCTACCGATCGGAAATCGGTGGCAGCAATTGTAACTCTCGCGAACGAATCCGCCGCCTCTGATATCGATAGCTCTGTCAGTGCACTCCAAAACAAATACCTAGGCTGGGGGTACTATCTCTCGCTATCGAGACATCTTTCGTCTGCCGCAATCGGCTCGACAATGCCCGTGAATGTCGGCCTGTCCTCCACAAGCTCCCTCCCTTTTGGCGCTAAGACAATTGCACCAGAACTTGGAGGGCGCCTAAATCGTGCCCCGCCCCCCGGCCTGCATCGCGGTGGATTTGCTCCCCCAAACTCTTACGGCTCGACCTATGCAGCAAGTGGCCCTACAGCGCAGGTCGAGGTCAAAGCACCGTCTGATCTGAAACAACTGAAATTAATGCATATGACCTTAGAAAACTTATTAAACTATGGGCCAGAATTTGAGGCTCTCCTGATGAGCAGGCCTGAAGTGCAAAGGGAACAGAAATGGGCTTGGCTTTGGGATGCACGAAGTCCTAATGGAGTATATTACCGATGGAAGCTGTGGGATATCATCACCAACTCTCGTTCAAGAAGATCTCAGCGAGGGAGATCCCAAAACTCGTTGCCAATATTTGAAGGTGGTCCAAACTGGGTCTCGCCAGAAGCTGACTTGAAGTTTGAATATACTACACGCCTCGAGGAATTTGTAACTGACAGTGACTACGACTCCTCCGACGAGGATATGTCTGACGGAGAAGATGAGAGACGGCACCATAGTGGAGCGGCTCTCGATGGGTCGACAGCAACAAACGAGGGATTGGGTTACATGAATCCGCTCAAGAAAGCGAAATTAGCGCATTTACTTGCTCGACTTCCGACCACCCACGCAAAGCTACGAAAAGGTGATGTAGCCCGAGTCACCGCATTTGCCATCGAACATGCCGGGGCAGGAGCGGACGAAGTTGTTGAAATGATTGTGTCGAATATTATTGAGCCTTTCGTTTACACGGGGGCAAACCCGGACCGTGAGTTGGAAAAAGGAATTGCGCGCAAGGAACAGAGTGGTGACGGGCCGAATGCTACTTTGACGGACGAAGTGCCTAGGGAGAAGCTCGACACATCCTCCGCTAAGCTAGTCGGTCTCTATCTAATTTCTGACATCCTCTCATCGTCTGCTACTAGCGGTGTACGACACGCATGGCGCTACCGGCAGTTGTTCGAATCATCGCTGAAAACACAGCAAGTGTTTGAACACCTGGGGAGACTTGAAAAGGAGCTGTGCTGGGGACGATTACGAGCAGAGAAATGGAAGCGCAGTATAGGCACCCTTCTTCACCTGTGGGAAGGCTGGTGTGTGTTCCCACAATCGTGCCAGGAGCATTTCTTCCAGGTATTCGAGAAACCACCACTCACGGAAGAGGAACTACAAGAAGAAAAAGAGAAGGCCGACGCTGAACATGCTGCCAGCGCATTCTCCAAGAACAAGAGCCGTTGGAAGACCGTCGACGAGGACTCGACCGGTGGACGATTTGACCCGAATCGGCCTCCTGAAGCCAGGCGACCTCGAACGGGTACCGAGGAGTTAAAACCAGAAGATATGGATATCGATGGAGAGCTAATAAGCGACATTGATGGGGAGCCGATGGAGGACAGCGATCTGGAGGACCCGGATGGAAATCTTCTAGAAGAAAAGATGGCCGAGGAAGAAGACAGTCCCAATCAGGACGCTCCAGAAACACTACAGGCTGAGAAACAACCGGAACTGCCTTCCCAGCCAGTTCGCAAACCACGGCCCCGAGCAGAGGACATGTTCGCAGACTCTGATTCGGAGTAAACCAAGCCGAGGGGAGGGCCCCTGACGGCGTGTATAGGAAATGATCGGCGTACAAATGAAACCAATCGAAGTAGAATTCAAAATATACCTCAAATACATCCAGCTTCATCCCCAATCATATGTGGAACATGTCTCGTGCCCAGCAGCATACCAAATTACCAATTGGCAAGCGCGCTGGTAAAGTTCGGTGCCTTAAGGCCGCGCTAAGGGCCGCCCCACAATCAACCTCAGTAGTCCCCTTTGCGGGAAATCCTTCCAAAGCATTGCTCCGTCGCTTCTCCGTCTTTCTCTTCCTTCTCACCTCAAAAAGCCACCCAATTTAGATACCCTCCTTTCGTTCCTAATTGCATCTCTCTCTAAAATCTTCCAAAATGGCTGGTGAGATTTCCCCTCCCTTCAACACCGCGTGGTTCCCTGTTCTGGGGCTGTTTTTAGTTGCCCCTCCTTTTGGGTTCCGAGAAAGCCCCTCCAACCTGACAGGCAATCAAATCAACACCTGCCCCAATAATGCCAAATTTCAAGACCAAAATATCAATAATAACTAACGAGCAAATTATGATGTCTAGACTTCCAGAATATCGCGCGTATGTAACATTCAGACCATGACCTTCCTTTGGGCCTCTCTCCATCCAAAAAGCCAAATATGGTCACCAGCGGGGCACTGAACAACAAACATGAGGCCAAAGAAAAATGAACAAAAATCAAAACTAATCACCGCGAACAGAGCAATTCGTCCAATTCTACTATCAAACCTTTGATAGCAACCGTGCGGGTCTCGCCGGTCTTTACGTACGTTTCTTTCCACACCTGTCAATATTAGGAGTCAAAAGGCACGGACTCAAGGAAAAGGGGGAAGGAAAACTGACGGTTATCGGGGCTTTCGCAGCGCGACGAATCCATGCTCACTTTTGAGACCTCTTCGGTCCAAGGTGTTGCTGGTATTATGGAGAAGCTATCCGTAAGTGGATCACCCAAAATAGAAAGTTCATGGTCAACTGCCTAACGTGGTGAATTCGATCCTTTGCAGGCCTTGCATTTCCAAAAGGTTCAGCACCAGATCAGCACCTTGGATGCTCAGCCTTCCGTCGAAAACGGTATTCTCGTTTTGGTTACTGGTGCCTTGCTGGTATGTTTATCTTTGGTTCTAGAGAACAAGTGGGATGGAAAATCGGACCGACTAACATGGGTTCTTGTGGTGTCCAGGTTGATGAAGAGCAGAAACCTATGAACTATACGCAGGCTTTCCAGCTTCGTCCTGACGGCTCAGGAAGCTATTTCGTTTTCAACGATGTTTTCCGCCTAGTTTACGGCGCATAAATATATGCCACAGCAAATGATGGATAGAGATGGTGAGGTCGCGTGATAGGAAGATGTTTATGAATATTATGATTTTTGTGGGGAATGAATTGGTCGGCCTTCTGCTCATTTATTTTTCTTCGCTAGCCCGTCATGACTCGGGGAGAGGGAGGCTGTCAGTTCTCTTCTCCTGCTCTGATATTTTCGTTTGGTCCTTTACTTCACCGAAATAAATATCATTCATTGACATGCAACTATTCTACCCTCTGCTTGTGGTTGAATAAATCTCTCGTTACAATATGGATTCTCCTGAAAAACCTGGCACAATGCTAGGGCAATCACAGAAGTGTGCGATGCCGATGCGCTGCGTCTTATATGTTCAATTCCCAGAATAAAAGGAGAGATGAGATGCCAACAAAACACGTGCGCAGTATATAACACTTGTCACAACCACTCAGAATAAAATCTAATGTGTGGACACAGCATCAAGAACATCGGATTCGATATATAACTAGCCAACTTGCGCTTACGTTAAAGATCACTGTCTCGAAGGAGAGGGGTGTCTTCGTATGGGCCGTATTCCTGATCCTCGGGCCCATCTCTCGACTGCTCAACAGCCGCATCCTTGCCAAAGTCATGGCTATGTCCCCTATTCGGACCAATATACTCAAAGAAAACCGCCAACACGAGAAGCGTGCCTTGTAGACACGCTGTGACGATCAAAATACCCCAGGTGCTCCAGCCCTTGCTTCCCAGACGAGCGGCTAGGCTACCGGCCCACACAAAGGCTCCGGGAGTTTGAATGCACATCATTGGAATACTAAAACTGCCTACACAGCGCAGCTTCAAAGTTTCGTGTATTTGAGGGAAATACTGGATGGATGCAAGGATGGCAGCCAGGATCCCAGAAAAGTTCGACCAAGCCTGAAGATGAGATGGGAACTTGAAACCGATTGAGAGGGTTATGATGAGCGTAGCCACGGCATGAAATATACAGATACCAGCCACAACCAGTGCGGTCCGGTACCCAGGTAGATCCTTCGAAGTCACAGGAAGTGATGAGGATGTTGCTCGGGGGAAGAAGATAACAAATAAGACAAGGCTATAAGACATAAGGTATTAGACTCATCGATATTCCAGGATACCAAGGCTCAAATGGTGTGGACCTACATTGTAAAAAAACTAACACACTGTGCTCCAACCTGGAGAATACCTAGCAACGCCGCGAAACAGGATAACCCGTTAATCTCTGTGCAGCAGGCCACATCTTGCAGACTCTGGTGTTGCGATACTACATTTGCTAATGTAAAGGTAGCAGACGTTGTTCCCAGGAGAACGAAATATGGTGAAATTCCGAAGGAGGTCTTTAGCCAGATGATACGGATCACCTGAGGAAGATAGGAGAAAACGATTCCGATGAAAAGCAGACTTGGTCAAGTTAGCGGTGAGCACGACCAACAAATGATCCAGAGAATGGGCAAGGATCGCGATAGGCGAGAGAGCACACACATTGATAGGACAAAATTTAGAATTTCTGGGGAATCAAGACGTTCACACTGTGAATTTGGGTGGTCATCCATCTTGGGATCGAGTGGCCGGCGATGTAGCTAATTTGCCCTTATCAAGCTCGCATGTCAATTCAATATCCAGAAAAAAAGAGATTTGCCTAGATCAAGAGAGTTTTGAGAGAAGATATGGGATTATATCAGGTGAATATGAGTCGTATCGTGTCGTTGGGAGTTGTTCAAAAGGTAGTTACCAGACCACCGGATAAGCGCATAAACCTTCAACACATCATCTCACAGTGGAGAAAGTGTATTCCTCCTCTTTTCTTTAAATTTTTTCTTGCTTTTCGCTTTCAGGTTCCTGCATCGACGTATACCGATGGGGATGACTGATCACAACTCCTAGGGGGGAATAATGGGGAAGGACAATAATAATAAATAGCTAATAGTAGGTGGGGGGGAGTTCCTGGCGACTGGCTCTGAGGTGATTCACCTCCGCATTTCTTAAAAAGGCCTAGCCTTATCAGGTGCCCCATTGTTTCCTCTTCCGGCAGTTGCCAAACGTCAAAAATGCCATCTATCACCGCTTTCTTAAACCGTCCTTTCCCTCACCACCTTCAGGATCGAGCATCTACTTAACTTTCTTTAAAAAAAAGATCCGATCGTTTATTAGGAGACAAAATGTTTTGTGGATACTTGGCTGTGGCCAATATTTGTATATGTTTGTTTGTTGAATAGAATCACTCATGGGATTCGAGATCCTTAATGAACCCATCTATAAAGGGCCTCCACTCAAGCCCAGGGAGAGCTTCCACTGCCAACACACTCTAGCTCTCCTTCCCATGGGTCTGTTGGCAGATATTGGATACTGGAGGAGCAATGATAGCATTCATCAAAGCCAGTCGCGAGATGTTGCCAAAGCAATATTTGGAAGAACCACCAGTGCGGACGCTCCATCGATGACGCCAGGAACCACCGTTGGCAAGCATTCCTGCGTCACATACGTCACTCGGCAGTCATACGCAGCCAGCACCTTGGTTTTTTCTACCGCAAGCTCATGGTCGTCATCTTAGCTACTCCTCGATGGTATGCGCCCATCTTATTAAAAGCAGTGAATTGACGTGCCTCTGTTAATTGTAGGTTGACATACCTTACCTAGGAACAGAATTTCACAACTAATCAGACCATTAGGAACTCACCCCTAAATACATTTTGGAAACTGAAGATAAGGGAAGATGAAATTACACTTCGCCTTCTGTCTGGTGTTCGCCCTTGCCACTGCTGAGGCAGTTGGGGCATCCAACTGGTTTACCAGAACTGGTGAGTCTCCCATCTTCTCACAGTAAGACACAAACGGCCTAATACACCCGTATAGTCTACAACAAATGGCATGAAACAGAGCTGGAACGTTGGCTTTCCGATCATGGTGCGTGTATTGCATAATCTCCTGCCATCAGAATTTAACATACATACCTAGACATTCCATATCCATCCCCAGCTGAGCGCAAAGATCTTGAAACCCTAGTTAAGTCGAACTGGGAGGCAAAAATTCAAAAGCCAATTGCTCAAACAGCGGAGCACTCCGCGGATCAGTTGCAGCAGACTAAAGAATGGATATTCGATACGTAGGTAACCCGGATTGTTTAGCTACTAGGTTATACTAACAAAACTATTAGATGGTCCGACTCCCAGCTGAAGGCTTTCCTCGACCGACATGGCATTCCCTGTCCACAGCCCCGCCGACGGGATGTCCTCCTTCACACTGCCCGGGAAAATTACGAAATCATCGCCAAGAAACTTGGCGAAGCCGCATCTTATCCCGGCAATTGGGTCTATGAACAGTGGACCGAATCTGACCTGAAACTCTGGCTCGATGAGCGTGGATGGCCCGCTCCGCAGCCTACAACTCGGGATCGGCTAGTTGCAGCAGTCCGCCGCAATGCCCGACTAGCGAGTGTACAAGCACGGAATATCGCCGCCTCTATTGTCGCTTCAGCTGAGGCGGCACAGTCTACTCTCAGCGAGGCCTTGTTCCATGCATGGTCCGATTCTGATCTGAAGAGTTTCCTGGACGAGCATGGTATCCATGTGCCTCAGGGATCCAAGCGCAATGAGCTTATCGCACTGGCACGTAAGCACCGGGCGTCCCTTGTCAGTGAAGCTTCGACGGCGTCCGACTATATTGGGGCTGCTACTTCCAAAGCTGGTAACGAGTACGTTCGGGCCACCGATAATGCTCAATTAAAAGCACAAGAAGCTTTTGATGCTGCCGTCAGTGCCTGGTCAAACTCCCGCTTGAAGGCTTTTCTGGATGCCCGGGCTATCCCCGTACCCCATACTAGTAAGCGAGATGAACTCCTCGCCAAGGTGAGGGCGAACCGACACCAAGTAGCTACCCAGTGGAATGCATGGACATTCGACACCTGGGATGCCGAACGCCTAAAGTAAGTCCAGACCGGATTAACGACCGTATTTATATTGTCAACTCCCCTTATCTAACTACAAATCTAGGAAATACCTTTCTTCGACTGGCTCAAAAGCCGCTGAGCGCGTTGATGCCACTCGGGATGAGCTCTTGAAAGAGGCACAAAATGCATTCACCAGAGCCTCTAAAGCTGGAGGAGCAGAACTAGCCTCTGCGACCTCGTTTTTCAATGAAGCCACAGCAACTGCGAAAGAGTCTGCTTTCGACACCTGGTCTGAGTCGGACCTCAAGGCATATCTAGATTCTTATGGTATCCCAGTGTACCAGGGCTCGGCAATCAACGAGCTGCGAGCCGCAGCCAGGCGTAATGCACATTATTTCAAATATGGCACTTCTAGCCCTCAAGGAGCCTTCATTGCCAAACTGCAAGACGCCAAACAGTGGGTTCTAGACCAACTGAAAATTGGAGCATCAAGTGGAAGAGCACAGGGCCAGGACGCCGCGGAGAAGGTGAAGGAAAAGCTCTCGGGGGCTGCGGAGGAACTGCGTTCGGAATTGTAGAAGTGTACTTAGTTTTGGCTTCTTCTCTTCTCTATGTTCCGTTACAGTTTCACCACAAAACGCATTTTAATTGTTTTGGATCAACTTCCGATAGCTAAGCCGCTACAGTCGGTAAATTTCGTAATTATCAAGTAAAGACAGCTCTCCAGTTCGATCGGTGACAATGCGGTCTGTCAGATGATCCTGATATTGGATATTATCCAATGCGGATGGATGATCCACGACAGGGGTGGTGGTGGTGGTGTTTATTAATGGGGGTATAGAAGGAGGGCGGAGCCCTAGGACCCATGCTAGAACTGAACTATATACATAACCCAAATCCAAGCCAGCCTTTCCTTGCTACCAAGATCTCTCGAAGGACATAGGCACGTGCTAAGCAAAGGAATCACACCCTAAGGCAACCTTATGAAAGCAAATCTATATTAGACATAGGTCTGTGTGTTGAATACTCTCATCCTCGACCTGTAGCGTGGCGTGTAGTATAATGTGGTGATCACCTAGAGCTTGTTAGGGGGTAGTCGAAGGCGGGCTAGACCTGATAATAGTATCTAGGTAGTGTTACGAGAACGGTCCACGACGGGAGTTAGACTCCTGATATGCAGATATTGCGAAGATTTATTGGGAGATGTTGTCGGTATTAGCCTGCCTTGTTTTACTCGGTTTCTTAGTTAGAAGCATAATGTATAATGAATCAAGTCTAATATTAGTAAAGGGTTATGCGAGGTGTCCAACTGTCGAACAACAAAAACGCTTATATGCGGTTCACCAGCCTAGATCTCGGGGTATCAACGTTCGAACAACATACAAAGCCCAACTTATAATTTTAGTGCCATTAAAATCTCAAAACTTCAAGGCATGCAGATTGGGGTCTTTTATCCGCGCAAAATAAGAGTCATGTCTCATACAGCCCCAGAGGCACCTTTTAGCTTTTGAAGCTGGACCTTATACCAATCCACATAGACAAACTTCCGTCCATAAATCTGATAAGATGCCATATGCTATGTGCATTCACTATCTAAGGCAGA
Organism: Aspergillus diversus; assembly: GCA_027569885.1. Classification (NCBI taxonomy): domain Eukaryota; kingdom Fungi; phylum Ascomycota; class Eurotiomycetes; order Eurotiales; family Aspergillaceae; genus Aspergillus; species Aspergillus diversus. The sequence goes on from JAPDKZ010000030.1 coordinate 313,490, forward strand.
TTGTTGAGAATCCCGCCATTCCAAAGTAGCCTCTGACCTCCTCCTACCCGCAATGCGGGAGATCGGGTCAAAAACAGGCCCAGCCTTCGCATCGAATGAGGGCTTATGATTTAGGGGCCTCTGGATCGCTCTCAGCAACCAACTTTCCTACAACCAGATACTTCTCGGAGAATCTCTCCTCCCAAGACTGGAGATTCTCCAGTTGGTCTGCATTTAGATCCTTCAGGTCATCCAATGGGGCTTTCAGGTCCTCCGTCAGCATTTCTCTATCGAAGCTCTGGAAGGCCAGACCACGAGACGCATCCCGACCAGCAAAGTTCTCGTAGGGGCCACCCTAGAAAACAAACGAGAAGGCAAAAAGGTTAGTTTCAAGATATCTTCCTACTATTCCTCACTACCACTACCACTCTTAAGATTCCAGGGAAAACATACTGGTCCGTAGAAGTTTCGGCCTGGTGAAACATCGAAAACACGGCCACGGACGGCAAGATACACTGGCTTATCGCCAATACCGTTGAACTCAAGCAGAGTTGTCGGGGTGAATGTGCGGAAAACGACGGGTGGAGGACCTTTAGGAAGCGCTGCGGGGGCCTTGGGGCGGAACTGCATGTAAACAAGGATCGCGAATACAGAGACCAAGATAAGATTGATAGGCGTGGCGATGAACATCCTGCAGAGGGAAGAATGGTTAGGAATCTCGTGTGATAGTCGATGTTCGATCATAATTCTATCCAGGGTTGCAGAAAGGGGATTGTTTCACTGACACCTCGGCCTGTTGCGGGACACTTGCGTCTGGTTAAAGGGCTCGATTAGTTTACAGCTTATGCATAGCACGATAGAGGTAGCCATACCTGCAGAGGACATGGTAAGCAATCCAATTATTTCTAGATAAGAAAGATGAGTGTGAATCACAGAGGGGGGGAGGGGGGGAATATGGATTTAGGGGATGATTATGAATGAGATTGCTCTCTGTCGTCGGTAATCTATGACGGAACGGCATCTGACAGCGGAGCTCAGCAACGGGATTTCTCGGATTTACTGTATTCCCGAGAAGTAGCTTTTCCGATCCAGCAAGGATAGATCCATTCTATACTCATCGCAAACAGGCCCACTAATATTAATGGTCCTGCCACGACCACCTGACACCAGGAACAAAACTGTAAATATTAAAACTAATAATATAGAAGCTTAATAATGAATACATGCTTGAGAAAAATTGTTCTTTCTCTTTCACTATATTATCTTTCTTTTCGCCATGAATAAGCCAAACATTATATATATTTCGATCCCCACTTAACTTTGTTTCCTTCCTTCCATAACGGGAACCTTTAATGAAGGGATCGATCGCCTATATATTTGGCCAATATCTACCACTATTTTTTACCCCGAAATCCTATTTAAGGCTTTATCCATTGAGAATTAACAACCATGAGAAGGTTATCATGCTATCCATGTTGCATCGAGAAGTTGGAGCCTTCTGAGTTTCTTTTGTAGCAACTCCATTCCTTACGGTAGGTATATGAATTACTCCAGCTGGAATTGCCATCTTTGGCAGACTGCAGGGGCTATAAAGATGCCCAAGGTCTCGGCCAGGTTTCTATTCATCCAGAATCGTCAACCATGAAAATGCTAGGATGCCACCAAGGCTGCTACATGATGAAATTGGCGCGTTCTGATCCTCTCCCATGACAGCTTCCTACGACCCTTAATACCACTTTCCCTGACATTGTTATTGCCTACAACATCGACTGATAACACTTCGCTCGCGTGATGGCCGATATCCAGGCCGAGAAACAGACACGTGTAGTACCGGAGGATGAAGAAAAGTTAAAATGGCAAAAGAACCAAAACATAAGCATTTTGTATATTCTTTGAGGGGATAGACTAGCAAAATTTATGACTAATTTTTCGCTATCTAACAAATAGATGCTGTACTATGTATTGGACAAGTTTGCAGATCCTGATATATATGCCTGAGGAATAAATGGCAACAACCGACATTTGAATTAGGCTCTAACCAGATCCAGACTTTGTGCAATTACTCATATGAGCATAAGCTTCAGGTGTAATGTGCACCTCCTTAACCCATATTATTTGCTAATAATAATGAGTTAACCAATAGAAGTTCAATTCAAAGCCCAGCAGGAGAAGAACTGGATCCTCGTGAGAAAATAAAAAGTGAAACTCAGCTATTTTTATACCTTTTTCTCTCGTCTAATCTGGAATTTAAATGGAATTTAAATGGAAGGACTAGCAGTCCAACGTGCCGCTAATCCTCGTCTTGATTAGGATCAATGAGCTTGCATACTCTGAAACAGGGTCCTTCATCTCAGAACCTACCGATCATTGATTCATTCAACTGATTAATATTAATATCACTTGTTATTTGCCTAGGTTCCTCTGAAAAGCTCCTGAGCAAGTGCTGGCTGTGTATCCAGCCCCCCAACTCATTCTTTTTCTCAGCAGGCAAACCAAATTTCTTCCTTTCAACGAGGGGTTGTTGGCTGTGCCGCCAGTGAATGTTGGCATCTTTGTCTTAGGGTGCTACCTATTCTGTGTCTTCTGTCTCTCTTTGTCCTTTGTGTTTTTTTCCTTCCCGCTCTTCTCCCCTCCTTCAATCTCCTTGACGTGTTCCCTTTGATCTTAATCTATGTTGCTCAGCCAGCTTGGATAGATTGCTCATCTTCCCCTTCCTTGATCGATCACCATTTTCTCTAGTGACATGCAGGCATGTCTTCTGCATGAAGCGCGTATTCCACAACTTGGTTTTTTCTTTTTCTGAGTGTTGATCATCTACATTCCATATCTATTACATTTCACTACGTACACTGTGATACAATAACAACTGAGGTAAGCGCCGAACCGTCGCCTCCATGATAAATATATCACACCGATTTAAGAAAGTGAATAATGATAATAATTATTGCCTCAGTTCCAATCGACCTGATTTTATCCCTTGTCGATCAGGATGTGGGGCAAAGTGTCATTTCACCGGTCTCGCAAGCCTACCATTACAATCCCAGAGGATGGGCATCCGTATCCGCCATCCTCCTTGTCCCGACCTCAATCTGGGGATCCGTACTCCAAAGCATTACCTACGTTACCACCGTAAGTGGTTGTCACTTGGAACTAATCGGAATGGTTCGAGATATCGACGCTAATATATCCAAGTGATTCGTCCGACGTAGCACCTTATCAACTGGAGCCTAACCCGCCACGGGTTACCTCTTCCATATACTCACGGGATACCGGCACATTTGACCATTTTCGCCAGCGCTCGATCGGTGAGGTCTATCAATCCTCCCAGGAGCCGGGGCGATTGGACCCCAACCAAAACACGTATCATTCGGGGACTCGAAGCGTAGAAATATCTCCTCCGGACTCTCCGATTACTCGGGTTCATAGCCGAGGCAGCTCTCGAATTTCACCCATAGATGAGGAACCTAAGCATGAGGGTGCCAGGGGTCGCGGTGCGCAGATGGACGATAAATTCGCGAGTCAGATTCCCGTTCTGCGAAAACGTCTTGACTCCTTACAGCCGGATCGCGATCAGCCGGTCAAGCCTTCGGCCAAAGCTAATGTGACAAGATGGGATGACTTCTCTGGAGAACCGACAAGGAGTAACGCAGGAAGGGTTGGGCAGGCCACTCCTGGCAATGTCTCTTACGAAGCACATATATCTGCTAAACCTCCAGCATCCCAAGGCTCGAGCATCTTTGGCTGGGGCAAGGAACAACTCAATTCAAGAAAGAAGATATCTGACGTTCGGAATCGTTTGTTGAAGAGCGATGACTCGACTCACTTTGTTCCACGTGAACCTTGGAAGGGCCAAAGTGGCCGAGCTCCAATGGTAAATCCGATTCAGGAAAAGCCAACGGGAAGATTTTCACCGCGTATTCCCCTGTCAAGAAGTAACGATCGACTGAGAGAGACGAGCACCCCGTCACCCGTTCCTTTCACACCCTCCACCATTACGACAATAAGTGCTGGTGACGGCAGCAAGAATGTCCATCGGATGAATGTCTATGATGCCCCAGAAGAGAGGGAGGCCTCATCTAGCGCTAGTGCCGCATTCAACCGTGCCCCGCCTCGTGTTGATCTCTCGGCGCCCGAGCCCAACTTTGGATTGGCTAATTTACTGGTGTCCAACGATGACGCAAAGGCTGAGGCTGAGCCGACGAGCCGGTTCAGCGTCACCACCTATGACCCAACAGAAGCTGGTAGCCTAAGTGGAAGTCCACGAGCCAGCATCGACACGGCGTCGCAGTCCACTGAGAACCTTTCTTCAATAATGTCACGCAGCCGCCCGATTCCAAATATGATGCCTTCAAGCAGAAAGCCCGTTCGAAAACCCACTCCTTCCGAGGTGTCCGACACGAAAGCCCTTCCCCAGTGCCCTCCTGAGATGCAAGCCCAGGACCGTGTTCAGATACTGGAAGCTAAGAGAGACGATTTGATCCGGCGCAGAGCCAATATCAATACGATTATTCACGAGCTTACCCAGGTCATTCAACCAAGCTCCATCGCTTACGATATGGCCGCTAGGGAGGAAGTCAAGAAGACCGTGGCTAGCCTCAATACCGAACTTGCGGAGATTAAGAGAGAAGAGCATGAAATCGGCGTCAAGCTACTGAGGGCGTGGAAGAGACGTGATGATGAGGATGTTTACGGCCAAAACACCAGCTTATGGGTTAAACGAGTGACTAGCTGAAGAGAGGGGTTTTGTTTCCCCCCTCCTTGGATATCCCCCCCCACCTTTATTTTTTCACTCTGTCTTTAGCCCATGCATTCTTGTCTCTTTTTCGTCCTCGGCCGGACATCTTTGTCTTTTTCTTTCCCCCTAACCCATACCCCAGATCAGCCTTCAGTTGGCATGACTTTTCTTAGTTTATGTAACTTTTCTTCCCCCCTCTTCTACTGTTCTACTGTTTGGCGACTCTGGTGGGTAAACCTCATTTGGGACTCTACTATGTGCAAAGGATACCCCACGTTGTATTTTAAGCAATTTCGATGATGACATACACCCGTACAGCGGACAATAAGACCTCGACCTTCTAAAGAAGGTTTAAACAGCCTATCTGATAAGCGAAAGATGTATATTGTGGTAGAGTATTTATCGGAAACTGAAGTCGCGGAGATGGTTGAAATATAGTGGTTGTTGCCACCCTGGGTATCCTCCTATCTTCGCGCTCGTGGTTCGTGGCTCGTTGAAATCGTGACAGAGGAAAATTTCGCTGGATCGGTGGGAAGAGTTTATTTCTTCCCGGATTTCTTGATCCCCTGGTTTCCAGTGTTCAGGGGGCCTCGTCCCTTTGCCTTGTCCATCAAGTCCTTCTTGGCCTTGGCGTCTGGGTTGAAGGCGGATATCAGTATATGGGAAACCATGGGCTGTCAATCTAGACGCGTAAGGGAAAACATACCGGCCTTTTGCTTTTCCCTGAAGGCAATCTCGTCTTCGTCAAGCTCCTTGTTTTGTTTCTTAGGAGCCTTGAGGGGCTTAACTTTGCCACCTACATGTACAAAACCGAGTTGAGTTGTTGAACATCTACCATGACCGTGGCCGGCAAAAACGACATCACGTACCTTCTCTGCTTTGGCCACCCATTATGATTTATGTGTAGTAAGTGATGTCGAAGAAAGATCCGCAAATCTCCGTATGTTGCTGATGAGCAGAAAGGGACGAGGGGAAAAATTGCGCGGAAAGAATAATATCTGCGGGGCTGAGCGATTTCTCAGTTTGGTTAAGCGTGAAAGCCTTTCCCGTGACCTCCGACAACGCGACATGACGAGGTTCCCAAGTTTCAACATCCTAGCAATTCAGAACTTTCGCTCAGTTCTTTTCAACCGCCCATCACTGGTTTGGCGTTAGCATTAATCGGGCATAATTCGGCTTCTTTCTCACCCTGCGCGAAAGTCATTGATGCCTTATTAGCCAAGAAAGTTGAGACTCGCAGTGGCGTCTCTACCTTAGCTGGTTGGACTTTCTCAATACACTCCCCAAAATCATTTCAGATCGGAAGCATCGCTTGCTAACCGAGAACCATTATTCTTATCTGTGAAGCTGCTTAAACGCGTGTGGATACCACTGCGGTGCAATCAAGTGACCACCGAGAGAGCCGTTTAAGAAACTATGGCGTCTAATAGGTCGAGGTCTCTATCGACCCCTTCTGAGGGTGAGATCATCGAATCAGGTTCGGAGACGAAGGCAACTACGTCGCAACTTCCTTTTAATGGCAACAGCGTTGACCGTCCCACCAGAGACAGACCGTCACCCGTACCCAGATCTCCAGCATCGTTGAATATATCACCACGTCGCCGGAGATCTCGGACCAGGACCAGGTCACGGTCACGATCCCGCTCTCCCTACCGATCCTACAGAGGATATAAGCGTCGGCGTGACGACGATAATGACTATGACGATAGACGCTATCGAAACGATCCCCCGCGACGCGCAGGAAATCGATATGACGAATCGTCTTACGATCGGGGTCACTACCAAAGACCGACCAGACCCTACTACGATTATGACCGCGAGGAGAACTACCAGGATGATCTCCGGTACGGCGATGATAACGGCCGACGTAAGGACAAACGGCCCCGAACTCGAAGTCGATCCCCATATCGCGAGGTCCGAAAGCGGAAACAATATTCGGGTGATGAGTGGGAGCCGCAGGGAGAAGGGAGTGTGGCCTCTCGGGATAATAGAAGGTCTTCCACTGAACAGTTAGTGAGCGAACGGGGAAATACCCCAGCTTTCGCTCGGGATTCTAAACAGGATGCTGAAACTCAAAAACCTCAGGTGCAGCCAGTTTCTTCAAATTCTACCTCCCACGCTGGAGATCGGTATGTCCATTATTTCAAACACCCTCTTTTGCGGCATCTGGAGACTAACCTGCTCATTTTTAATTCCTGCAGTGCGAGTGTGAAGGCCGATGAAAGCCAGGAAGAACAGCAAGCAACCGAACCAGTCGATGAAGCAGCCCAAGTTGAAGCTCGTCGTCGGAGGCGTGAGGCGATTATGGCTAAATACAGAGGCCAAGCAACCCCTTTGCGACTACAAGCACTTCATATTCAGGGCGATCGGGATTCAATTACCCCGACTAGCGATATCGTCCCTTCGAGTAATGCAGCGTCAGGTAAGCCCAAGCCACTCCTTTTCCATGCAAACAGGGGGGTTCCAACTTTGGGCAGCTTAGTAACTGTTCGTAACATCATAGAAGTTTCCCAGCCTTCGGCTTCTCAAACTCCGAATGACAGTACTGGGGAGTCATTTCCCGATTTTAACATTGGCAAGGATGCTGATTTGGTTAACGATGGAACACCTATAGACGGCGTCGATAAAGATGAGCCTTCTGCTGCAGATTATGATCCCACGATAGATATGAAAGCCGAAAGGCAGAGACACGACCCGCAGAACGCGAATGGCGACGTTTCTGCAGCTAGTTACGATGAGACGAAAACCACCAAGCAGGATGTGCTCCTTCCCGATGCAACACCGCAACAACCAGAACCCAAGGCAAAGGACCCGTACGATATGTTTGCTGAAGATGATGACGATATGTTCGCCGAGGACACGCACGATACCGCTCAACCCACACACGCATCTGCCTTGTCAGCTGTCCCTCAACCACAGGAACTTGACATTAGTATGATGGATAATTGGGATGATCCTGAAGGCTATTACAATGTCCGCCTTGGTGAGTTGATCAACGGACGTTATCATGTCCAGCAGAATCTAGGCAAAGGAATGTTCTCCTCCGTAGTGCGAGCGACGGACTCGAAGACCGGCAATTTAGTTGCCATTAAGATCATCCGACAGAATGACACCATGAAAAAGGCAGGAGCGAAAGAAATTGGCATTCTCAAACAACTCCACGAGGCCGATCCCGAGGATAAGAAACACATCATTAAGTTTGAACGATCATTCGAACACAAAGGCCACTTGTGTATGGTGTTTGAGAATCTCAGCATGAACCTCCGCGAGGTTCTTAAGAAGTTCGGACGAGATGTTGGATTGAACTTGCGAGCAATTCGAGCATACGCCCAGCAAATATTCTTGGGCCTCAGTCTGCTTCGAAAATGCAACATCCTGCACGCGGACCTCAAACCCGACAATCTTCTAGTCAATGAGCAACGTAATGTGCTCAAAGTTTGCGACTTGGGCTCCGCGTCACCAGCCTCTGAAAACGAGATCACGCCATATTTGGTCAGTCGATTCTACCGGGCACCAGAAATTATTCTGGGAATACCCTATGATTACGCTATTGATGTCTGGTCGATTGGGTGCACTCTATTCGAACTCTACACAGGGAAAATACTTTTTACGGGGCGAAACAACAACCAAATGTTACGCTCGATTATGGAATGCCGCGGCAAGTATCCGCCCAAGCTGCTCCGGCGAGGCTCATTAGCGCACCTCCATTTTGACGAGATGATGAACTTCCATAGCACCGAAGAGGATAAGATCACAGGGCGTCTCGCCACCCGGGTGCTTGACTTCAAGAAACCCACGCGGGATCTGAAGACGCGGCTAATGGGCAAGGGAACAAGAGGAATGACGGAAAGTGAGGCAAAAGAGTTGGCGAATTTTGTGGACCTATTGGACCGATGTTTGAATCTCAACCCGGAGAAACGCTGCACACCGGCGGAGGCGTTGAAGCATCCCTTCATCGCGCGGCCGAAGGTATAATGGTGGATAAAGGGAGTTTCGGTGGGGTGACGTTCAGCCCTGTTGTTTATACACATTATCGTACATGATGTCATAATAATATTTGCATCGAATCGAGCTAGCGATTTCTCGGGACGATTTTCTCACTTATTCGTCTAGTATCCACCATAGTCCTCCTTCCAGAGCCTCCAATTGATTCATTCAGGTTTGGGCATGCCAACAAGTGTGGAACATGAGACCTTGTCAAGGAAAGTGGTATGATTATCCAGTGGCAAACACATTTGAATACCCCAAGGCCGAAGTTAAAAACAATGGCCCTCCCGGAAATCGAAAAGGGAGGCGCAGGAGGCAAAAAAAAACAAACAAAAATTAATAATAATATTGGAAATGACGAACAACGTGATCGACCACACCTATGGATCGGACTGGATTGATGGGACACCGCTCGTCCTTTCTCCTTCAGGTAGGTGCAGTTGACTCAGCTCCTGAGTCTCGTATCAGAGTTGGGGGCAAGAAGGGTCAGTAGTATCTCATTTCTCGCCCCTCGATGATGCTCTATATCAGTCGTTTCGATGGATTTCGTCACCGGATTCATGATATAACTCCGACAGGAAAAGGGCCGTGTCGCTCATCGGTTGATCTCGGTAAGACCACCACTTTTCTTTTCTTTTTTCGTCACTTTTCTTTCTCGTCCTTGTTCCTTATCTGAATGGGAAACTCTTTGTTTTTTTTTTTATTCTGGGTTTAATGGGGAAAAAAAATGTCGATACGTACTGAGGTATTATTATTTACCTGTCGATAAGCATATCCATTTTAGGTAGGAGATACTAGAGGCAAGCTGGGAACTGATGATGTCAAATGATTGACCGTACATACAAACGTGCAAACATACTTTCATTCTCAGTTGGTCCCTGGGGTCCTCGTACTTAGTTTTACCCCCCCCCCCCCAAAAAAGACAGCTCAGTGTCCGTTCAGCTCTACAGTACATCTCCCCCGCAAATACTATTTTTGATTACGAGGAAGAGGGGGAAAGAGTCCAAAAGAAGCGGTGAAGCTATCAGATTGGGGCCGAGGCTACTCCATACAAGGAATAATAAGCAATTCTGTGACATTTAGGTCAAATATGCGTGAACTTTTTAAGGCGGGGAGCCGAGCTTGCTTTGCAGGCGGGAGGTAAGACAGGTCTTATGTACTGTGTACCTGGGAAGAAACAGGACTTCCGTGTTCCTTTACTCTCCAATCTATGTCCGAAGATTTTGGGTTTGGATGGAGTCCGGACATATGTACTCCATATGAAACTGCATATGAGTCTCTTTTTATACACCTGGATATGTATAAAAAGAAAAGGAATTGGGGGAGGAAAGAGGGGAAACTCACCCCCTTACCTTGGAAGAAGAACGACATTACTTCTGTTATGAGAGCTCAAACCCCGCCAGCCCAGGGTGCATCATGCTGAGGTCTGTCATCTGGGGTATCTTCTTCAAAACCCCTTTAACCTTTTCTAGAGTGCATATCCCGCAACTAGAATTTAGAGCTAGATTATTATGTCGAGGAGAAGAAGGCAGAAGAGTTGCGGCGTGATGAGGTTGATCATAATTTTAAGGTGTGTCCTGTTATGTCCTTTGGATCTGAAAGGTCAGGGGGAGGGGAAGGCAAGAGGTCAGATTTTTGGGAGGGGGGTGGGAATAGCTTCTCCATGGGGAAAAGAGGAATTAAAGTGTCATCGAACTCAAATGGAAGGGTACAGAGAACAAAAGAAACAAATATCAAAGAAAGGAGAAAAAGAAAAACTCACAGATTGTTGGTATAATTCAGCCAATCTTCATCCGTTGATGGATGGAAAAGGATTCCCATAGCCAATAAAAAAATCCCCGAGAATGTTTGCTTTTATTTCCTTTGGCCTCACTGATTCCAAAGTTGAGTTGATAGTTTGAATAAAGATTGGCAATTCTTCATAGCCGCTAAACTGGGAGCAGTTAGTGCGAAGGCTGGATTGATGATGATCTAATCAGTTGGGGCGATGTCCCGCTCTTGTTGATTTGTTGCTTTGTCCTTTCAGTGCTTTTTTCCTCCTTTGAAGTCTATAGGAAGCCATCACTCATACCTCGGAGTAGGTAATGGCTGAGAATAGTCCACCCACACCCCCAGCCATTCAGCTCCCTTCATTCACCCCAAGGCGTTTTGACCACACCACCCAGTTACATAATTTAGTATTATTATTATCATCCATTCTGAATTATTCTTTTTTCAAGGAAGGCGAAAAGCACTGACCCATTGCATACACGGGAGGGAGGCGCTGCCTGGACCATGCAGAGAAAGTGGATCTACTCCAGCCAATCCCCCACAGCACCCACTCCTTTCACTTCAAGTCCCATCGAGCTTTTGGTCCCACTGACTCCTGGACGGGCAAACGTGGCAACAAATCAGCCAATCAAATCCCGCCGCGGCTTTCATCGGATGTTCTCGAAGCAGACGAACTGGGAGAACCATTGGTTCTGGGCCACTTTACGACTTGCCTCACTTTATCAGAGTTGTGCTCCAGACTGGGGTGCACAAATAATCTCACTGGTTAAGGGGGCTGGGAATTCTCGGAACCCAAGGCGGGCAGAGAGAGGGAAAATAATAATGAAGAGAGATAAGAGGAAAGCAAAAGAAAAGAAAAGAAATTCTACGAGCGAGGTGCCGTCAAATTCTCCACCCTCACAGCGTCGGCCACAGGGGACAGTTAGAGGTTAATGATCCAGACCTGGGGAGCGTTTTGGGCCAGTTGTCACAGACTCTGGAGATCTCACAGGCAGGATGATTACCTGGATGGTTGAGAGAGGGGGAAAATAAAATTGTCAAAAGTAAAACCCGGAAGGGATCCACCAAGCGCAATTCCAGACAGGTTCTGATCCAACCACATGGAACAACCTGTTCAAGATGAGCCTAGAAGAGAGTCCTCCGTAGGAGACTTCCGCCCCTTTGGGATTCCTGCTTCTGGGCCCCATTTCTCACTCTCGATAGAGGATTCGTAATCGAGATTCTGGAACCTACCGTCTAGTCGTTTGGAGATGGCACGGGGAGGTTTTGAATCGAAGATTTTGGCCTCAGAGTAAAGGTCAACCAGGTTCGGAAAAGAAGTGAGAGAAACAAGGGCCATTTCTTTAATCATATATGATTTTTCCTTTATCATGATTTATTACTTCCTTTTTGAGAGGGGGAGCAACGAGATGGCTGATATATAGAAAGTGGTGATAGCGCCTGCAATAATACCCGTGTTCTTGGGCGAGTTGGGCTGCAATGGGTGTCAGAAGGCCAGATGAGCAGGGCGTGCCACAGGCTACCAATCAAATGGCCCCATGTTGACCAGGCTGCAACCACAATGAGAAGGAAAGGTCTGTTTCTCAAAATGAGCTCATCACAATAAGAAATCGATACCGGTTCAATTATCGAAGGAAGATTGGCGAGCTTGAAGCATGAATGGGAAGCAGTTGCAGGGAGAATCCTTCGGCAAGCTCAACCAAGGCGAAATGATTCACTGACCAAAAGATTCAGCATCATCTTCTTTTTTCTCCATAAAGTTTTGGACACCCACGGGCAGAAGGTTTACGCATTGGTTAAGGTTCTGAAAAAGACGGTGTGCACTTGACCGAGGGACCAAGTATCCTAATATCCCCTCTCCTCGGTCGAGTGAAGCATTATCCTTCCACTTCTGCTCTTGGTCTCGGAGAGGCTGGACCAGAGCCGAGCCTTTTTGGAGCAAAACCACAGTCTGATTTGATGATGGGAGAGCGCTTCGTTATCCGAGCCCAAGCAGTCACCTTCTCGGCGGGTAATCAATGAAAAGCTCATTTGAGTAACCAAGCAGTGGAGCAGTGGGTTGTGAGCTGGCATCACTCAGATTATATGAAGCTCCAATTTACAGTATTACTCGGGAACCAACTGGGAGGATTTCCCTGTCCTTGATTCCCGATATACATCTACAGTTGCCGAACTATGCTTCGAGAGATTCCAAGTGATGGTGCCTGGAGGTTACACGATCTCAAAAGAGCATCAAGGCAAGACAAGGACAAAAAGGAGAGGGATGAAGTGGGGCAACACAACCAGCCTCATTAACACAGAGCCAGTTTAATCTCGGACTTTGGAGGGAATGGGGCATGGCGGGGCGCTTGATGTTTGAATTTTGAACAGAAAAGCAGGGTAAGAAAGCATAAAGCAAACCAACCCAAATTAATTCGAGCTAATGTTGGTTTGGCCTTACTCCTAGTTCTCCATGGCTTCAGCTGTGCGTCATGACGAAGTTGCTTTCTCTTCAAACAAATTTTGCCCCAACACTACTCAAAGAAGTTTATTTTTTATTCTTGATTTTTTTTTTGGTTGCTATGAGACAGAATGTTGTGATTCTTCCTGGGTTGAACCCGTAGCCCCGAAAAAAAATAAGTCAAAATAAGTCAAAAATCGGGCAAGAAAAAAAAAAAAATCAATAATGTTCAAAAATGTCGACCTTCCAATTCAGTGTATGAGAGAAAGTCCAATCACAACGAGGACAGCGGATATATCTTCCATGAGGCTTGTGACTTGAGCCAATGAGAGGGACCTGGTCCGGCCAACCTTGATGCAGTGTGAGTGGAGCATCTGCGCCTGAGAGACCTGTCACACCCACACCGCCTCCGGCCCTCCAAGCAACGGAACCTTTGATGAGCGTCCCCAAGGCAGCAAATCAAAACGCCTGCTGGGATCTGCGCCGCCATCCATGTCTGTTGATCCGCTTGGAGTCGAGTCCATTTCCAAACAGAATACAGCCACGGCGGTGGGCGGCTCCCTCACTATCCAGTCATGATGGACCATTTCGTGCGCAAAGTTCTTGCCTCCCTGACTCCCTCCATCCCAGCCGTGTGACCGTCTCGCAAAGGTCTCAACGCCTTTTTCCTCCTCCACGCACTCGTGCCCGTTTCGGCTGACTCACCCCATACCTCTTGAAGAGCAAGATGGAGATGATCCACCCATCCCAAAAGTTGCCGCCCTCCTAATGGCTTGGACCACCCTCATTCTGCAATGATTTCCTGGGAGAAAAGACATCCTCATGAATAATGCAGGCGGTTCCTTGGGAATCTCCACGCCCATCTTCCGCCCTTCGACCATCACAAGACTCGCCCACTTTGACGAATTATTTGCCTCCGCTGGCTGTTTGTTTTCTCTTCAGGACACGACATTTTTGCCTGGTGGGGGGGGGGGCCATCCGATCCCTCCCTTTCCTATTTGTTGGTGAACCCTAAACTAGTGTAGGCATCATACATATTGGCCCGGTGGAGCCACACTGCCTCAATCTAACCAATCCATTCCAGGCTGCACTCAAGGACAGGCCTATGGGACATGGGGTTGAGTGACATGCTAAAATTACTAGTAATAAACTTGTTGAGGCCGATGGATGATGATCATGTAATTTTTCCTTTTGCTTTTTCTTTTTTTGGGGCACCGAACGGTGAGATTTTCAGCTTTGATTCGTCTCACACTACAACAAACTCTGAGGTCAGAGCAGGGTGGCTCTGGGCCACGAGTGGTGTGCTTCCGGAGGATCTTGATTAGTATTATTAGTGTTCGAGGAGAAAAAATAAAATAATAATAATACTATAATAATAATATTAAGAATTATAATTATTTTGGCTCCATTGTCGTACTCGCCGCCGCCCTCCTCTCCTCCCTATCATCCATCGCCAGCCGTTATTATTATTTTTATTATTATTATTCCTCCTCCCGTACCCTGTATTAATCCCTATACTCCCGTCCCCTTTTCCACCTCCTCTTCCTCCCATTTCCTTTCCCCATCTGTTTTGATCTATCGTATTTTGCTTTTCTGTCTTTATATTTCCTTTTTATTGTCTCTTTTCTTCTGTGCCTATATTTTCCATCTTATATATCATTATTACTATCCCTTCATTTCCGTTGTCCTCCTAATGACGCTTGGTCGCTTCTAACAAGTCCTCTGGCCCCCAATCCAACTCAACTATCTTCGCACCACTAGACCGCGTCCCTGGCTGTGCAACAACATCATCCCCAACAACCAACTGCTCTTCCTGAGTACTTGCCATCACTACTACAACACCTCCACTCCTGTTGGACATTCCCTGGATTTAATTATTTTGACCGACTCCATTCCTTCCATGGCTTCATAAAAGGCGGCCCTCATTTGGTGTTTCCCCGTTTGAGTATTGTTGTCGCCAGCTTGGACTTTTTTGGACCGCCCACTGGATAGCTTTCCTTTTTCTTTGGATCCCAGGGTTTGATTTACACCATCTGGTATTCGACTTCCCAGCAACGGTTCAAGAAGAAAAATCCCACCACTGCCATCTGAAAGGAGGTTCGATTCCGGCTGCTCCCGCTGTGATTCCCATCTGGCCAGAGAAAGACCCTTTTGCCCTCACTATATCATGTTGCCCCCATCTCCTCCCTATAGCATGTATCCCCCCATGCTCCCCACTCCACCTCCTTCCCCCCCAATTACTCGATGCTATACACCGGAAGACCGCTTGGGATTGCTTTTGGCCAATCGACTGGAGCTCACCAGTATTCTTGGAGTCGGTGCCTATGGTGTCGTATACACAGCCGTCGACATCCATACCAATGTTTTGTATGCTGTCAAGGCCCTGAACAAAACTGGACTAGATCCCCGACAGCTCAAATTCCAGCAACGAGAAATCAAGCTCCACCATATGGCCAGCCAACACCCTAATGTGGTTTCCCTGGTTCGCATTATGGATTCCTTCGATTGCACCTATGTGGTAATAGAATTCTGTCCCGAGGGGGATCTGTTTTCTAGTATCACCGATAAAGGCCATTTTGTGGGTAACGATCCACTAGTCAAGCGAGTTTTCCTCCAGGTATTGGATGCCGTCCACTTTTGCCATTCCCTTGGAATCTATCACAGGGATCTTAAGCCGGAAAATATCTTGGTCACCGACCAAGGCTTGACTGTCAAGCTCGCGGACTTCGGCCTCGCTACGACTGACTACCTCACATCGGATTTTGGTTGTGGATCCACATTCTACATGTCTCCAGGTAACGTGACCCCCAGTTGTAATTGTCAACATGGCTAACTAGGGATTTCCGTGACTCAAGAATGCCAACAACCTAATCCCCGGCCTATGTCGTACTATCAATCCGCACCCAATGACGTCTGGAGTCTCGGGGTTATCTTGGTGAATCTGACTTGTGGTCGAAACCCTTGGAAACGGGCCTCGATCGAGGATACCACTTTCCGAGCCTACCTAAAGGATCCCTATTTCCTCAAGTCTATCTTACCTTTGACGGATGAGATGGTCGTCATTCTTAGTCGTATCTTCGAACGCGACCCATCGAAAAGGATCACCATCCCGGAACTTCGCCAGCTCATTCTGGATTGCCCCCAGTTCACCCTGAACCCCGTGACACCATGGGGTTCGACAAGTGGCCCACTCCCCGGCAACTACGTCAACGGCCCCCAGGTTCCTGTTTCGATCCATGAGGATGCACAATCTTCTACATGCTCGTCCGACTCCTCTCAGTACTCTGATTCGCTGGTCTCAGCTGTTTCTGATACCTCTTCCTTCACTGAAGGTTATCCTGACATGGATAGTGTGCCTTCATTAGGACCGGAGTCTGCCCTCCACTGCAAAGATGATTTTCCCCAACCGGATTCCATCGCGTGCAGTGATCTCCCGGAACCTCTGGTGGTCTGTCAACAACCATTCTATCCTATCGCTGTCTGTTAAAAGAAGCCGTTCGGCTATCGCACAGATCCACGAACAAAACTAAACAAACCAACAAAAAAAAAGTTAACGCAGGTTTATGAGTCTACGCCTTTCCCCATATTCGTCTTGCTCAGGGTCTCCCGGGCACTACATTCTTGTCGATTATTTCTGGATCTTCCCCTTCGCCATGCATCCATTGCATACTTGTATTATTCTTCCAAGGAACGCTACTCCTGGATTTCCAAGTACCTTTTCCTCATGGACATACGCCCTAATTGTTTCTGGTTTCCAGTTTCCCGGACTCGTGGATAAGACCCGGATGGAATTACCCATTGGATTTCTATTGACCACAGGCATGAGACACTGCCTTGCATGGATTCTGGTTTCTACCAGCAAATTTTCGCGACCCATTGGGACCAGTCAAACCGTGACTTTGTTTTATTATTAATATTCTGCTATCTTTCTTTTCTCTCTTGGGTGGAAATTATGGGGACACATTGAAGAGTTCAGGTGTTTGGTGTTGAGATTTTTTTTCTTTTTGGCTGCTTTCTATTTTGAAGAAGAGAGGAAAATACCCTGGGTTAAAGATGAAGCATACCGCATATACTTGGATTTCTATTTTCATTCTGGAGTTGGGACTGGTTGTTTAGGTCACTCTTTTTGGGATGATACCTCGGAGAGCAGGGGCATTTTGGTTTTCACTTCGTTTTTATTCACATTTATTTGATAAGACAGCTGTGCTTTTGGATTGTCGATGTCATGTTCGGGCCCGTTGATATTCCGATTCTTCAGTTCTGAGTTTCTTTGGCTTACACCAAATGGCCATTTCCACAATAAATGTTGACTTAGCATCCATTGGCCTTTCAAAACGTTGTCTTTTGAGATACTCGCTTCTTACAGTCAAACATTTCGGTTGAAGATGAGGCTGGCCTGAGTGGATAGCGAGACGTTTTTGGATACGATTTCAATATAATAGAGATGTCTAGACGATCTATTATTTTCCTCTCATTCTTTCTTTTTTTTTCTATTTCCCTTCCGATTGTTTCCTCGAGGAAACTGTTGTCCACGACTCCCAGCCACCCAATAACTGCGCCTTGAACAGCTGTTCCCCTAAGGTTGGCTCCTAGAATGGGCCGAACATGCCAGCTCTGCAGTTGCAACCAACTTGGCAAGAGCACATTCAGAAACTAAAGGGCGATATGCAAAGGTTATGTGGTAGAACGACCTCAAGTCCGGCGCGGCGCTTATAGATACACTGCCCGATACCAATC
This sequence comes from Aspergillus diversus, assembly GCA_027569885.1. Classification (NCBI taxonomy): domain Eukaryota; kingdom Fungi; phylum Ascomycota; class Eurotiomycetes; order Eurotiales; family Aspergillaceae; genus Aspergillus; species Aspergillus diversus. The sequence goes on from JAPDKZ010000030.1 coordinate 331,138, forward strand.
ATCACCATCCCTCTCTTACCCAGCTTGTGACACCTGTACTGCGAGGCGGCCAACCACTTTAACGGATTTAGGGGCCCTCGCACTCCCTGGGCATTAACCATGGCTCTCCCACCCAAACGCTGTGCCCTTTGCATATGGCAGCACCAACTGACACATCTGTCAGCTCAGCTCTGCAGACAACGTTCCACGACAAGGCTATGTCGAATTAACGATACGCTCGTATATCCACCCAACCATCCAAGTCAAAAACAGTTAGGGAGGTTTTAAACATGTGTATCAATAATAAAAAGCTAAAAAACCACTCAAAATTCTTGATCTCGCTACATTTTGCAAGCCAGTTTTACATTTACATATTCCTTCCACCGGTGACGCGGATAGTTTCCCCATTGACATATGAGAACAGGGGGCTAGCCACAGCCAGCACAGACCTGGCAGCCTCCTCGGGGCTAGCAGGTCGGCCAAGTGGGATATCGGGATACGTCTGCTTCTGGCCTCCAACCTTGTTATCGAGTTGCTTCCCGGGAATACCGAGGGCAACCTTGGTGCCATCTGGTGTGGTGATGAAAGCACCAGCCTCCTTTGCTGCGGTCAAGCGGGTCTGAACGAAACCAAAGGCGATGGTGTTGGAGCGCACACCGAACGCAGGACCCCATTCCTTGGCGATGGTCCTGGTCAAGCCGACGACACCGGCCTTGGCCAGAGCGTAGTTCGCTTGACCACTAAGTGATAAATGAGTACGTCATACCTAACCAAAATATTCCTGGAGAGGCAAAAGAGCAAATCAAGAAGGAGAAGAAAAGGACGTACGCATTTCCATGAATACCACTGGTACTGCTAATGTTGATAATAACTCGGGGTTCACCATCCTTGACACGGAAGTACTTGGACGCAGCCCGAATGAGCTTGAAGGGCGCAGTGTTGTGCACAGCAATCATAGTATCCCATTGCTTATCGGTGATCTAACAAATCCACCCATTCATTAGCATACCCATATACCCATAAATAGACATATAAGTAATGAAGAAAACATACCTTGTGAATCACACCGTCCCATGTAAACCCAGCATTATTAACAATAACATGGATCTTCCCATTTCCAAACGCAGCAGCCTTATCCACAACTTCCTGGAGATAGGCATCATTCAAAACGTCTCCCACGACCGCAATGGCGCGGTTAGGGGCAGCATCGTTAATGCTCTTGACGACGGCATTGGCCTTGCCTGTTGTCCGTTAACACTACCCTCCAGTCTCGTACAAAGATGGAAAATGTCTATCTTCCGCCTATATAGGAGGGAAAGGGCCCTAATGAGGACGCACCAGCATCAATATCAGCCACAACGACCTTTGCACCCTCGTTGGCGAATAGCCTGGCGGTTTCGGCTCCGATTCCTTGGCCAGCGCCGGTGATGATGGCGACTTGGTCGGCTAGGAGACCGCGGGGGTAGTTGAGGTGGGCGTTGACTTGGGCGAGACGGGAGGCCATTTTTGCGTTTTTTGTTATGGATTTGTTTGTTCCGGGAGGGGAAGAAAGAGGAAAGAGGAGGAGATGAGGGACTGGAAAAGGGAGAATGCTGGTATATAATCCAAGGAGCTGTGCCTGAGGGGTCGCAAAAAGCCTGGGAAAGGAAGCTCTAGTTGCCGAGGCCCGTACGCTGGACCATCAACCGAGAGCCGTAATGCACAACTTTCCTACCATAGTTACCTATTTGTTTTCTCATCCCGTCTTTACTCCGAATTGTTCTACGGTATGGAACGCGCTAATTGGTGAAATTAGACAAAAACTAAGCGACTCGGGTATCTTATAGGCTATCTGCAAATACAGGTTCCGTCCGACATGGTTTGAAGAAAGGTGTCCGTCATCGCCTCGGATCCCGCAAGGAGCTGCTGCAGCCAGGCCCCATCCGACCTATCCTCCCCAGCGTCTCCTTCTGCGTTTATCTCGGCCGTTTCCCTTAGCACTCCCAATATTTCTTTACATTGTAGAAGTCGCCTCCTGAGAAGAAAGCGACGGATTCGTCCCGTCTCTTCGGGCTCCATATCGTACTCCCCGTACCCAACCACGACAGCGTTGATGATGGCTTGATCTCGCATGGGCGCCGGGAGGAGCTCATATGACATCCAGTAGTCCAATATTTGCAAACTTATATCCAGGGTGGATGTACAGAGTAGCAGGTTCGTATTATCCCTGTGCCCACCCGGGCACCGAAGGAATTCGCGACATACTGAGAGCGCTGCGTGGATGCCCTGCAGCATCTGATCAAACCGTACCTGCGCCGGGTTGGCGACCATGTGCCGTAGACGGTTGAGATAAAAGACCAAGGTCTCTCCGCAGTCGCATGTTGGCCGAAATGTGCTCGGAACATGGACTGCAAGAGGGAAACTGGTCAGTCCCTTGGTGATGAATTCCTTTTGGAGGAAGGTTGGTGACATCGAGCCCTGCGTAAATGGCGGATCGGTGGTGAATGTATCCCCAAATGGGGGAGGGTATTCGGTGCCGGGCTCGGGAAACACCATGGATGACGCCACGAGGTTCGATCCTTGACTCCTGGGGCTTTCAGAGAGTTGTGGCTGAGAGGTATCCTCAAGACTCTAGGGTGCAACCGTTAGATATGGAGTCTATGTAAAGCGGGGGGAAAAGCGGAGGAGAAGGACTGAAAGGAGGCAAAAACAAACCTTAGTTTCGGCATTTACATCGATATCCTGATGCATGCAGCTTGAAGCTGGGCTCATGGTGTGACTGCTTTTGCTCATAGAATCTATCCACACTCGATCATCCAAGTGGCTCGCGGGTTTCTCGTCTTGCAGTTGTCCCAATTTCCTCAGCGTGGACCGATTCTTGCTACCCTTCGGTTTCCCAGACCTATTGGCAACCCTATATCGACATTGCAATCCATGACGCAGGCATCGGATGCAGGTATTTTTCCCGGATAAATTACATTTCACTTTCGACTGCCTGCAGTTCTCACAGGCAGCTCGGAGCTTGGGTGTATCCCCACCGTTGCTGTTTCTGTCAGATTCTGCTAGCATTATGGGTGGCGAGATCGGGCGGTAGGGCGGGTGGATCACTGTCGGTGCCTGGAATTTAAGAATAGCAAGCAATAGTTGCCTGTATGTACGGGAAACCAGGGGATGAAACACATTCGTACTCCTCGGTTATGGACCGTGTTGAAGAGATATTATAGCGATGGACAAGGCGCACCACCCAGTAGATTCTGATATATATAAGCCCCAAGAATATGACGCTGCAAAGGGCCCATATCGGGATTGACGACCCGACGGCAACCGTAGATGAAGTCAGCCGTTGTGAAACCCCAGGATTTCATCTGATCCACCTCGCATGGGAATCGACCAACGACCGTAGTCTGCGGCCCCAGTCGCAGGCTGTTCCAGCGGTCCAACTGACACCAGCCCTTTACATATCTAAAAGGGTAAATGCCGGATTGCTTGGCCATCGTGAACGGTCCCTTATAGGAGGCAGCGAGCAACACTCGGTCTCCACTTATGTTCGAGGTCGAGGGTTCGAGATGAATAAGCTGAGGTGCAACGTCGTAAACGCCCATGATGAAGGGTGTAATAATGTCGAAGAACTCTAATGCTTTGGAATGCGCATTTGCAAAGTGAAGCCATTGTCGTTTGGGAGACCGTCCAATAAAAAAAGAGAGCCTTTTGTCAAGGGAGATGCGTATCGGGGCGCAAGCCAGCACACCATGTGAGCTGTAAACAAATGCAGCAAGGCGTCTCATTCACCTGCCTGGGTTGGAACACTGCAGACGAAGCGGTGAAATTCGCTGCAGCGGTTCCTCGATGGGCAAAGGAGGGGGGATAAATTCTCATTCATCCCTTTCCTTCAACCGCTTTTTCTTCTTCTTCTTCCTTTTTTTCTTCTTCTCTTTTTTCTTTTTTTCTGATGCCCTGTGCTCCTCGTTAATTCTTTTCTTGGGCGCTCTCCCCACTAATCTTGTGAAAATGACAAGTATGGTTGCACAGATTATCATGGTCAGCACGAGGCATTCTTTAGTTAGACATGGCGAGCTGTCAGCGTTAATTCCACCACATGAAACCCTGTACATTACAATAGGATTGGCTTGTTACTACATCTGGCCGATGGTAACGTGTCGCCCACACATACTTTGCTTGCTCGTGTGATCTGGACAAGGTTCGACGGCGAATCATACAGCTAGCTCGAGGCACAGCTTTCTGCAATCCCACTATGTCTATAATCAAATGCTTTGAGTAGGCCGGTCAGATGAGATACAGCCGCGCAGACCACAAGCACATGAAATATCTGATGGGAACTTCCCCAAAGGTCAAACTTCCCCGGTCGCAGCCGTTCGGGGACGCGGGCTGCATATACTCCAGCCCCCAAGATGTAGAGAAAGCCCTGAAGCAGGAGCCAGCCGAGGCCAATCTGGCGCGTCATCTGGCCAAATCCGTACAATCGTAATCCGTGGAGTACGGGAAACACCGCCGAGAGACCCATACCGACAAACATAGCTGCACGGAACGGTCGCCACCTAGGGGTCCGGAACTGGGGGAGGACTGAAACCAAGATGCAGCCGAGCCCAATTGTGCAGATCATGGTCCAGTATAGCTTCTGCAACTCAGATATACAGTAAAAGCCATAGTAGACACTGGGGACAAAACTTCCCACAATCAGACCTACAATCCCAATATAATCAAAGGTATTTCCGATACGTGCAACTAAAGGGGAATGATTTGAGATAGTATGGTAGATCGCGGACATTCCCAAACAGAATGCGGCGCCGGTAAAGAAACAACCAAAGGCGACAACGTCCTCATGGGTTGCGGTTTTGTAACGTGGGGCCAGCTCCCGGTAAAGAAGAATGGCAGCGGGTACGGCCAGAAATGACGGGAGAAGGTGCGAATAGATGTTGACCGTCTCATTATGGAGATATGTAAGGGACTGGAAGGATACTAGGAAGGAAAAGGACGCCGGCCGATACCCGGTTTGGATGTGCTGGTTATCACGTTGCCAGTGGGGCAGGTCGTCCCAGTGCAAGAGAGTCTTAATGTCTCGATATGGCTGCTCAACAGCCACAGCAGCAACAGAAGCTGACTGGCTGCCTCCTGATTCCTTCTGATAGTCTGCAGTAGGCTGACGTTGGCGAGGAGCCATGTTTATTCCGCGAGCAAAGGCAGACAGCGAAATTATTGAGGCAGGAGATGCATGAGAAAGAAGGTGCGAAACCACAAATTCTGTCTTTTTGTCAGCCGACTATTTATATGGCCCAATGGTAGCAAATCTATGAGCATGGAATGAATTTGTTGGTGTGGAGATCGATATTTTTTTTGGCATTATTATTGTTCGTTCTCTCCCGTTGAGGAAAGCCCAGAACAAACAAGACAAACACGTGCCTGTGATGTCTTTGCTGCTGTAATTTCCCCGCAGCCCCGAGGCAGCTGAAGCGGCGAAGCGATCACCAGCGCTGAGAATCTCATGATCATCGCCGATCATGGCCGGTCGGGCACCGTCAGGAAAATGGCAAGGAAGTCGCTTAAAGCCTGTAGCCGACTCACTGGAGTGTGTGGGATTTGTATCGAAAGGAGATCGAAAGTATGAAGCTTTTCCCCCGTTGCTCCTCCTCAGAGGTTGATTTGCTATACCTAGGCTCCTAGACCATAAGGCTCAAAAAGATTACTATGAGAAAGTTGTCGCACGATATTTCGAGTTCTGTGCCCGCCATTCCAAAGATCTTGATGCAGCTTGGGCATCTCTCCCTAGAAGTGCTTCCAACGACGCGACCAAAAACCCACCAGCTGCCCTTTCTCAATCGACCAAATCAACCAACCCACCTGGACCCTCCGCATCTACAGAACTATCGACCATCCTCCTCTCCCTCCGAAAGCTTCGAGAAGCTGTGCTGGCCACCGCAACCTCCACCCCCGCCGCTTTCTCTCAACGAATTCATGTGTTCTCCATAAAAGTCTCCATCCTAGCTCAACATCCACCGTCATATTTTCCCTCCCTCCGATACCTCCTAGAACACCTCCACTCATCTTCAAACCCATTACCAGAGTCTGAGTTAAAAGACCACATTTCATATCTCATACTTGATTATGCCTGTCGACAGGAAGATATGGTAGCGGCCTTCGAACTGCGCGCCAGCGCACGAAGCCAATATGGGTTCCAATCACGGGTAGTAGACCGAATTCTGCTTGCTCTCGCACACGATAATTGGGTTGTATTTTGGAAGATTAGAAAGGAGGTAGACGCGTCCATACGCGCGGTGATGAACTGGGCTGAAGACCGTATTCGGAGACATGCCCTCAAAGCGGTCGGTCGGGCTTATCTTAATGTCGATATCCGGTGGATCACTGAGGGCTGTACTGGAGATAAAAATTGGACTTGGGAGAGATTGGTGGAGATGGAAAAGCTGGGATGGCAGAGAGAAGGCGACAAAATCATAATTAGGAAGCCAAAGGCAAAGGTGAAACCTGAAAATAATCACGCGGTGCCAGTCTAGGAAAGCGCCGGATAAGGAGGATTTCTCCCCAGGAGATGTTTATTGTCAGAATTTGGTAAGCATGGCGTTTGGTTTCACTGCATCCTTCAAAAGGGAAAAAAAATGATCGCAGGTATATAGGGTACTTAATATTCTTAGATCGTATATCAGTCTCTTTCCATACCATCCCACTATAAGCATTCGCCTATAAGGCATATCTATAACAGCTTGTTGGTCGGTGGTTAGCATCACAGTTTGAAATCCGCGTTGGGCCGATCCAAGTTGGTCTTCCCCGTCACGGGTTGTTTAGCGATTGCTTCCACAAGGCCAGTCTTCAATTCCACAGACTTGTCGGAACAGAGCTCATAGACGGTCGAAAGATTGAATACCAAGCTAGAGAAAGACTGATTTTCCTGCAGCTGCGACTCCAACACTTGGCGTGCCTGGAAGGGGAAACACATTAGTGGCCTCTCAGGGAGGTAGTAGTTTTGGTAAAGAAATTTACCTCATTTAGCCGGCCGGTGTATAGCAAGCATACAGCCAGGTTTTGCGCTACCACAGGTTCGTCAGGCCTCTTAGTCTCCATTTCCATGAGTTCACGCCATTCCGACACCGCATCGCTGTAACGACCCTCGGACATACTGAGTAGTGGCTTGAATAATGCATCCCCAGCTGCATTACAGCTCGCACACACTCCTTTGGCGGCATCGATATCGCCAATTGTAAGTAGAAGAAGCACTGTTCTCAATCTGATGGTCTCACAGGTCGGTGTTGTCTTTTGTAGAGTGTCAAGCGACCTTCTCGCAGCATTCAGGTCACCCATTTCTATTAACGCATTCACGCCCCGTATTCCCAGATCAGCCAATCTTTGCCTCCATATGTCTCGTTCGGCAGGGCCCAATTCTGGTCGCATAATCTCCCTTCGGGCTTCCAACCCAATTTCGTACAGACCTCCAATGCCTCTGCGAGGATCTCCGAATCCGATGCTCTGGAGACGAATGGCCAGAACACGTAGTGGCCACGGAGCAATGTGTCGGGAATAGCTTGAATGTTTCTCTTTCTGATCAACAGGCATATCAGCCAGTGTGTGAGTTGAATCCACGTAGTAGAAGGTGGAGCTCAGGTCCTCTAGCGCCTTTGATTCCTGGGCCGCAATGATGGTGTTTCCGGATAGTTCCAGGCATGCTAAACGCGTGTACAGAAGAGCAAATATTACTTTGACGTCAGTAGGCGTGATCATAGATGACGTTAGAATCGTCCCACACAAGTAAGCTGCGAGGAGAAAATGACCCTCTGCTAGGAGCCTTTCAAGGGTGCTGAGGGAAGACGCTAATGTCTCTTCCGATTTTGGGGTGATGAATTCAGAGCGCAGAGCAGGTGGGATGTCGACCTGGGAAAGGGAGTGATAGTTGTCGTACCGAAGAAGGTACGAGAGGTCCTTGCCCAAGGTCGACGACAGCTCCTCTGGAGCGAGGGGATCCAATGCGCTAAAAGAAGCACCTGTATATCTTGCATCCCCCATCGCTCCTTGCGTTGAGGATACCGGACTCAATGTATCTGGGCTTATGGGGCTAGGAATATCAGCATCACCGCTGGCGACAAGCATTTACGATTCTTACTCCTCCGGTTGATCTAGGGGACCCTTCGTTGAGCTACGAGGCCGCGAAGCTAGATGGGGTCAGCACCAGGTGAAGGTAGGGGCAGTACCCGTTTCTTACATCTAGAAATATTGCGGCTGTGTCTCGTAGACTCCATGATGGAGTGTTGTGAATGTAAAACCGATCAATAAACACGATAAGGAAATCCTGTTTGGTCTTCTAGACTTAGACTCTTCAAGGCCTCTCTGTGTAATTCTTGAAATTTGAACGCAGGTCCGAGAAGTCTTAAAAGATGAAAATACGAAACACAAAAGGCTTTATCAATCATACATACGACCATCAAAGAATCCACTGTTATCAAGAAACGAACGGAAGTGAGGGTTCTGCCAGCAGGCGGTGAGGCGATCGCCGAGATCTGGCAAGTTGGTCCCAGCCCATTTGTGGCAACTGTCAATACTCATCGCGTCTACCTTCGGAGCTTCTACAAGCCGGATCTTACCTTCTCTCAACAACTTTCCTGCGACATCATACCCAACCCACCTGCTTCGGTTTGACTTTCGCCTAGTGTAAATTTGATATTTCTGACTCTCGCGAAAGACATTATTTGTGTCGTCTTTCACTATGACTCTCGCCGAGGAATTCCGCTCGAGAAACTTCAGTATGGAGCTCCACCATCTATCCGGACAATGAAAGGGCGAACAGCGGACAAGGCTAACAACTCATCACTTAGGTATCTACGGACAATGGTTTGTGAAACGCTCTCCAACCTACCCTTTTTTACTCTCTTGTGAACACTACCTGCCATCTACAGCATGAATTGCTCAAATTATGGTTGCCTAGGACTTCTCAATGGCCGTGCTTGGCACGGTTCAATTGACTGTCCTTTGGCCGTAGACTGTTGTTGTGTTCTCATGAGCGGTATCGCCCCAGGATAACTTTCTGGGGGCAGATGCGACCGGAGACTTTTCCTACAAGAGATGCCTTGCTAATGACTTTCGGATTAGGGTTGGTGTGATCTGTATTATTCTGTGCCTCGCTGTCGGAATCGCCAACATCTTTTCCTTCAACGCAGTTCTCATCATTTTTAGCGTTTTGTGCATGTGAGTTGACTTAATCAACACACATTTGTATGAGGCTGACAAAGATAGTGTTTCGGGATGCATCCTCATCTTCACCGAGGTTCCCTTCTTACTCAGAATATGTCCGACCTCCGAAAAATTCGATACCTTCATACGACGTTTTACCACAAACTATATGCGAGCCGCAATGTACACTATCATGAGCATTGTGCAGTGGCTAAGTCTTCTCGAACGTGCTTCTAGTTTGCTCGCCGCCGCCGTCTTTCTTCTCATTGCCGGCTTTTGTTACGCATTGGCCGGTCTGAAAAGCCAAGAATTTGTCGGCAGCAAGACCTTAGGTGGACAAGGGATTGCGCAAATGATCGTCTAGAATGCGTCTGTTCTGAGGTTGAAATTCGAAAAATATTTACTCTGGCATGGGTAACAATCGAGCCGCCCCGCTGCTTTAGACCACCAACATGATTAAAGCATGGGAAATAGAAAGGGGTAAATTAGAAAAAAGAGTAAAAATGATACGAGGAAGGAGGAAAGAGGAGGGAAAAGCTGATGAAGGGTTATTATGCCATGATTACGACTTGACGCTGCAGTTCTCGACGCCGTCGATCAGGCCTTTGTACTTTTACCTTGAGTTGGTGAAGAAAAAAGCCAAGTTCCGTCCGGGATGCGGGTTGGCTTTTGGGACCAATGCGCTTTGATTTTGTTTCTTTTTTCTCGTATGAACCATATTTGCATTGTCTTTCCTTTCTGTTTTCGTTTATATTAAGACACTATTGATGATTACTCACTTGTGCTGCTCTTTGTTTGTTTTGCTGAGCCTTAGACCAGTTCAGTATTCTCGATTAGTTTTAGTGAAATACCCTAATATAAACATCCTGGTGATGAATGGATTGTAATTCCCCTTGGGATGGAACCTTTGTCATTTGCTTGAGGGAGCGATACTAGAAAGCTAGTGAGTAGGGTAGAAACATTTTAGATCATGATGCACGGTAGTGGATCTCTTCACATGGGAATGCATTGCATCACTGCACTGAAAGAGGTACATACCTCCTACTTCCAAGGTTATGACGCATGTCACGATCCTAATAGTCGCTGCTGTACTTAGTACTCGTGCACCTTCATCGCATCTGCCCTGAACCGGGCCGGTTTTGAGTACACCCCGGCTTTAAAGCAGGGCCAAAATCTTACAAAGTTCTTCCACAAACGCCTACATCGATATTCTGGGAAGAGCATAATATGTAGGCGAATTGCAAATAAACTGGGCTCAACTTCGGTGGGAACCGGGTTGTACCGTACTTCTTGTTCCAAAAAAAACTATTGCGGACACTTGGGGAATTTCACGAGTGGTATCGCTCTGATGTGTCATCAATACTCTCAATGCCTTTTCTTCCCGAATCGAACAATCAGTATCACAGCAAGGGAAAATACTACTAGTAGTAGATAGATTTTATATATATTGCCGTTGAATAACACCTTCCCTTATACACAGGCAAAACCTCGAACTACACACGCGCATTATGATCGAGGCCAAGAAGAACCTCATCCCGTGGACTCCTCGAACTCGAAGACCTAAGCAGCCAGAATTCTTGGTTGTCTGACCCCGGACACGATGCACGGGCATTTCATTGGGCTAAGTGCCCAGGGTATCGGAAACCCAACAAGGTTGCATTTGTTTGCTCGAAACCAATGAATATATGCTTACTACTGCTACCCTCCAACTTTCTTTGACCCGTATGGGTTCGACTAGTCAATATGTTGAGTTGATATAATCACATAGAGTAGGGATGGATCTACGTGTCTATAGTTATGGCCGCCAAGTTTTCAACCATCCCCAACATATCAGTAGTTTTATATTCTGGGATTCAACAACTTGAAAGCTTCTTTCTGAATTATTGGCCAGGGGGAGCTATCGAATAAAAAATTTCCCATACGCCCTTACTCCCGGCCAGGTCACCTCTCCCCGTTCGTGGAAGTTGTGAAACTTAAAACATCTGGTTCCTGTGCGGAATAGGAGCGGAATACTGGGGTTGGGGAACCCCAACCTACTTCCCACTTGATTTCCCGATACATCGATGTGTACTTATTTCCTGGGCCTGTAATTAAATCCTGATGCACACGTTATGCCCAATGTACTAAATACTAGTAGTAATATGGCTCGGACGATTCTACGTCATTGCTCTGGCCACCCCTCTCAAGGACGGCGGTTTACCCCGCATTGTACAAGGGAACTAGTAGCATCATCGACAGTCGTGTGGCGGATGTTTGTGGGGAGGAAGGAATCGTACAACAAGGACGTCGATCTTTATATAGATTTAATAGGAAAGTCGTTGAAACGATCCCTCTCGGAGGCACCAAAGAGGTACCCACGAACCCACAGCAATCAAGGTTGGGTCAGGTGGCGGTGTTCATTCTCTTGGTTTTTATTTCCCGAATGATCCCATGGACCAGCTGCGAAGAAGCGAAGTCTACGAGTCAATTTTCACCCCGTATCGTCTTGCATATCATTGACATTTTCATCCTCTTAGCTCAGGAGTCTAGCCCTTCTGCCTGAGGTGGTAACTTCGTCAGTATTTTTCGAAGGTTTCTGAGAGAATCTTTTTCACTTGAGATGTCGAGCCAATGCAAATGCTGCCAATGGCTAAAACCAGCCAGGTACCGCCACATGATCTCCCAATGTCTCGTGTGTTGGATTGAAGGAAGGTATCCTTCTCTTCTTGGAGCAAAAACCCATCGAATTGAACAGTCAGCTTTAAATAGCTCAGTTACAAACCCAGTATCTTATTTGAGTGGTTGACTCCAGCTGAGCCACCATCGGGGTCTTGTATCCCCCATTACTTGAAATAAATGGATCCACAATTATAAGGCGGTTAGGCACGGTACGTCTCCATTACAACCTCTGGAGCACCTGTCCATGTAATTATAACTCTAATAATAACCGGTTCTAGTTATTCTGACAGGAAATACCGGAGGAGTCGTGTTTGCCCAGTTCGCACTTTCCATTTTAGACGTCAGACTGCTATCCACAGTGTAATACCACCCTAACCCAAGATGGTATCTGGCCCTGTTTTTGTCCCTCTTAGGAATAGTCTCTCTGCTCGGCTACCTTTTTGCCTGGTCACACTGACACGAAGAAGAGCTGGAAACTTCGAGTTTCGCGAAAGTTGCCCTCGTGCTTCTTCAAGTATCCAACGCGTGAAAACCTCTTCAAGTCATGTGGATGCAGAGTAGCGGATAGGGGAGCAGGTAAGTAATAAATTACGCCGTCAAAATAACTGACTCGAGGTCAATTGTTTTGACGGCGTAATTTCGAAACAAACTTGCTGTCCAATGCCACGAACCACGATCCTGGGAGGCTCTGACTTCCTTCTGCCCCGTTAGGGAATGAGGCTGCAAAATCTGGACGGCAACGGGCGGCTGGATTCCCATCGTCCCCACGTGAGATGATTTGCCGCCGAGCCCGTTCGAATGCTCTCAAGACAGTAGGCGAAAAGATGGCTTGAATGATGAAGACTTTGCCGCTGTTTGCGAGTGCCTGGTCAATGGGTTCCCCAGGGCAGGAGCTTCTCCATTGACGGAGCGGCAGGATCCCTGCACTTAGCAAGTACCGAACTGGCCATTTAATGATTTTCACCCGAGGCTTGCCCGTTCATTTTCGAGCGGTTACACACTTGATATGTGACCAACCACTCACAATTCGCAATGGAGCATGGACAATGGGCATGCTGTTTTTCTACCTACCCCAGTATCTTCGGGGTTTACCACCCGATTTGCGTCATTATCTCGATTTTGGGCGCCTACTCACTGACGTCTGTTAGACCGTCGCATAATGGCAGACCGGGTTATCTCTTTCCCAAAACAGATATTGGAATTTGCACTGATCCCCCCATTATTATATTGATAATGCACCTTCGGGTGTATCCGTGCATTGTGGCAGCTAAAACCCTAGCTGCAAAATTCCCCAGGAACCAAGCCATCCCGATTGTTAGCGGCTCGGTTGGGTTGACCCGAGTGTTGACGTAAAGGCATAGTTTCGGTGACGCAACAACTACTCCTGACAGTATATCAAACGAAGCTGATGGAGACGGGACTCGGATCAAAAAGTTCCAGAATCGAGTGGGTATCGATTCTAACATGATTGGGTTTTATGCTTAATTCTTGATAAAATGTCTTTATTGGACACTTGAAAGCTATGCATTCGGCGCGTAGACGAATTCTTGACTTAAATGCGTTGAATAGGATTGAGCATGTACTCCTCAAGCAAGGAAGGCAAACCGAAGTTGTTCCTGAAACGTAATGGAAAGCTCACACATTAGAGAAAGAAAAAATCGGGCTTACACATGCACTCCTTCTCCTAGTAGTTAATGCAAAACACACTTCAGCACCTTGCGATCAGTGGACAAACTGGCCAATTAACCTAGCCATTGATGGCGTGCTTTGGTGGATTCGAGGATGCATTTCCAGAGAACTTGTATGTATAGCTTGGTGGTTGCCCTGTAGACTTATCTAACTATTGAGATTGTAAAATCATAAATTTCTATAACACCCACCCCACGAGAGTAATAAAGATGAGTTAGATAGACACTATAACATAATATGATAAGATTCTTATAGTTATAATGAATGATTATCCAGTTAGTCAAGTATGATATCTTAGTCAGATTATCTGAAGCTGGATCGTGGTTTTTATATTGTTTTTATATTGGGAAGTTAACTTGAAACATGTTTTTTGAAGACACATATTGGAAGAATAATGATATATAATAATAACAGATAATAGAGAGGAGGCAGGAAGTTTTCTGCCTCCTTTTTTTCCTTTTCTTTTTTTTTTTACCCGGATTGTACAGAGAGAAAGAGCTATCTGAATTTGATCCAGTTTCTTGATGAGGGGGATCTTCAAGATAGTGATAAAATGTGGCTCAGGCTATTCAACCTTGAACCTTCTTCGGCCTCACCGCCTCCTCGGCTGATGTGGCCGTACAAGGAGGGGTGATGTGGCCAGTTGGATACAGGCTGATACAATCCGTTTTGCACCAATGGTACAAGTCGGAGAAGGCACATTATGATACTAGTTTTTCAAGGAATGTATAATGAAATGTTGAGGGACGTTTTGAGAAGCCCACGTATGATGATTATTTCCTACTATCCCAAGAAAAAAAAAGTAAAAGTAAATCTATTTCAGGCAAGGCTGCTTATGAGGTGGGATGCAAACACCTCATTATTTTCTTTCTCCGCTCAGTTTGACCAGAATCAACCAAGACCTGTGATTTGGACCATGTGCCACACGAACAGGCAGAATTTTTTCTTCTTTTTGTTTTTTTCCCCTTGGAAAAAAAGAGGGGAATGTAAATAATACTAATGGAGCTGAAAAAAGAATAATAGGAATGTACTAAAATTACCCATTTGGCTCCCTATCTCCCAACTTTGGATATTGGGGCGATTAATATGGATCTACGACTTCTGGACCAAAGGTTCTAGCCCACTATGCTTCTTCAATCCGGGGCCGCCTGTACTACTCAAGGTAGTTTGATACTGACCGATTTTTCTCAAGATAACAAAAAATTCAACGGGAAAGATAGGAATTATGGAAAGAGGAGGTAAAGGTGATATTGAAAAGCTGGTGCACCTGCAAAGTAAGAATAATGTTATCAAAGAGGGCGATTTAATATGTTCACCAACCATTGACCCTCAAATTTTTTTTATCAAAATAATATGAGTGATTATTGCCCCTTGAACCACTCTTCGATCTTGATACATCAGCGCACTAAAACAACCATCACACACTACATGGCAACCGGGGTAATGGGCTAGAGTCCTACTAAGGTACCCTTGGAACGGAACTACGACATAATACAACGAAGTACAGGAGGTTGAGCAACAACCATAATGCACGCTCTTTTTTTTTTTTTTTTTTTTTTCTGGAAAATGCCTCAGCTAAAAATCAGGTAGTGAAAATCAAAAATTTTGGCAGCTGCAGGGCGGGTTCAGATATCCCTTCCCCTCCAAAGTTTCAGGTTTTTCTTATTGGCAGCTTATCTGGATGAATGGGGTTGAGGCATAAAATCATGTTTTGTTTGAAACTCTCAACTGTTTAACAAGAAATGATGGGATTTTCTACCCATTTCAGATGGAGCTCCTTACTTACTTAGAGAATTCACTTTGTTGAAGACAGAAGAGCATCATGATATGAAGCAAAGAAAGCAAACAATGAAAAGTCTGATCCAGGGAATCTTTCTAAGAGAAGAGAAAGAAAAGAGAGAGCCAATAAAATACAAGTGAAAAAAAAAGAAAAAGAAAAAAGTTAAAAAAGACTCCCCAGCGGGACCCTCGACTCCTGCTGTATCAAGACCCTTGTAATTGCAACGAACGATTCTTGTTGGTTCACAGCCTGCATACGGTTACCATACGGTTTCCCTACCATGGAGGGGGCGTTGGAATGGCGTCAGAGCACGTCACGCGATGGGGCGGTGGGCCGTGGCAGGAAAAAAGCGGTTAGGCGGGATTATGGCCACATTTGTTTTTTACAAGTAAAGCGGGTAATGGAGGCTGGAGGAACAGTCATACATAGTCATGCATCATCTGGTCCTGCTGCTGCTTCTACTTCATATTCTCCCAGTCCTTCCCCCTCACTCATCTTCTCTACATCTTTCCCTTGTGCGTCGTCGTCTACTTCCTCCCTCTTTACCCCTCGTTCTGCTCAATTCTCACCCCAATCACTCCTAGTCAATCTCCCTGAGTATATCTTTGGCTTATCAATTGACTCTTTCTCTCCTCCCCGCTATCTTCCCAAAGCTCTAATCTACGATATCTTTGCTTTGGCTTGCTGGTTATTATTACCTCACTGGTAGGTACACCTTGCCAGATTCCCTTATCAGCCCTTCTACTTCCGGAGGAATGCTGGTGCCCGTATCCAGAATCCAGAGCTTCCGAGCGGTGAGATCGGGAATGCTATTGGCCGTGTCTCGCATCTATCTATCGTATTCTCGATCTGCTCACAGCTTGGGATGATCTGCCTGAGGAAGCATGGGCCGCCCTCCATTCCATTTTGCCCCCATCCGGCTACGTGTAGAATCAAATGTCCTTTATCTTGCCGAAAGATAGACTCAGATTCGAAATGCACGAGCCTCCCGCGGCCGCAATCGGGTTTGAGCGTTGTTGGGAACCCAATGCTGCCTTGGGCTCACCCTTGAGCCCATACCCTAAAAACTTCTATAGCTCGAAATGAGGCCTTCGGTTTAAAATTAGCTAATTCCTAACCAGTATCAAGAAAAATTTTCAGCGTTCCTTTAATATCGCACATCCATATCACTCAACAATGACGACACAAACAGGCCCCGTTATTCCGCCTCGGCCCTCAAGGTCGCCACTCGAGAAAGGAGCTACCACAGACATGCCCAGAGTCCCTCCCCGTCCCTCCTCTCGCCGCATTGAGCGTTCTGTGTCCCCGCTCAGCGCCAACTATGCTCCCTCTCCATTGAATGAACCTCCAAATGGCTTAAGTTTGGCCCGCACTATCTCCAATGACCTGCCGCCGCGCCCTCCTAGTGTCACAATACCCTCCCTTGGTGAGGAAGGAATCGAGTATGAGGACCTAGATGTTAGTAACACATCAGAGGGCTATCTTCAAGCTCCCGCGGAGACACGAAACGTGGGCAGCGATCTCAAGCTCCATGCGCCAAGACCGTCGCTGCCTTCTTCGAGTGCCAAGGCTCAGGTGCAGGCGGTAACACGTACGGATTCGAGCCAGGCTGCAGCAGCAGGATTTGGCGTCCTTGGGTCCCCTGTTCACGATGAACACCCCGAGCGGCCCGCCCGCTCCCTTTATTCCAGCCGGAATGGCTCGCGGGCAGCTTCCTCCACTGCATCTAATGATCGTCGCCGCTCGATACATGATGACGAGCATGGAATCCCGGAAATCGGCCAACGGGTTCCCATGTACCCTAATGCTGGCGACGTGCAAGCCCCTTCCCCCAGCCCTTATCTAGAACAGCCTGGCCAACGTGTGGGGCGTGGCCACCACCGAACTCGGAGTGGTCGAGAGGCTTCCCTCCCACCGGGAAGTTACGGCCTCCACGGACATGGTGTGCAGTCTAGTGATAAGTTTGAAAAGGCATGGTATGAAAAGCACCCGGAAGAGTACCAAAAGGAGGAGAAGGGCCATTACGGACCTGGTGTTGGCACTCCCCGCCCCGACTGGGCTTTAAGCAGCGACGACTTGAACAAAATTGTTCGTGGTTCTGCTGTGACTGGATCTGGACTAGGTGGGTCCATGAGAATACCTCTGGGCGTTATGCATGGAGTAGCACTAATGTAACTTCCAGGAACGTCTCCAGCTGTCAAAGGAACACCCGAAGAAGAAGTTGGCTATATTGCTTCCGATGAATATAACCGCTACGCGACTCCATCACCTGATGTACAGCGCGACTCGCGTCTTTCTATCGAATCGCCTCTCCGCACCACAGACAGTTCTAGTGACCCTAGTGCTGCTAATGAAGGCACCCACAAGTCGGAGAAGCCTGGAGTTATTCACATCGACGAGCCTTACCATCACTTACATCACCCCGATGGATTTGCTCAAGCCCCAGACCCTGAGGAACTCGCTCATGGAGGAGACGGTGATGATGATGAAAATGAACCCATTCTGGCCGCAGATGAAGTTCGCCCGGAATCTGCTTACCAGCATCCTGCAGTGTCGCCCACCTTTGACCGCAGGGGGAGCGTGGACCACGAGGGTCGTAGTCGCACCCCAGGCTCCAACCATAGCCGCTCGAACAGTCGATCTACAAGCCAACAGGGCGCCCCAACTCTGATCCGGTATAATTCGCGTGATGAGCGTGAGGATACCAACACACCCCTCGAAGATGTCGAAGAGTATGAGCCTTTGTTCCCTGAGGACGAGTCTAAAGAGAGCAAGCCGGTTCCGAATACGGAACGATTCCGACAGCGCCCCGATGCTCTTAAGCACCGATTCCCTAGTCAGGACATCTGGGAAGACTCGCCAAATAGCCTTCAGCTGCATGCTACTGTATCTACCCCCGATGAAGCCAAGCACGATATTTTCGAGACCCCGGAGCAAGAATCATACCGTAGAAGCCACACTAGCGGTATCGACACGCACCAGATTGCTTCACAAATCCTAGACTCGGAGGAGGGCATTGAGCAACCTTCACGCCCGGAATTCGCTAAACAAAGGTTCCCTAGTCGGGATATTTGGGAAGACGCCCCGGAGAGTCAAACTCTGGTGACAACTATTGAGCCTGCGGATGAGCAAGTTAGGAGCCCAGATGTCCCATCAAAGCCAGCTATCCCGTCTCGCCCTCAAAAGAAGCAACCGCCTCTAGTTGATGCCTCGACAAAACCCTCCTCCCCTACCGAAAAACGACATCCACCTTCAATCCCAGATAGACCCAAGCCACAGATCCCGACCCGACCGGCTAAGCCTGCCTTCCATGCTAGTGGTGACGAGTCGCAAGACGCGGCCAAGTCTAAGCCGGCTGTACCCGCTCGTCCGGGAGGAAATAAGATAGCCGCTCTGAGGGCAGGATTTCTCTCTGACTTGAATTCTCGCTTGCAGCTCGGACCACAAGCCCCCCCAAAGCCGCAAGAGAAGGAAGAAGCTCCGGCTGAGAAGGCTACCTTAAGTGATGCTCGAAAGGGCCGGGCTCGGGGACCCGCACGAAGGAAGCCAGCTGTTGAAAGCGCTGCAGCGAGACTCCCGACAATTCCAGAGATCAAGATTACTGAGACTTGGAATGTCTGGCAAGTTCGCGAGGATGGTAACTTGGTTGTGGGGAATGGAGATAAAGGTGATCAGGTCAGCACAATTGTCGTGGCTACTACGTCAGATTGGGATGAAAATCCTGTTGCGCCGCCGTTAGCCAGGAACATATCCGGTGACTCTGTTGATCCTCAGAGGTGGCACCGGGAACCCTCAGAACCACCTTCCACGGAGAAAAAGGTGGAAGGTCCCAAGGTCACAGAGCCTGTTCAACCTATCGACACGCCCATCTCAGACAAGGTCGATAGTGCCTCTGAACCCGTGGTTGCTGCTGCTCAATAATTACTTTGTCCCATGATTAGCCTGTTGTTTTGTGTTGCCCTTTTCTCTCTCTATTTCCCCACCTTACCGTACTATTTTTGTCTTTCAATATCTCATGTCCATGAGCGAAAAAAAATTTCAGTCTGCCTGTGCGTGCCACAGTTATAGACAATTTCTTAACAAAGAAATCTTGCAATGTGACAATGAGCCCTTATTTGGGTAGCTACAGCTGTATATTCATTCTTTCGAAGTTCAAGATAATACTACATACACCATTCCTCTTGGTTCCATGAACTAGGAATTGGGAGTTTCCACAGATTAGAAATTTTTAATTCAAACGATCTTCTTGTTATCAATTGCCCTGATGTTATTGGTTTCGTAACAAATTGTAGATACCCTGTCGGCAAAAACTACAAAGTAAAATAAATAAAAAGACGTGCAAATCAAAGTGTGCAACAGCGGATAGAACAAGCAGCGCCCAATCAGGGGAGTAATACTGAAAGAAAAACATCACATTCGAAAGAAGCTGGAAGTCCGAGTATAATCGAGAACTTGTGTTGCAATGAACTATGACCATCCGTCCAACTTTGAGAGAGAAAAAAAATACATTATAAGACGTCCATGTTTCATTTCCTACCACGCCCCTGTTGGCGGGCCACACCGTAATAAACTCTTCAAATCGGATAACATCAATGGTGTTTTTTAAGCTTTTTTCTTGTTCCTTTCCTTTCCATTTTTGGGTATCATGTAAAACGTTCTAAGTTTAAAACAGATATAGAGTAATAACATAAGTGAAAATGAGGGCCAGAAAAAAATCTACTAATTTAGCTAGGAGGCAGATTTTTCAAGTCGCCTTTTCCTTCTTTGATCCATTCAGGATCAACAAGGCGCTCTCTTTCAGCATATAATTGCTTATAGGCGCCGCGAATTGTCCCGTCGCTGACGTGGGCAACTTGTGAAATCTCCTTGGCACTTTTTCCATGCCCCATGAGGTAAGAGGCCATATAAATACAGGCCGCGACAATCGACAGGGGAGAGCGTCCCGCAAGATCGCCCATAGTAGTCACACGGTCAGAAAGAGATGAAGATACGCTGGTGACTTGGTAGGGCAGATCAAGAAGATTGCAGAACCGGTTGCAAAGGTCGCTAGGTTTTGTGGAAGTTGTGGCTGTGTAAGTATCGTTCGGATCAGGCACGCCACCACTTGAGACAACGGCGTTGATCCTCTCGAGGTTTTGCGCCGTGAAGAATTTCTCTAGGGCCTTATAGATACGTCCGATTTCCTTTCTAGACACCTTCGTTACGGCGAAGATTTCGGTAAAGGTCCGGGGGACTTTGCACTGGCGGCAAGCAATGAAGATGCAGCCGGCAATAATCACATCCTGGGACTTGCCCTTGAAAGCCTTAGCGTCATCGACTATCTTAAAGAGATACTTTGCTGTATCTGCCACATTTTTCTGAATATTAAAGCCATCACAAAGAGCACCGATCTCTTTATAGGCTGCGAGGAGGGCTTTGTTGGCTTTCTCGCTCGACTGCTTGTTTTGCGCACGATACAAGTCCCGAACACGACCAGAGCCACCACTCGCAATTTGCGTCTCTAATTGATCACCATTCAGCAGGGGGTTTGTAGCATCACCGACACGAGAAGGGTCATCGTTATTCTGATCATCGTTGGAAAAGGTACGCCATTCAGAGTGCATATCGATCTCTCGATCAGCAAGCACTAGTCCACAAGAGCCGCAGACCGTTTCGTGGGAGCCAGGGAATTCGAGATTCGGTGGCACCTCCTTACATTCCGGGCATATGAGATGAGCTGATAAGTTCTTTTTCCAAGGCGCTGCCGCGTCTTGCCTCGATTGGGGGGTCACCGCGGCCATTTTCCTAGACTGTTTAGAGGTTTTGGTGTTTCCACGAGGGTGTTTGATTATCTTCGATTTACCAAGCGGGAGCTGGTGTTTGCGAGCACAAAAACGAATGAATAGTGGCGAATACAGATTGGCGGCTGAAATTCGTCGCCAACAGGTAGTCGGGTAGAAGCAGACCCCCAATAAAAGTAATGAATGAAATGGCAGCAGCGGCGCAAATCGCTAAGACTTATTCTCAAGTCACGTCTCTGCGTCACTGCCTTTCATAGTCATGTTAGCGTGAACTCCCCCAAACAATATCAAGACAGAAGATTCTTGTTGGGAGGGTGGAACAAGGCCCAAGTCCATAATTTTAACAAAGGCCATGATTTCGAATTTGAGTTACCACCAACAAATCTTTTCTCCCTCCACTCGGAGTCTCAAAGGAAGGGAGGTGAATGTGAGAGGGAAGAGGTCGGATTGCATGAGCTGATGCTTTACCTTTCCAGATAAGGATCCTGATTCTGCGAACCAGGGTAAAGCACCTTCACACAGGAAGCAAACAGGATTTTCGACCCTGAATTAACTTCCTACTATCCTCAAAGTCTTGAAACCAGAATCCTCCGACCGCGATGAACCAGTCAAGGTCTCCGTAAGTGAAAAGGGTCTCACGGAAAAAAAGGGTCACAGAATCTGACAGCTAGCTGCTGCACGTGGTAATTCGGTTCGAGACAAGCAGAGCAACGTTGAATACCGAGTTTCAAGACGGGCGGAGTGTGAGATGTACAAGGGTGCGTTGAAAGGATGGGAGAGGGGAAAGGAAGAGAGGCAAAGGTAAGAGGTGAAGATGAGTGACTTGGTCGTGGCTGGCAGAGCCGCAGGTTGTGCTGAGTCATCTGCCAAGCCGAAGTCTCCCGAACAAATGTCGAACCTCCCAACTTCGGCTTCACGGATGAAAGCATTCCTGTTCTCGCAGACTCCTACTCCAACTCTCCGCCCCTACCATCCCGCCGCGATGATGTCCCAGTCTCTCAGAGCTTCGGTGAGTCTATTTATACACTCTTAGAACCGAGTTTCCTTCGCCTATCGCCCTGGACTGACACCCCTTTTTTGTAGCGCTCTCTCTTCTCCCGCGTCTCTCGGCAACAGGTTTCTTCTGCGTCTCGCCGCACTTTCCTGACCTCCGCCGTTCGCCAGGGTATGTGACCCTCTGTTGTCTTTTACTTTTTAGTCAATCGACTGCGAAGGGATAAAAGAAACGATGGAAAATTTTTCGCGCAGTGACCGTCCATCGGTCGCCTGAAACAGACTCACTAACACATCCTACAGCCGACCCCGTCCAGGAACTCTACCTCCGTGAACTCCGTGCTTACAAGCCTACACCTATCAAGGCTGGCGATGCTGATGCCCACGTTCAGAAGTTCAGCGTCCCCGCTGCTCCCCAGTCTCCCGAAGAAGCCAACCTCGCCGGCGAATTGAACGCTTACCAGGCCCAGGAGGTCGAAGTCGAGGGTCAGGCTGCTAGCGGCGAGGCTGCCCCCGTTGAGGAGAGCTGGTTCGAGGAGGAAGAAGAGGAGGCCCCCGCTGCCCACTAGGTTTATTATTTATTTTGATGGGAAAGATGGGATTGATAGAGATAATGGGTTGGGACTCTGAGGTGTCTCCTTCCCGTTGAGCCCTGAAGAAACTTTGTAAATTAAACCTACTTGGAGCATATGAAATTTTCCTTTTTCTCTTTTCGCGTGATATCATTTAATTCTTGAAAGTAAAGGGGAAAAGTAAGAAATAAACAATCAAACCATCGACCACTGTTGTTGAGAGGGGGGGTGTGAGGTAAGCCTCAGGACTTGAAGGGGCTTGTGGCGGGAGAGCGGGATTGATATATCGGACCACCAAGATTCATTTTTCATGCACTCTTGACAAAACCCACCATGACAGTTGTCCTATTGTTGTATTGCACATCCAATTGGGTATATTAAAATATGTTCAACGAGATTATGTGAGAGATGGGTCGGATACCAAGGGATTTGAATAACATTACTCTTCACAATGATGACCATGATTGTGTGACCTATAAGTCACCCAACCCAATTACCTGGAAAGGTTATGATAGACGTCTTATGACCGACTGGGTCGTCTCTCATACGCTTTTTGCCATTAAGATTCGAGAAGATACACCAACGTGTTCGTCTTCAATAGTTTTAGGAGACAAAAGTGAAATTGCATATTGTCTCTCGTACGCTGGCGAGTATTTTGCGAGTGGAAACGGACGCAGGGGGCCGTCCTACTATTCCGACTGTGCTGACACAGGCGGTTGGGATATGACAGCTCCCGAGTCATCCGTAGACCGCTAGGCTCCGGGGGTCTTCGACTTTATTTATTGGGCCCTTTTGATTGCTGAGAAAAGGTCTCGTACCCGGTATCCTGCATATTGAGGTGTTCTACGGCATTGTTACAGGGGGTGGATGGGAGGAAGATGAGGTGCATCTCGCAGGGTTGATCAGTTGAGGGGTGCAACTTGATGAGTCTGAAGGCAGACGAAGTGTGAACCCGGCACTACCCCTTGGACATCTGGAAGATGAAAAGTATTATGGGAGTCGAAATTGGGTCAGATGGATTCGCATTCAGGGGGAGGGGCAGTTGAGGCAGAATGCGATCTCGTTGGCTTCTATTGAATTTGACAGACAAAAAAATACTCTTCTCGTATCACAGCATTCCCGAAGAAGGAGAGAGGGAGCGAGGGTATCGGGAGAAAGAGGATCTTGCCACTTCGAACCAAAGTGTGGATACCACCAAGCATGGGTTATGGGATGGTTCGAGGGATTTCCTTTCTTTGAAGCCATTGATTGACACTGTGACAGACATCCAGGTAGTCTGAATTAAGATTCGACCTGTATGTGGAGTAACTGTCAGTGGGGTGTTGCCTCTGGATCAGAAACTGTGGCCTTTTTCGTGCTGCGTTTCAGGAGTCTCTTCGAGCTTAGCCAATCTGATATGAACCAGGGTCGAATCTTCAGGGTGCTTTACTTTATTTTCTACCCTAGCCTGGAGGAACAACATTCTCATGAACCACTAAACCCTCACCATTGATATCAAGAAGTTAGAGTCCTATTTCCGAATAGGGATACTATATTCTCTTTGGTGGACGCTCGACTCATTTGAACATACGTCCTTGACGTATCTGGACCACCGCTGAGTGATGGGTCAGAAAGTAAAGAATGATAATAAGCAAGTAAGTATCAGGAACCAGGCCGGAAAATTCAAAAGGCAGAAAGTATAGAAAAGAAAGTAAAAGAAGAATCGCAATAAATTGTCTTCTATTATTCACTTATATTATTTGGTTTATACACTAACCTTGTTTATACTGAGTACCCAAGCTAGGCAAGAATAGATAGAATTGGCTGTTGAACCCTAGGTCAGCAAGTTGTGCACCTACCTACCTAGGTATTTTGGGCGCGAGAGTTGATACTCACTTCAAGTTGTCAATTGTCAAATTCCTCCCGGAAGGACGTAATCCCCCTTTCTGAATGATGATAACCAAAGGTTTGTTTTTCCGCATGGATCTGAGGAATCCCGATGATTACGATTAGGTTACGCCTGAACTTTAAGATCCAAACTATTTGACCCCAACACATTATTATTAATTGACTAGGGAATGTCCGGAAGACTTCATAGTCAAGTCTTGTGCCCTTTCCTTTTTTGAAAGAACCAAAACATTACAGAAAAGTAACTTGCTCAAGGAACAATTGCCCACTCAAGCAAAGACAACTTGAACCAGCTGCAAGTTGTTGTTGGACGTGCACGCTACCCTGCCCAGAGCCAAATCTACCTAAAGATAGCTAGGGACAGGACACGGTCAACGCGACAGAGGGCATGATATCGTCATGGTACTTACATCGTACATGCAGAGAAAGCCAAGCATCCAATAGTTTCAGTGCTACAAGGGGCTGATTTGGCTCTACAGGTATTTGAGGCCCATCTTGACTCCCTGAGGCTTTGGTCTATGGAGAAGGGGCTGCAGGACTATCCAAGGTGATCCATCCATGGGATGGAATTATTTAGCGTAGCCTTGCATCCGACCACGAAGTTCTTTGCGAGTCATGGAGCGGACAACGAGAATGATGAATCCCACTTCCCAAGAGTCCTAGTTTGGGGATTTGGGGGGGTTTGTGAGCAGCTAGAGGCATAAAATAATAATAGAGAAATATTATCTATCTCCTGGAGACACTCAAGTGGTGACGAAGCGCATTTTTCTCCTTGTGCAAAAAGGTCTTGGGACACGAGAATACGGAGGAATGAAGAATATTAATCACTAAAAATTAATACTCCGCTGGATTTTATGGGTCGGATCTCTCGAATTCCGAATAGATAGGTATGGTTAGGTAATGTTATACGGTATTATCATTCTTCTTCGTTTTCTTCTTCTTCCTATTAATTATTACATATTAAAAGGCTGAATGCATGATTAGTCCTCTCCTGTTTGAAAATAGACCTTCCCTGCGTCTGCATGTTGGTGGGCTCCGAAAGCAGTCAAGAATCGGTCGAGTATCATCAGAGAATCATCACCATCAGGAACAATAAAGTAAATTACCTAGAAAATAAAGGATTGCCGAAAGTCAAACCATGGTAAGAGAGAAAAACTGGGGACAGGGCCAAGTTGTCCGTGGCATCTGAGTTGCAGCTGACATTTTTTCCGTTTGGTTTGGGTGGTTCAGCTTCTCTCAGACCCCAGGCGTCAATCAATAATATCATAATAATTGCATCACTTCAACTTTTGGGTCAGGTAGCCTCCCGTCCCTTTTTTGAAGGGCTCCTAGATACTACCACAATCCAATTTTTTATTGTTATTCGTCTCCTGATTATTTACTTCCTCTTGTGCCCCTGTTCCCGAGTCCTCTTACCTAACGTACATCTGTCCCGACCCAGGAATTCCCAGGTAGGTAATCAAAACCAATAGTTAGTACCCAGTA
Organism: Aspergillus diversus; assembly: GCA_027569885.1. Taxonomy (NCBI): domain Eukaryota; kingdom Fungi; phylum Ascomycota; class Eurotiomycetes; order Eurotiales; family Aspergillaceae; genus Aspergillus; species Aspergillus diversus. The sequence goes on from JAPDKZ010000030.1 coordinate 357,129, forward strand.
CCTCCAGTCAGGTAAGCAAAGTATTGTATCCTTCAGTTTCATCTATTTTTTTTTTCTTGTTTTTGGCTTTCTTTCTCTCCCTCCGTCTTCACTTCGGTCTTTTTCTTCCCTCTTTCCCCTCTCCATATCTCCTGTGACCTCATTCCCTGGATTTATGTTAATAACGATCAAAATTTAAAAAAGGGGAGGGGCAGAGCTGAAAAGAGTCCTTCGTTGAATCGATTTCCCTCCCAATACTCCATCGATCTTTTCTCCGCTCTTACGGAATTCCTCCCGTCCGTCGATCAACCGCGCCCTCCTACGGTCGTTCCAGCATTAGCGCACTTCCTCCGTGGCGCATCTTTCGATCTTTGAAGCTTACCCTTTGAGTTTTCAAGGAGAGCGCCAGCCTGTTCTCCTTGTTCGCTGTTGACCACCACCGTGTTCACTTGACGTGGTCACCATCCGATCCCTGCACCTGCACCACCAGCCGTTGTCCCTTCTGAGCCTTCCTCTTCCCCTCCTGTTCACCTATACCCGGACGCTTCAATGCTCTTGGAAGATAATTCTTCGCGCATGGTTTGATCATATTCTTTCCGACTCTTTTTTTTTTACATGGAGGAGCTGGTCTCGCCGACGTCAACAACAGATACGGTCCACCCCCAGCCGGGGGGGTGAGATACACCTCTCTCGCAGCCCTACTTCGAGCCGAAACACTTTAACCATTGGCTACCCTCGAACATGTCTTCTCCATCTCCTAAGGTTGTGAACGTCCGTGAGGATGACCATAATGCCCTGCTATCTCGTGCTGCGAGCTACAACCATCTTCCGGACCTCTCAGCGTCGGATCCCGGCTCACCTGGCCTTCGCAGGACCTTCTCGGACCTAGCATTCCAAAAACAGTCCAACTCCCCCTCCAAAGAAGATGTAGCTGCGGGGAAAGATATCCTACGGCGGACTTCCCTTCGCTCCAAGGAAAAGTCTACTATTGCAGTCTCTCGTTTTACCGTCTCTACCGAAGATTTGACCGATGTACCTCCCTCACAAGCTCCGGAACCCCCGAAGATCCCGGAAACCAGGGCTCCCTCCCCAGTCGCTCGACCATCCAAGGCTCGATCTATGTCCGGGAGGCTAGTTAGTCTAGCCCGGAAGCCATGGATATCGAACTCACCCCATCGATCCCCTTCACCTTCCTCCAAAACTCCCCGCCTACGGTCCTTACAGACGGAAGACCCCCCAAAATACCCTAGTCAAGCAGAATCACGCATAGATTCCGACTCAGCTACGCCATCTCGCAGACGCACAATATTGCATAAACGACCCCGACGTCCCATGGTAGCTGTGGTTACCCAAAGTCGGGCAGACAGCCCGAGCACCCCCAGCAGTCCATCTCCTAAGTCACTGCTCACAAAGAATTCACTGGAGAAACTCACCTCATCTATGAACGTATCGACACCGATTCTCCCGCCAAGATCTAAGGTAACAGCTACTTCTAGCAACTTCTCTGCTAACATGGAGCCTCCCCGGAAGAAGGATGACCTATGGGGAGTTTTTCGCGGCTTAGAGGCTGACTTTCAAAAGTACGTGTGGCTTATAAATTCAGTTGAGAAATTCGAAATGCAGACCGGACATTAATTGCTAACGTTTCGTGTGTAGATTTCAATCGAAATCTAGCTCCCTCAAAGCGAATGTAATTCGCTCGGCGCTTTTGCCCTTCTTGAGTCGGAATAATTCCCCCACGTCCCTCAAAGCCCTGAGACCTGAAGATTTAGATCGTCGGGTCAACATACTAAATAAGTGGTGGATTGGGTTATTGGAGATGCTAAATGGAAAACATAACCAGTCCATTTCAGGCACGGATAGACCAGTGTACTTGGAAGCGGTGGTTGGCATTATGATTCGACCGGAATGGAGAGTTCCATTCCCAATGCCTTCAACGATTGGCAACCTTCCAGGCTCACTCCAGCACTCCTCAACGTCCATTTCGGAAATTTCAGAAACATCCTCTGGCTCGGATTTTCTCGTAGAGTCTATCCATCATAACATACGGAACATTTTCACCCAGAACCTATTGTCTCAAATGGCACTTGTGGTCGAACGGATGTCTATGAGACATGCCCCGGCTAGCTTGGTAGCATTCTGTGGTAAAGCCTGTGCCTTTGCCTTCTTCTTCTGTCCAGGGGTGGCAGATATCCTAGTCCGATTGTGGAATGCGCCTCCTAGCGTCTTTCGGCGGGTACTTGCTGAATCGCATGTAGACAAGTGTGGTAACATGCGGATAATCGCCCAGGATCTGGCACTCAACTTCCCAGTGGCCTTGCGCTCCTTGTCGTTCCATACCCAGACAGCCTTGGTACGTTATCTTCGTCAAAAGCCCGATGCTCCCATAAACACTGTCCAGATTCAATGGCAGAGTCCTTGGGTTTCGCGATGGTGTGGCCGCGATACCGATCTATTCTTCGTTTTCGTCAAATACGTACACCTCCTATACGCGGATACCATTCCCGGGGACTTGGAGAAAAAGAAACGCATTTTGGCACCAGGACTGCTTCCAGTCCACGCCCAGCTCCTGGTTGTCTTGGAGGATACCCTTTACAAGCAGTCAAGCCCTCCAATCCCGGAGAATTCGCATACTACGGCAGCAATCACATTTGATGATTTCATCGAGGGTGCTGACGGATCGGCCTCGGCTCTTCCATTGGGCGCCGCTAATGGCCATCGCTCGATGGCGGAGAATCGTTTGATCATGTTGCTGCGAGATTTCCTTTCTGAATCTTCTTTAGAGCCGAACCATGCACGACTGCTCTACGCCGAGTCATTCTGCCAGGTCATGAAAACAGCCGCCCGGAGAACGTCGCTATTCGACCAAAACGCGTGCTTCCTCCTGTGCGACTTTGTTGAGGAAGTTATCCCGATTATCTCACGGTACTCGCAATCCGTGGAGATGGATTTATTTGACTGGAAGTTCTGGCTGGAAGTTTGCCGCCAGATGATGCAAAGCAACAATTCCCTCACTGAGGTTCGGCTATTCTCCTTTCTTTACACCATCTGGGGCACTTGGACCTCCTCTGAAGAAAGAAAGGCTGATCTTTGCCTGAACTTTCTCCTGGAAGACCGACTGTTCTATCACTATTTCAGCCATTGGAGTCCGATGGTCCGGGCATATTTCCATCGCCTATTGTGTTGGAGGCTAGGTAGATTCAACGGAGACCCCTCGTCGCTCGACTCGTAAGTATAATCTTTCTTAGCCATCCCCCTTCACGATCTAACTTCATTGCTAACTTTGCAACTGCGCAGCATCATTTATGAAGCTCTTTGGAATAAATTACAGCGTCTTTGGAAGTACTTCTTGGCCATCCAAACTAAAGCGGAAAAAGGGCATGGAGCGCCGCTGTCTTCTGCGCCGTGCACCCCGGCTCCAGGACGTCGAATAATCATCATTCGATGCGATAACCCATTGTCTCCTCCAAATCTGTTCGTTTCTTTTGACCGCGTCGTCCCGCCTATCCCCCCCGAGCAGGCTCCAATAAGCAGCAACGCGTCAAAAGCGGAAACTTCGTCAGAAAACCAACAATCCTCTAAAAAGCGATGGAACTTGTTGAAAGTTGTCTTTGGGGGATCTTCCTCTTCAAGATCCAGCGGCGAAATATCTCCCACCAGCAGCTCCGACGACTCAGATACTAATGTATCGGACGTTACCTTGACTGCCGAAGGCCCGGATTGGGTGCCTTCAAATGGCTCTGGGGAGCTTTGTCGACCACGGACCGCGCACCAACCATATTCATTTAAGTTTTCCTTGGAGTGGATGGATCGGCCGCAATGGCCAAGCAAAAACAAACGGCTCTTTTCGCCCTGTCTTCCTGTGGCCGCGCAACTACACCTTCAATTGCGAAGAACCAAACTCGAATCGGATGACTGTGAAACGACATCGGAAGATGCATCCGAAATTGGAACGACGGAGGAGTCTCAATTTCAAGACCCGTCTGCGTCGGATGAAGGTAGAAATCCAACAGGCATCACCGTGGAGCGTGAAAAGGCAACTTCAAAACCAGACCCAACTCTCGCTGCTGATGATAAGCCCGCAGCAAGCAAATACGCAGGTCGCGCTCTTGCCGAGTGGGCGCAAATTGTTTCAGAATGCGACAGTTTCTTTTCTCGAAGACGTGATGAGGGTGTCCCTTGTGATCGTATGGTTGAAACCCCAACGCTGGGCGTTGACGGTTTCCGGAAATAACACTAGCTAACTATCACTGTGGAGACAAAGCTAGGGGGCAAGATGTGAAGATATATATGGTCTGGTATCCATGTTCCCTCATATCTTAACCCCACCGTATCTGAGCCTTGATCAAATTTTACGACTCATCTTGACTGGTGATGTTCGTTTTCTCTGCCTGCGGGGCCGGTAGACCTGTGTACACCTTGACTAAAGCAGACTTATTACTCTTGTTCTGCAACGTGACTGTTTGATCATTTAATCGTTTTTTTACATTTTCGAGGAAATAGGGTTTCATTCTCTCTTTTGTTTTATGTCCATATGGAAAGGTTCGGGGTCAGCAAAATCAGCATACGGTAATCATTCTAGCCTTTTCTCCCTTTCTCCCTTCCTCTCTTTCTTTCTTTCACCCCCTCTTTCTGTATATATAACTTGGGTTGATACATACATTGGCGCACTACATGGGATAAAAGGCTGTTTTTATCTTTTTATGAATCTAACTCGGTGGGCGTCTGGGCTTATATTCGGGTTTCGTCGCAGAATAGTATGTAATCACCGCGCAATAACTAACTAATGTAGGATAGTTTACATACCCAAAACAACTACGGTTGCATTAAAACGAAAAACTTTCTTCTCATCTCTATATTTATCAAATGATGGCAATTTTATGTACCTAAAATTGAAATTCATAGCCTAGAGCCCAAGGTCTAAGAAACCCCTTTCTACCGTCATCTATAATATATTGTCTCTAGAGTCTATACCCTGCCCAGGACACCGAGATACAATATGAAAAGTTGGATGCTGGTTATATTGACTTTGTGTGGCCCACTAACTCCGATATCTCCCTGTAAAGCGAGCATAGTTCAAATGCTACACTTTGACAATAAATCACGCACTATTGGCTATGACAATCGGGCTCAGGTACGAAAGAGTCCCAAGAAGTGGAAAAGAAAAGAAAGAGGAGAGAAAAAAAAATACATAGACAGACGAAGGGAAAGAGAAGCAAATAAGGAAATAAGATCCAAAGAAAAAGATGGAGTGACGGGACCAGATCGATCGTTGACATGAGACATCGGTACGGAATAAGTAGAAGAACAATGAAATTGAAAAGGAGATGATGATGATGAAACAGAGGAAGACGCTGTTAAACGGCGATGCATAGAATGGGGTTTGACCAAAAGAGAATACAAGAAAGAAATTTAGGATTCGTTTTGGTTAAGAGCAAGATGACAGTCGGCTAGGTGGCTGGTTGATATCGCACGGAAGGAGGGAGGGTATTAGAGTGTATGAGATGTCAAAGTGAGGTGAGATATATATATACGGCGAGAGCGAGATCAAGAGCATAGGTTGGTATAGCAGGTCTAGTGGCATGAGAAAACGGGAACTGGTGGTTTGCTTTGTACCAGACTGAATAGAAATGTAGGCGTAGGAAATGTTATGCAAGTGGCGTGGATTAGGATTGATTGTCTATGAAGGAGAGAGAAGAGAGCTTAGGTAGTTGATCATTTAATCCAACAATTGGTCGCTTGCGCCAACGATGATTTGAGAGATTCGGTCAATCCATTCTTGCGTTAGAGTCCAATTCCTCGTATCGATGGTGTCCTGGATGGCCGGGAAAACGGCCGCATCATAGCCGGACCAAAGCTGAGGCCCAAAAAGGACATGTTTGAACTGGGTACGGTTGGGGATCTGGTCATAAGAGGGAACGGTGAGTTTTCAAGGGACTTGGTAAGGCTTTATAGTTTTTTTTTTTTTTTTTTCGAAAGGGGGGGGGGGGGTTAGTACTTACCCCACCGTCGGACCTGTCATCAAGGAGATTGACGTCAAACCTGGCCAGTCGATAGTTATGATCGAGGCGTTGCATGGCGATGGAAGGATTCTCGAAACCACCGGTGCCCCATACGGTGTCATGCCACAACTTTGGCCACTTTTGGAACTGCTTCGCATCTTCCCGAAGCTTTGCAGTAGCGTCGTACAGCGGCTTAAAGCTAACGGCGGACTGAGCACGGGCGTCAGCCTCAACCGGTACATCCTTAGATTTAGCGTAGCTCTCCAAGTCAGTGATATAGCCGAGTATATGCTCCGCATATACTTCCATGTCAAAGGGGAGGAATGGGTTATCCGCAAGCTGGAGAAGTAACAAGCCCCAGAACTGCCCAAGAATCTTGTGGTACTGGAAGCCAGGGTCACCGAACTTTGTCATCCAGTCGTAAGTCTCGTAACAACTATGATATGGGTAAGGCTGTCCGGTGAACCCAAAGTCGATGCTAGATGTCCCCGCGATATCCTGGAAAGCCACATAATCGCTTCCAGCGCCAAGCGGACCGAACTTTTTCTTCTTCCTTTCCCAGATGTCTTTGAGAGTTTCGTTTGTGATTGGATCCGAGATACGACCCAAAATCTGCATTACAACATTCTCAAATAGAGGACATCCGGAAGCCTCAAATTCTCTGCCGCTAACACCAACGTCAACGTTGACATAGGCATACGCGTCCTCACGAAGGGACTCAATTCGATCTTCCACATACTCCGTTGAGCCGATAAGGTTGTATTCTTCGGCATCCCAGCTGGCAAACTCGATAGTACGGAGCGGGCGCCAGCCAAACTCACGAAGCTCCCCGAAGACCCGGATAAGCTCGAGAAAAACAGCAGTGCCACTACCTGGGTCTACGCTTCCCAAGCACCACGAGTCCCGATGATTGCCCACGATAATCTTCTTCGCCCCTTCTTCGCGACCAATGATCCTTCCGAGAACGTTGTATATAGGCTGTCGGTCCTCTTCAATCTGGAGGTTCATGAGGTTAACAGTGGGTGAGGTCTCGTCACCCGTCCACCAGTTTTTAACTTCAGGAACACCGCCAACCCACTCCACAGGCACCTTCGAGCCATGCCCCTTAAGCACCTGCAAGAGCCGCTTGGCATCGCGCCAGGCGATCGGAATACTGGGAATGCCCACGAGCCCAGTTGTTTGTTCCGTACTTAGCCGAGTCTTCATTTTAGGAGTCGACGCAAAGCCAGGGGAGAGAACGTCCCCAACAACCTGGGACATTAAACTCACGCCGCCTCTTTGAACCCCGTCGGACGGCATGAAGCGCCCTTCCGGGTAAGCTGGGCCCAGAACGAACCCATCTTCAGCTGGATCGGAGTAGATTATACACCCCGCCGCCCCAGCTAATTCCGCAGCCTTGATCTTCAGAGCCCGGTCGGTCTCGGACCCATAATAACGAACCAGCGCTATAGATCCATTCAGGTTAACACCTTGTTCCTTTAAATACTGAAAGTCTTCCCGAGACCCGTAGTTAGCATACACCAAGTGGCCGGTGACATTCCCAGATTTCGAATGACCATGGAAAGCCGATGTTCCGTTATTGTTCTCCTCTAGGGTGGCCTCCCATCTCAAATCAGGGGGGTCCACAATAGCCACTCGCCGCCCATCAGGTGTAGGATAATTCAAATATACCTCAAACTTTTCCAGTTCTACCTCGTCAAAGTGTGCCCGGAGGAAATCCTGCTCAATCCACTTTGCAATCACATAGCTTCCTTCGGAGCCACCAATGTGGGGAAACATAGTCAACCTCCGCAAATTTTCTGCAATATTTGTTTCGTTGATGTGTCCCTGAACGAAATTCTCCACCGACGCTGCACTGTAGGACTCGCCCATCAAAAATCGGGAATTAAAATCGAAAACATCTGAAACGAAGAACACGTATACAACCGCAACGACGACCAGCAGCCCAAACAGACGCAGCATGAGCATACACCCATGAGTTTGCATACCCGATCGGGCCCCATTCAGGTCGATGGTGAATCGGAAACTAGGTAAAAATCGGCGGAAGGGAATGCGAATCGACGAGAGGGTCCGAGTGAGGTCGCTAAGTCGTTTGGAGAACTGGGAGCTGAGTCGGGAGCGCCGGGAAGACGGTTGCCCAGGGTCCTCAACATCCATTTGAGCGAGTTCCCGTTGTAACTCTTCCAGTGAACCCCTTTCCGAGTCGGAACCCGAGGAATCGAGATCATCGACGCTATTTCGAACGGATTCAACGGTGGGAGGGTGGTAGCCGCGTGGCCGGGTCTGGGGACCCGGTCGATCAGGAGCATCACGATGATCCTGGAGTAGCGCCTGTCCCTCCGCATTATCGCTCACCTGGTCAGATTCGAGATGGGTTCGTGAGGAGCTCGGGCGGGCGCCGATAGCCTCTTCGTAGGAGGGAATTGGGAGGGGTTCATATTCGAACTTGTTGTCTTTACTCATGACGGTGGATACGGGGCTCCAGGGAGCTGAGCGACGTGAATAAGGACACAAATGCTGGGCGGAGCGGGATCATGATCTGGAAGGCAAAGGAAGGGCTAGCGGAGACATGCTCCGTGATTGGAGACACAGCAAGAAACGATCGATTTAGGGGGGAGAGGAAACAGAAAGGGGAGGAAGAAAAAAAGTAACAAGAACCAAGCGATAGGAGAGAACGGAAGTGGAACTCCGAAGGCCGAAAGAGAGGGGAGAGTTCTTGTCGTTGTCGGCGGTAGTCTAGGATGTGAGGAAGAAGGTTGCAAAGCCACCAGGAGAGGAACAGAGCCAACAGACCGCGGCCGTTCGTTGCCTCTTCTCCCCCAAGAACTGGCAGTTTTGGGGCACGCGTGGCGCAGACAGCCCAAGACCAAGACCCACGCTCGGCACTGGTAGGCAGAATAATTCGGTGATTTCAGTCGCTTCTTTTACCCGAGGGGCATTCCAGAGTTATCATCACTGTGGTGGGTATATTTCGAATATAATAATTAATGCGCAAAATCGTATCGTGGTTTTCAAGCGGGTGATTTAGAATGTATTATTGACGAACCCCTGACGTTTCATTGCTTCCCCAAGGAGTACACGGGAGCTATCCGATGACGACGAAGAACGACACTATTTGATCATTTACAACCTCTCATTGTCGGTTTAGCGGATTACCTCGCATTTTTGGGGGTGCATTTGATATAGCTTTCGGAAGATGTGTATGGATTGCATTTGATTTTTAAGGTGCATTCCTCAGCTCCAGTAAATAACCCATGGGCTTCTCAACACAGAACCCTAAGCTTACACCCTCACATTCACCATCTCCAACTCCATGGGTGCGTCCTTTGAGATAAAGAGCCTTAGAGTGTATATTTGCCAACGTCGCAATTAGTGGGGGTCAAGATCAGTTGACTGTGTGTGGAGTGGAGTTATGGAATTTTATATGAAGAGGTTCGAGGTGATTGCTAACTTCATGAGTATTGGCTATTTAAATACCGATTTTTGCTTGATTATATACAGTACAACCCCAATTCCCGATAGGTATCTTCAACCCATTCACAGATCTATGCCAGACAAAAGAAAAGAACTCCATTATATACAAGTATACGCCTATCCGTACCAATGCATATTAATCCCTATATTCTTTGATAGGACAAATCACACAGGAAATTGACACCTAGGGGCTTGCAACTTGAGGTGATGTCCTTTCGAGTGCCCCAGGTGGTGGTATCCAATCCCAAATATGGGAAAATTCGATCTCTCCCCTCCCGCGGGTGCCTGGTCTAATAAATGAATAAGGTATATATGCTTAGGAAAGAGGAGCTGACATACTTTATGCGACTCGTCGGCCAAGCATCTAAAAGGCGCTTCTGCAAACGAAATTGAGAGGCTCCATCTGGTACATCGGAAGATACCGAGCTAAAATAAATTGCCTGAAATTTCTTAAAAATTATTAATAGGTAAATTGAGTTGCTTTCATTATACCTATACAACTTTGCTTCATTGTGCCCATTAATGGCTGAGATATACTGGTTTTAAAAGAGGGATGGTGGGTCTATGGAAATGGCGACTGCTGGATGGAGCAGTTACTCGTTAGTTAACTAACTTAGTTAAGTTAGTCAGTTAATTAACTAGCCTGGAGTCTTGCTAGGATGACATAATCAGCAATGTAATCCACAACGTGCTCGTCAGCTGCTATATACTTCATAAAACAGCCACTTTTTAAACCAGGGCATCATTTGAATGAAGTAAAACTACATATATAAATTAAATATGAACCATTTGACATATCAAAATTTTTTTGCAAATTTTTAAATATTCTACTTTAGCTTTCTATTCAGCGGATGGCAGGTCAATGGAAATGGCTACTCGGTTGCGAACTACCAGAACTACTACTAAGTACTTAGTAACCACTAAGTATCCGTTTTTCAAACTTTTTATACGGTGTTGACATCAAACCTATAAACATCGACGCATGTCTTTCCTAGAACCTCTCGAGTTGGCACATACCTCAAGATTTTGGCATAGTACGTCCGGGCGTCCCAACATTCAGGATTGGCGACGCCAAACCCAACCAAACCAAATAAAGTAGAGGAGTCAAACTGATAAGGGAAAAAAAAAAGGAAATCCGCTCGACCGGGATACAGTAGTTGTCAGACAACAAGTGCGGTTTGACGCCGTAAACCAACGAGACGACGAGCGGTTATTGGGATTAACGAGTATCAGTGCCGATTATGAGTATCATGAAGCACCGCACCGGATTACAGTTATGGGAACTCATTACTAAACGAGATTTTTTGGCTCCCGTACTCGCAGATACATGTAGGGTGAGAGGGGCCAAGAAAATACAAGATATGATGTCGGACAAGTCGTTGTTGGAGTTGGCTGTGTGGTGCTTTCCTTTTGAAGGTTGTTGATATATATATACTCCCAGGAAGCTATTTGACACTAAGGCTCAGAGTTACCCTTCAACCGAAGGATGCTGGTGCTACCCAAATGCGCTGTCGAGAGCATGCCTAGAATAAGTGTCCGAAACTAATCTTATTATTTATACCATGAACAAGGGACCGTCTCGCCGCCAGTTGGTACTTATTGTTGGAAGTTGATTAAAGCATGGGGCAATAACAGGCGAGTAAAAAGATTATCTCACCAGAGGACATGAAGAATCCCCTGATGTATATATTACTTTCACCAACCTCGAAGCTCACTAATGTTTCCACCAGGTCAATGACGATCAGAGAATGTCAAAACCCACTGGGCGACGTTTCTGGGTATATACATTGGCATCTAGAGTCGATTTTTCAACTCCCAGCGTCTACTTCAAGACCTACCACATATTCAAGGGATATGGCATGCCTGTTATTTGCAATTTGTGCTACTTGTCTCGGGTCTGGTAGGCTGTGTCTCTAGATAAGGGCACGAGGGCGGAATGAACACCATCGTTCAGATCGTGGGGGATGTTTGAAAATCAACTCACCACCTTCGAATACTTGAAACTGGAATTGATTCGGGAAATGCTCGAGCTACAGGATGTAAAAGCCCCGAATAAGAGAGGATTAACCTGGTAATGGCCCCTCAGTGTGAATTGAGGAATCGAGAATATTGATGACAGAAGGTGGTGCCCTCTGCCGTCTTCAAGTTTGATAGCTGCTGTAAGGGGTAGTAGTGTCAGGTAGACGGCGCAGTGTCCTCACTCAGCGCGGCCCTGGATAGACAATGCCTTGCGGAATGGATGCCCACCGAAGAGGAGGCCACACTATTGAATTGCGCGACATGAGATACAAGATTATGCTGAATTATGTCATTGGGAGTATTTAGCAGTTTTCTATCAAAAAAATGGTGGAAATAAAAGGGATAGGGAAAGCCCGTTGGTACAGAATTTTGCTCTGTGATGTTGGATGTTGGCAAGGTGTATTGATAAAAATTCTCTCTCGCTTATATCCTAATAAACTCTTTGCTGGGGGAAGTTAGAGTTATGTATGCAATGGTTAGTGGCCTGTTCCAGGCCATTCATAAGCATTTGTGGTGGGCTAAAGAGAAGCAGGTGAGAAGATCTGCAGGGTTGATTGCGCAAGGCTTGTGACAAGGTCCGAGTCACAACTCACAAGCCACTACATGAGAGATTTTCGGAGAGAGTGAGGCCCCATCTGCCATAACAAAATAATACCTTCTATTCCACCAGGATCCAGACGAGACTAAGTGAGTGGATCCTATGTATATATACCGAGCTACGACCGAAGGATTGTTGGAAACCGACAAGATGAATTGGCCGGAAAACGCCTGAGAACGATGAAATATGTTACCCCTCGTTCCTTGTAGACACAAGACACCTATGGCAAGAATTTGTCATTTATGTCTTTAAGCACCCTTTTAGAGTAGGGTGCATCTGACTGAGGATACTGGAATTTTTGGAGCAATGGGGCTTGAAAAGTAAAACTGGTGGGAAAGACCCACATGATAAGATTGATTATTTTCTAGGGGTATTCCATCGTGGGTCAAGACTCGTGCCTCACGGTCAACGAATCCGAGTCGAATATTTTTCGGAGGGAAGGGTTGGGGAAGCGCCGATGTCGCTGGGTCAATTGAGGGTGTCTTGGACTCAAACTGAGTATTGCCATACCCATAACACGCCAGGGACTTCCACATGCAGATATGTGCTCTTCAATCATGGGTTTCTGTGAGGTGATGAGATTGCACTGGCTGAAACCTCACCTGCCGTCACTGGGCTAGGGGTTTGAACCAGCGCCTGAACTTTGAAGCACCTTGATCCATCGGTGTGGCACATCGATAATTTTTTTTGGCTGCGGCTCCGGATACCACCCAAGCTCCGTCCTTAGTTCGGATATTTGGTCCGGAGGAAAAAAAAAAGAAACACAAAGAAAACAAGTCAACCAGAGTTATTATTGCGAATGTGTTCCCACACAAGTCGGGGAACGGAGAACCTGTTGAAGGAAAAGACCGCGGATGGTGTCATTCTTATCCTGCAGGGAAGCCCCGATGTGCAGGGTTGGAGCCGCCTGAGTTCGGTGATTCCTTGATTTGGCAACCTACGAAACTGAGATGAGATCTACACAGTACTCTTCAGCACTGTTGCCAGGCGGCCGAACGGATCACAGCGAACCCACAATTCTGAAATGCCCCTCTAGAAAGCCGGTTGGTCTGAGCCTCTTGAGGCCATGCATGCAGCAGATTACACAAAATAGTGAGATATTATTTACTCCAGAGATAGCTTCCACGGACATATTTTTGACTAGATATTCGTGATACCGGCCGGCTGTGTTGCATGCATCTGCAATTCTGCATCATTTAATCCGGGGACAAAGATTCGGGGTTTCTTTAGCATTATGCCTGAGAATGATCCCCAGGTGATTTGGGATCCCGAGTGGATCGACATCGGGGGTCCGATTTCTTTCTTTCTTCCTTCTTCTTCTTTTTTTTTTTTTTTTTTGGTTTCGTAAGTATACCTCTAAATTTATTAATAGCAGTAGTGTAGTTTTCCCCAGACCTGACTGCACTAAAGGAGAGAGGGGTGGTATTGATTAATTTGGCTGTGAGTTGGCGGTCGAAAGTACAGGCAGCAAGATAGGCTTGAGTGTCGGTGAAGAAGGAAAGATAAAGGGGCTAAAAGGAGGGAATGTAGTAAAACCAACTAGTTTCGGAGCCCAAGAAATGGAAATTGGAAACCCAGAAGCTGGTGGTGTCGGGATCGTAGTGCGTGTCGTTGTTGGTTTGGATTTCCTCCCAGTTCGGGACAGGATGGAGAGTACGCCGTATACCATATCCTGGACTTCGTTGACATGAATTTCCTAACTCCTGTGGAAATTAGTGGGCTGATCATTCTCAAGAGTCCCCAGATGTATTTCCCATATTCCACCGTTTTTCGATGGAAAAAATCGCTTCAAGCAAGAATACAATGGCGGTCTGTGGCATCCAGCAGTAGGCCGTAGTATAGAAGCTTGATGGAGGGGTAGATATGCTCATGATCATGGCTCTAGCCACTGACAGCCTCAGGCACCAGATTTGCCCCCTCGGGTCGACAAAAGCAAAAAGAAACGCCCCACCAGCGGAGCACTAACCTGTCCACTAGCCGATCTGGAATGAGACCCAGTTTTATTTGATAATTATTATTTTTTTTTCCTGCGCCTCCGTATCTTTCTGTGCTTGCACGAAGCTCGTTGGAGGGGGAGAGGGGAAAGTCGGATTGGGAGGGACCACCGGAGATTCAAAGTGCTGGTCGCCTTTCCTTCCTCGACCTGCCCTTGCCTAGGTACCTGCTCTCCTACTACTTATACTCTCGATCCCTCGCCGCATTGCTGCACTCCATTTCCCATCTCCTCCTGTCTTCTCAATTGGGTACACTTTCTCTTGTGACTCCCCTCTTAATTCTCGTCTTCCTTGTGTGCCTCATCTTCTTGACACCTTGGTTACTATTATATTATTTCTCTAAACCCCATCTCCGCCCCTAATCAACCTTTTCCTTGACCTTTTTTTCACCACTTCCTAGACCGCCATTATGTCTGCCCGCCCTCAAAACATCGGTATCAAGGCCATTGAGGTCTACTTCCCCCGCCAGGTACAGACTGCCTTAGCTTATATCTATTTCTCTCTCTCTTTGTGCTATTTTATTTTCTCTCCGAATCCCAGGTTGACTAACACTTGCGCTCCTCTAGTGCATTGACCAGGCGGATCTGGAGAAGTTTGATGGCGTTGGTGAGGGCAAATACACAATCGGTCTGGGACAGACCAAGATGAGCTTCTGCGATGATCGCGAGGGTAAGCCCGCATTTTTACTGCCCATAATTTCTGCTACAAGGCTAATTTCATTCATCTAGACATCTACTCTGTTGCTTTGACCACACTCTCATCCCTCATGAGCAAATACAACATCGATCCTAATTCGGTTGGAAGATTGGAGGTTGGAACAGAGACTCTCTTGGACAAATCAAAATCCGTCAAGTCCGTTCTGATGCAGCTTTTCGCTCCCCACGGAAACACGAACGTTGAGGGAATTGACACCGTCAATGCATGCTACGGAGGTACCAACGCCGTGTTCAACAGCATCAATTGGGTGGAGTCCTCTGCCTGGGATGGCAGGGATGCTGTTGTTGTGTGTGGTGACATTGCTCTCTATGCCAAGGGAAATGCCCGCCCAACTGGAGGTGCTGGCTGTGTGGCCATGCTCATCGGACCTGACGCTCCTATTGTGTTCGAGCCCGGTCTCCGTGCCTCCTACATTACTCATGCTTATGACTTTTATAAGCCCGACCTTACTAGCGAGTACCCGGTTGTGGATGGCCACTTCTCTCTCCGCTGCTACACTGAGGCGGTTGATGCTTGCTACAAGGCTTACGGTATTCGTGAAAAGACACTGAAGGAAAAGACCCAGAATGGCACCAACGGCACCAATGGCACTAATGGTGTCTCTCATGATGAGTCAAAGTCTGCTTTGGATAGCTTCGACTACCTTCTCTTCCATGCCCCCACCTGCAAACTGGTCCAGAAGTCTTACGGCCGCATGCTCTACAACGATTACCTCGCAAACCCTAACCACCCCGCCTTCGCTGAAGTTGCCCCCGAGCTCCGCGACCTTGAATACCAAGCGTCTCTGACGGACAAGAACGTTGAGAAGACCTTCATGGGCTTGACCAAGAAGCGTTTCGCCGAGCGTGTGCGTCCTGGCCTTGATGTCGCTACCCTGTGTGGTAACATGTACACTGCCACTGTCTATGGTGGTCTCGCTAGTTTGCTTAGCAACGTCAAGTTTGACCCCAGTCAGCCCAAGCGCATTGGTCTCTTTTCTTATGGCAGTGGCCTTGCCAGCTCCATGTTCAGTGCGAAGATTGTTGGCGATGTGTCTTATATGGTTGAGAAGCTGGATCTCCACAACCGACTCAACTCCCGCACCGTACTGACTCCTCAAGATTACGAAGCTATGTGCGAACTCCGTGAGCATGCTCATTTGAAGAAGAACTTCAAGCCCGTTGGAAACATTGACACTCTCTTCCCTGGTACCTACTACCTCACTGAGATCGACGAGATGTTCCGACGAAAGTACGAAGTCAAGGCCTAACCGCCGGCTTCCCTGTGCATTTTTTCCATTTCGCTTGTTGGCAATGACCATTGTCTAGACGGTTTAATAGATTCCCCAATGCGTGATGTTCCTTTATAATTGCATCCGATAGAGTTCGGTGATGGCTGCAGGTGCTTCCCTGCTTTTTTTCTTTCTTTTGGTAATACTGTCTATTTCTTCTGACGTCCGGGAAGAGATTGACGAGACTCTGATGACTCGTTTGGGAAATGTGATGTTCTTTTAAGGTGGCGCTGGAATGCTTCCGATTTGAGAAGAGCGTTTGAAAATCCATTTGGTATTAATATTGTTATTAAAAATTTTATGACGGCTCAATGAATCTATACTCTACAAATGTTATTTGCATGTGCGCCTTTTGTTCACTTTTAAAAAAATTTTGCCCTTATTCCTTTGTTTTTTTTTTTTTTTTTTTTCAATTTTAGAGCATTTTATGGTATGGCATTGAACGAGGGCGTCTGGAATACCTACTACTAAGCTTGATCCTTATCCACTACCTTGCTGTTTTCGATAGCAGCTATTATTTCCACTTCAATATACGGAGTAAGGCAGCCGAAATTGAACTGATTGGTTGGCCCAAAACAGAGGATGGGTCAATCTCATGGATAGGTAGATACTCAGTAACCTTCCCTCCATATAGCACACTCAGTGTTGGAGATCCAGTCTCTGTCTCTCGTCCTGAGGAACAAACAAATAATGGGAAATAAATTTGAAACTCTCAATATAGCATTATTGGGATATTATTATTGTATATTTGTTGTTTCCCCGCTATTTGACAGCCTCGGCTAAAATCCGCCTTAGGCTCTGAGGCTCAGCTTCTCTAACCAACTCAACTGATGCAACAGCATTCATCCTATTAGGTTATTATGCCTTCTCCATCATTTCGCAAGCTCTTGGATACAGCCCCCCAGCTCCTACTAATCAACCAATCCCAATCCTCCGTGACCAACCCTGAACATCAATTCCCTAATCTACAAAAGTGCCTCCTGGATAAACCCAAGCTTTACTGCATCCTTTCAGCCTCGTGCCCCAACCCCTCCATCGCTCGGGTGATTCCCCATATCACTCCTCTTTCTACAGACCCCGTCTGGTTCGTAGTGCATCATTCGCAGCCCTGTGTCAATGAAGTAGAGGTGAATGTAATAGCTAGAACCCTTTTCAGTGGGCTAGGTATGTACTCCTTCAGGATCTTCTAGAAATTCCAACCAAACATTACTCTGTCTATTCTGAGAACTGCTGCTTGGCCGTCGAGTTACTGCTTTTTTGCAATACCTCTTACGGGTCGTGGTTTGCCGGGGGGGGGGTTCCGTCGCCGTGAGTGCAGTGATACTGCCACAATTACAGGCAGTTGTGATCGTATCCTGCCGCAGCTGAAAGCCCATAATATCTCTGGCGATTCGCCTAACTTCTCTGATATTTGTTTCCCCCCCCCCACCCAATTCAATAGACCGTACCTAACACGAATGACTTTGTTGAATCCCAGCTGCTCGTGACACTCATTGGAAGCCCGCCTTTACGTTCGTCATTCGCAACAGCCTCTCGCCAGGACCTAAAACAGCTCAGTGCCAATGGATGTTTTTCAAAATCTGTAATTACAAATCTTTAGTACAGAATAACTTGGAGCTCCTGTTAGCCCTAAGTAGATGTTTTTTTTAATGACTGTATGTTGGCGCCAAACCGACTTGGTTTGGAGGTGATAGGCTACAACTGACCGGTTATTCCATTGTGGCTTTTGGAGTAAGTGGCCGATGGGTAAAGCAAGCAGCGATACTGTCACTTACTATTGCTGAGTTTCCTCTTGGTTATGCGTTTTTGCTGAGCTTGGTATAAAGAAAGTGTTTTTATATGGGTGTACTGTGTGCTTATCCCGTTTTTTTTTTATTTAACCTCGTGACGCAAGTTTCTCTTTTTTTATTAGCTGTTGCCTTTTTTTTCTTTCTATATTATAGAAATATGAGATAGATGCATGCTATTTTCTAGACTTCACTCCCGAAACTAAATACTTTGTGTCTATGAGCTGGTGTTGTGATACATAGGAGCTATGCTATCACCTGTTCGGCGCTACCAAGTAGTACTAGTAGGGCTGGATTGTCCCAACTCCCAACGGTACTACTAGCACTACTGCCTAGAGATAGAGTAGGACTTTAAAAAGACCGTCTAACACGTTATTTCCAAAGAATCGGATAGGAAGCCAGCACCATCTTTTACGCCATAAGCTTTTATTGGATTGGAACTTAGGTAATTGTTAAGCATGTCTACATGAGACGAGGTACAAAACTAGCCTTTCTACCATTCGCGAGGATACTAGTAGTCCTCTGAGACGAATGACAGAAGTCATAACTACCAGTAGAAAAATTATCTAATCAGAATAAGAATTGGTGATCCGGAAGGGCCTGGATTGCAAGAGAACATTCAGCCCCTCGAGCTCTTTTGGTGGTTAATCAACTACCAGTGTTAGTATATGCAATGTATAATCGAGCTGGTATCCAAAATACGAATTCATGATTTAATGTTTGTTTCTTTTCCCTTATTTATGGAGCATTACGCAGAGGATAATTTTTAAAGCAAGTCGACTGAAATGAAAAGAAGAGTTGGGAGGAAAAGAAAAGCCGCAAAATACCTGTTGGCGACATGACACATTGATACATTTACTCAAGTAACGCGGCATCTGCCGGATAGAGTCGTATGCTTATCCCAAACTCCATGGGGTCCCAACTGCATTTGGATGAGAAGCATCAACTGAGGTGGTTCAATTGATGAAGGGAGAAAGGTAGGGAATCCTTAACCTGCCCGGAACAGCAGTTTTCAAAATCGGGCTGTGCAACTAATAGCAAGGAATGAAGGGCGTTAAAAGACGGAGGAGGTCCGCTAGTCCGCGGTGTTCCCCCTTCGAGAACAAGATTAGTGCTGACCGTTCTTACTTGATGAGGGAATATTTTGGAAGTGGTTTTGGTAAGCCATCGGTGCCCGAAAGCAAGGGGCCTGAGTAAGTGTTTCCATACACTTGGATGTGGGGAGATATTCCAGAAAAGGTGGAGGAGTTAATACTACGACCGTATTTACTCCAGCACTTCCTGGTTAGCACAGCCATCCGGATGAACACAAATTCCCTGCACTAAATCTAAATGGGGTCTTTTCTAGGTACTTGGTAAGGAAGGAAGCATGAGGCGAAGGACTAGTACATATGCACGGCAAATGAATTGGAAAATGAAAAATGATAGCCATGTCTCCACACTGTGTCGAATAATATATTGACTCTCACCGATATTGAGGCGCAGGCTCCGTATTTGGGCGTATAGAGTCCAGATATAGACCAATCGCGACCAGTGAAGATTATGAAGGAGAAGAAAGTATCTTTCTTTAACATGAAGGGGGGTAAAGTTTTTCTGGAAAAAAAAAAAAACAACCGTATTAATGATTGCCAGTGAGTTTCAAGGACAGTTTTTTGCAGCTGAACATTCATGTCCTGTCGCTCAGCAACCTCAATCAGGTGGAGAGAGGCAGAATGGGAGAAGCCACTCCCGTATTCTGGGTGCCTATTCGTGGCTGAGGGCCTGCTTAAATCGGAGACATCCGACGCGAAAGGTTTCGCAAGACCGTCCTCCGAGCGAGTGGGAGCAAGAGTTGACGGAGGTGATGGGCATGTCTTGAAGATATCGCCTTTGGGGCCGGTATTTGCCACCACCTTCATACGCGCGCATCATGGGCCAAAGGACACATCGATCGACCCGGAAAATTCCAGTGGCAATTTGATTGCCATTGCATTGTAACCCAAGCATTTCATACAGAAAGCGCCTTGCTGTGTCTGTACTGTTCTGGAGAAGCATGCCCCAGAACCCTGGGACCACGTACAAGGCTGGCTTCCCTGGCTCTGGAAAAGTTGGGCATGTTCCAGGGAGATACGATGGCGCCTTGCCTACCGGTACCCGCCACGGTTGCTCTTCGCCTAGGCTTTACTCCTCATGACATCGATTCACTGCGTTGGCGTTGGTAGAGCCACTCGCTAGAGAGCCTAGCACGGCGTGTACTCTGGATCATGATCACCCGAATCTCTCAGAAAGTAGCCAGGCATTTGAATTGTCAATTCTTCTACTAAACGGGGAATAGCCCGTCCCCTGATCCCAGCCCGTAACCCCAGCCTCTTTTATAAAGGAAGAAGCGTAAGTTGCGGACACGCCTCATAGCCGAGCTCACCCGGGTTCATGTGCCTCGTATGCTTAATTTGAAAGAAGTACCTCCCAAGTCAGCTGGTGTGGAGAAGAATATCCGCCATGGAGGGAGATATTGGGAAGAATTAGGCCGGACAGGGTTAAATTGAATGCTGCCTAGGAGTGCTCGCATCCTGTCAGACGGAGACCGCGATCCTCATTCCCTATCTTCTTTTAACTTCTCACTAATCTCATGAGGCGTTGAGTGCTGAGCCTCATTCTCACATGCCTGGCGGTGAATAACCTGTCGAGGTTATGAATGGAGCACGTTGATTGGCTTGTTGAGGCACTTGAGCGGTGCGCTGGATTTTCTCATCACAAGGCGAATTTTCTTGTGAAGAATACTACCTCCTTTGACAAGTCTTGCATTCTATTCTTGCCTTGTTTCTCTTAGATTTCGCTTGGCTTTTTTTCTCTATTTTCCTTTTTTTTGTTGGGAAGATTGTGAGTCCACGTGAAGCAGGAAAAATGGCTACACCAGCCACAGTTGAAAGTGGCGGTGTCAACATTGCCCCTTGATGCGCCACAGTCTGCCGCTCTCGAAGGTGAATGGCGGAATAGCGCGCAATAACGTCATCTGGCGCGTGAGGGCTTGGTAACCTCCTGGAGTGATGAGGAGCAACCCTGGTTCCAGTTAGGGTCCTTGGTCGCAGAATTGAGCAAAACTTACCTAGACGGGTACCTAGTACTGACCTACCAAAAGGGCTAGCATGTTCCTGGCCTAAATCATACGTAGCGTAAGCTATGACCAACCCTGACCAACCACAAGAAGAAAGGCGGACTCTTTGAGGCGCAGCCAATGAGCGAATACGAGGCGAAAAAGGGAGGAAGGTATGGGCGCCAACCTGCGATCTGGCTGCGAAAAAATTGGAAGCATCATTTTGCTTGGGCGGAGATCATCTCGTGGGAGCCTGGATCTCGATACTCATTGGCTTGATCGTGGGGAATTGGAGCTCGTCACACTTCCATCTGGTTTGATTTGGCGCCCCCAATAACATTCTGATGTATTCACCTCCCACACACATTTGAAGGGTCTCCGTTTGCCCTTTCCCTGGCAAGCTCTTATTAATCTGGGTGGTCTCGTCCTTTCTTTCAGCGGTTAGAGAGATGAACAAGGACTGCTCGGGCCCTTGTCCAACCCCTCCTCGCCCCCTATGTAAGAGCAGCCGCCGCCGCCCCCGTTTGTTCCTTTTTGGGGCGACAAACAGGAGTAAGATTAGGGAAGAACCTCAGGCTTTGAGAGAACGAATAAAAGAAAAGGTCATTCTTAGGTGTCTCTTGTCAGATATTGGTGCCAAGGGGAAAGTTCGTCATTATAAAAACATAAAAGAAAGTAAATAATGAAACCTTGAAAAACACAGAAGGTAAAATAATAATAAAGTTTAATAAAAATACACATTGCAGGGTGAAGAAATTAATTTTGGGTGTTGGAAACGACTCCTGCACAGCCCAGTAGTGTCATACGTCGATCCTCCCGGGCCATACTGAGATGGCAAGGCTCCTAAACTCAGCCTCGTTGGAGGATATATTGCTCCTCTACCCTTTGAAGTCCTTACCTGTTCTCTTCATATTCATATTATTTTGATAATTAACCTAAATTTATGCCTAATACCCCTACTAGGAGCATACTCTCTCCCAGCTCCACAAACCAGAAGACTTCATGTCTCTCCCACACAACTTTCTCATCCCATCTGCAGACACGTCGGCGCGGGACGAGCATTCTCGGTCTTACTCATATTTCCAACCTGATTCCAGCGGTGGTACGGGAACTTCACCCGGGCAAACGGGTCCAATGGCCCCTGCACCATCAACAGATTTATTAGCGGTGCACAACGACCCTCCACGATCCTCACACTCGCTCGACGGTGAAACGCTGCGTTCTCGTGCGGATTCAACAGTATCAAATGCTATGACAGTCGCAAATTCAGAGGCTCCATCCGAAATAACCCCGAAAAACAAAATTCCCTCTAACTCTAGTGATTATGACGACGTTCCAGAGTCTGAAGCGTTGAGGCCAGACCCTCAAAATGTCCAGGATTTCGAGGTCCAAGATAACCGGTTCTCTTTCTCCCCGGGTCAGTTGAATAAGATGCTCAATCCCAAGTCTCTGGCAGCGTACAACGCTATGGGTGGTATTCTAGGCTTGGAACGTGGTCTGAGGACGGATGTGAGAGCAGGCCTCTCAACTGATGAAGCGCGACTACAAGGAAAGCTCACATATGATCCTGAAACGTCATCATTCAACTCTATAAAGACAATGGAAGGCGGAGGGGGAGAGAGAGAGGATACACAGTTTTATGACCGGATTCGAGTCTTCAGCCAGAATCGATTACCCGCACGAAAGACCACAGGGTTTTTGAAACTGCTGTGGATGGCATATAATGACAAGATCATTATATTGTTAACCATCGCTGCCATTGTTTCGTTGTCTCTAGGCGTCTATGAGACGGTGGATGAGGGCCACGGGGTAGATTGGATTGAAGGTGTTGCTATCTGTGTGGCAATCCTGATCGTCACTTTGGTGACAGCTCTGAATGACTGGCAAAAGGAAAGGCAATTTGCAAAGTTGAATAAAAGGGTAAGCTCCTACTTCCCTGGAACTGGTAGAAAGACTGTCTAACATCCATGATAGAACAACGACCGTGAGGTTAAGGCTGTCCGCTCCGGGAAAGTGGTAATGATTTCTATCTTCGATATCACTGTTGGAGATGTCCTCCACCTCGAACCAGGTGACGCGGTCCCTGCTGATGGGGTCCTCATCTCCGGCCATGGCATCAAATGTGATGAGTCCTCCGCCACCGGTGAATCAGACCAGATGAAGAAGACAGATGGGTACGATGTATCACGCCACATTGCGGAACACACTGCCACCAAGAAACTTGACCCCTTCTTGATTTCTGGCAGCAAGGTACTTGAAGGTGTCGGAACGTACCTCGTGACAAGTGTCGGACGATACTCCACTTATGGCCGAATCCTGATGTCGCTGCAAGAATCAAATGATCCCACCCCACTTCAGGTCAAGTTGGGAAGGCTTGCTAACTGGATTGGATGGCTGGGTTCAAGGTAAGTCCAATAATCCTTCCCTGGTCTGGGATGTACTTGCTGATAGTAGCCAGTGCTGCAATCATTCTATTCTTCGCCCTCTTATTCCGGTTTGTAGCCAACCTTCCAAATAATCCGGCCAGCCCTGCTGTCAAAGGCAAGGAATTTGTCGATATTCTTATTGTTGCTGTGACGGTTATTGTTGTTGCCATTCCAGGTGAGCTTTACCCTATATATCCCTGAGACTGAAATGTAACTAATATATCTTTTAGAGGGCCTTCCTCTTGCGGTAACATTGGCCCTAGCCTTTGCTACCACTCGAATGGTGAAAGAGAATAATCTGGTCCGGGTCCTACGGGCCTGTGAGACCATGGGTAATGCGACTGTTATATGCTCCGATAAGACGGGCACTCTAACCCAGAATAAAATGACCGTTGTTGCAGGAACCCTGGGAGCAAAAGGCTTCAGTCAGGGTCACGGAGAGGACTCAAACACCTTAACAGCAGCAGAGATGCTCAAAGAAAGCCCAATGGAGGCCCGGAATCTACTGGTCAAGAGCATTGCCCTTAACTCTACTGCATTTGAGGAAGAGAAAGATGGAGTTAAGGAGTTTATCGGCAGCAAGACTGAAGTTGCTTTGCTCCAGCTAGCTCGTGATTATCTTGGAATGGACGTCACAGCTGAACGAGCATCTACCGTCGTTGTTCAGCTAGTACCATTTGACTCCGCCCGCAAATGTATGGGCGTGGTATACCGCGTATCGGAGGGACACTACCGCCTCCTTGTCAAGGGAGCTGCTGAGATTATGGTTGAGAAATGCTCCACAAGATTGGCACAGAATGGGGACACTATGATTACCGAGAAGGCAACGGCTGATGACAAGCAACAAATTCTCGACACTATTGAGTCCTATGCCGAGAGATCTCTGCGTACCATTGGATTGGTCTACCGAGACTTTCCCTGTCCGTCCTGGCCTCCTGCAGAAGCGGAGCGCACGCCAGATGATGCAGAGACAGCTAATTTTGATGATATTTTTTCTAAGATGACCTGGATTGGGGTTATGGGAATCCAAGATCCCCTTCGTCCTGAGGTTCCTGCTGCTATTGAGAAGTGCCGCCTTGCGGGTGTGCAGGTGAAGATGGTGACCGGTGATAATATTGCCACTGCCACTGCCATTGCTTCTTCTTGTGGCATCATGACCCAGGGCGGTGTTGCCATGGAAGGTCCCCGCTTCCGCCAGCTCTCAGAGAAGGAGATGGACGATGTAATTCCTCGCCTGCAAGTCCTCGCGCGCTCATCCCCGGAAGATAAACGCATCTTGGTGGCGCGCCTGAAAAAACTGGGAGAAACCGTGGCTGTGACTGGTGATGGAACCAATGATGGGCCGGCGCTCAAGACAGCTGATGTTGGCTTTTCAATGGGAATTGCTGGAACAGAGGTAGCTAAAGAGGCCAGCTCAATTATTCTGCTTGATGATAACTTCAAGTCCATTGTGACTGCGATTGCCTGGGGACGCGCTGTGAACGACTCGGTGGCCAAGTTCCTCCAGTTCCAGATCACAGTCAATATCACAGCGGTCATTTTGACTTTCGTTTCGTCACTATATAGCGATGATAATCAGAGTGTCCTCAGCGCCGTACAGCTTCTTTGGGTCAACCTGATTATGGATACTTTTGCGGCGCTTGCGCTTGCCACTGATGCACCTACCGAAAAGATTCTCGACCGGAAACCTGTTCCCAAGAGCGCCTCTCTCTTCACTCCAACTATGTGGAAGATGATCCTGGGCCAGGCGATCTATCAGCTGGGCATTACATTTATGCTCTATTTTGCGGGCTCCAAACTCCTCTATGACTATCTCACTCACGACCCTCTCCGTCCAAATCTCGCCCAGACCCAGCTAGACACAATTGTCTTCAACACCTTTGTCTGGATGCAAATTTTCAACGAATTCAACAACCGCCGCCTTGACAATAAACTGAACATCTTTGAGGGCATGCACCGCAATTACTGGTTCGTCGGTATCAACGCTATCATGGTTGGTGGCCAGGTCATGATTATCTACGTTGGCGGCTCAGCCTTTGGCGTGACTGACCTAACCCCGACCCAGTGGGGGATTTGCATCGCCTGTGCATTTGGCAGTCTTCCTTGGGCTGCTGTTCTCCGGTGTCTTCCTGATAGGCCGGTTGAAATCATGATTGATGTCGTGAGCCGCAGCATCGGTTTCGTGATGAAACCCATTGGCCGTGCCATCATAAAGGTCGCGAGGCCGGTTGGTCGATACACCAAGCGAATATTCAAGCGATCCAAACAAAGCGACGAAGATCCGGAGCTCAAGACTTTGGACGAAGAACAATCATCCTCATCCGATGATGAGGAACAGCCTAGCGTCCCTCAACTTACAGTTACAACTCCAGACAATACTTCATACGAGAGATAATCCAATTCATGGTCACTATTGATGTACGGCTATAGATACAATACGTTACGATCATGATCGGGTCTGCATGCATATTTGTTTTGTACAAATGGGGTGGTTCTTGTGTTTTATCGGATGCATACCTAGAAATAGACCACCAAAGCATTGGGGAACAGCAGGGCGCATTGCATTTGGGCGTTGGATAGCGATTCTTCTTTTTGGTTAGATTTTGTATACTCATCAGCCGAGGAGTAATATCGGCTCGAGGAATCTCAATTAATGTGCATTTAATGCCAATTAGTATCTATTTGTCAAATGTTCTCTCTCGACTTCTTTTATCAGAGTAGATAGTGCTGCCTTAGGCCAGCCCCAAGGAAGTGGCACCGCCACACTGACCACTTCCCCTCCTATTCATGATCATTTTGCGCACCCGTTGACATTAATTATTCTGAGAAGAGTTCCAATTTAATTGATATCTTATTCGGCCAGCTTCGCCTCTATTTTTTTCTTGTTTCCCACGTAGGTAAGAATCTCGGTGCCTTCCCCGCGCCCAGGAATAATGACGACCAAAGCTAAAGGTGCTCCACCAGCTCACATCGGCCAGCTGCTCTTCCATCCACCTCACTCTCTCTCTCTCTAACCTTTCGATTCCCCTCTCTTATTTTCTCTAGCCAAATTTGCCATTTGAAATAGACCGTCCAAAATTCCTCCAAACCAACCCCCCAAAAAGAAGGCAAGAGAGAATCCGAAAGAGAGAAAAACCGCCAAAATGGCCCAAACCAACTACCGCACAATCAACATCGACCTTCTGGACCCCGAGTCCTCAATCAATTTCCCCATGGAAACCCTCCTCCCCTCTTCTCTCCCGCCGCCATCCAACTCCAGCGCCGCCGCGAATGTCGCCTCGCAGGTCCGCCAGCTCCTCCGCGGTGGGGACTCGGAGGGTGCCCTCCGCTATGTTCTCGACTCGGCTCCCCTGGGCGGCGATGACCGCGCAAAGGAGGTCCATCTGGCGACGGTGATTGATGTCCTACAGGGAATTCGGCAGGGGGAGATGGCGAGAGTACTTGAGGGGGTTTGTGCGGGGGCTGAGGGTGGGGAGAGGGCGGATTGTTTGATGAAGTATTTGTATGGGGTTCCACTTTCTAACTTTCCCGTCTTTTTTTGTCGTTTTGTTACGAGATGTTTGAAGGCTAATGATGGTATTGGGGGATAGGTATAAGGGAATGTCTTCTGCTGCCCCTAGTTCCGGGGCGCAGTCACCGAGGAAATCGGTCTCGCCGCAGAGTACGGGATTTTCGCAGGTCCAGGCTAGAAATCTAGGTGAGGGTGGTGGTGGACAGATGATGAGTGTCTTGTTGAATTGGCATGAGAAGTTGGTGGAAGTGGCCGGGACTGGTTCGATTGTACGAGTGATGACGGATCGGAGGACCGTCTAATGTACATTTCTTTTTTCTTTTTCTTTTCTTTTCTACCCAAGTCATACAGTTCAATTTAAGTGAGAGAGGGAAGGGGGGGAAATATTATCAAAATGTTCCACCCCCCAATAAATCCTTCAAATTCAACTCCCCGCTCCCCCGAGGCAACGGCTTCGCTTGTCCCTCTCCCTCCTTCCACCCAATCATGAAAATCAACCGGAAAGTTGCCGGAACCCCCCTCATAGCTTCCTCCATATGTAATTCCCGATAGATCGCCTCGTTAGCCAACAGCACATCCCTAGAGATGGGACCTAGCTCCCGGTGCATGATGGCATTCCCCTCTCCCATCGCCTGCAGATCCTCCATCAACGCGAACGTATCAGGATACTCGACTACAATATCCTCCACATCGACAGTGAGCATCTTGAACCCAGCCTTGTTCAGCAGGCCGCCGACATCCCGGACGTCTGCGAGCGGGGAGACATGCGGCGAGACACCGCCGCGGCGCTCCAGATCCGCCAACTGCAGCGAAGTGCGCAGCTCGAAGAGGGTGTCGCCACCGAACATGGCTGCGATGAAGGGGCAATCGGGCTTGAGAATCGAGTTGACCTGCGCCAGGAGTGAAGGGAGGTCGTTGATCCAGTGGATGGAAAGAGAGGAGAGGACAGCGTCGAAGGTGTTCGGTTCGAAGGGAAGGGCTTCGAGGTCCGGCACCACCTGTCGGGTTAGGTTGAGGTTGGGGTCGTGGTTGAAGGGGAGGTCAGTGTCGCGGTGGAGGAGGGCGTGGGAGGTGTCGATGCAGGTGAGGTGATTGATACGTTCGGCGAGAGGAGCGGAGGCTGGTGTTTCAGGGTCGGGATTGGGGGTTGTGAGGGCGCGGGCAATGTTGCAGCTGTTTGCGCCTAGATCGAGGGCGTTGGGGAACGTACGTTTGATATCCTATTTCCCCCCACGTTTCTTTTAGTATGCTAATTCATGGATTTGGATTGGAGAGGAGTTTTTGGGAAGAGGTTACAAGAAGTCGTTCGCAGAGGCGCGTCGCTACCTCATCCTTGATATAGTCGACTTTCCGACTCTGGGCCACATTCTGTGCCGCGCGATCTTTCTGGAGATGCTTTACTTTTCGATTGAAGATCTCCAGCACTGGGTTTCCTGGTGTCTGGCTAGCGAAGGAGCGGACGGTGGTGCTCGACCAGGACGAGCGGAGGAGGGGCCGGAGAGAGGACATTTTGTAGAAGTTGAGGGTGCTGGGATTGGATAGAGAGGCGTAATTGACGTAAATGGATAAATCGAGGGGATAATTAGGCCATGTTGGGATGGGGAGAAGGCAGCTGGAGTGAGATGGTGTGCAATGGGAGGTCGTGGATTTCTCTCTTGTGGTCGAATTGAGGTCTCGGTTTTTCTCCGCTTCTCCACGTCTAAGTTCCCAACATCATCCCCTCCTCATCTCGTGTCGGTGAGCTCATCCCTCCCACCCCATCCCTATCTGTGGATAACAATTGATAGGTGTTAGCATCATGTCGCGTCCGTTCCCCTACGCGTACATCTCCTGTCCCTGTGCCAATACTCCTGTGCCCGATCCAGGCAGGAAACGGAGATCGCGAGAATCGCCCCAGAAGGTTAGTCCAGAGCAACCGCGTCCGCAGCCCGCTCTAGAGGACGAGGAGGACGAGCAGACCTTTGACCCGCGGTCTCCCCGGTCCAACTTTTCTCTATACCCCCCGGAACAGCTTCTGTATTGTGAAGACTGCCACCAGATCAAATGTCCGCGATGCATCACAGAGGAGATCGTGTGCTGGTACTGCCCCAGCTGTCTCTTCGAGACGCCCAGCAGCATGGTCCGGAGTGAAGGCAATCGGTACGTGTCTCCCGCTATAGGCAAAAATAGTATGTGGGGGCTTTTTTTGCTAACTTATATGCTTCAGATGCGCGCGGAACTGCTTCAATTGCCCCGTGTGCACGGCGCCCCTAGCCGTTACTGGGTTGGAGACTTCCACCGGAGGAGGCAGTCAACAAGGGCCCTGGGTCTTGGCCTGTAATTACTGCATGTGGACGACTCTAGATATCGGCATTAAATTCGACAAGCCCACCAATATCCGTACTCAATTATCCAAAATGACTGCAGACACCTCCGCTTCTTCCCCGCCATCCCGCACCCGCCAGATGTCTAAGACGTTCACAGACCTCAGGTCCCCGTTGTCCACATACGCCTCTATCGACGACCAACTTCCGCCGCCTGGCGAGAGTCGACCTACCAGCGATGACCCCGCTGAACAAGGAGCACCCAATATAGCCCCCCTCACTCCAGACGCGCGGTTCGCCGCACTGAAAACCTTCTACAAGAACCAGATCGCAGCGACAGCCACGCCAAACGACCCACTCGGTGCCGATTTTGGAGCCGGGTTCTCCTCCCCGGGGGCGCTCAATCGTATCATGTCTCTCTACGCCTCGTCTTCCCGCCTCAGTAACCTCTACGGCGGCGCCAACAAAAAACCCAAATCCAAGCCTCCCGTCATGAGAGAGGCCCTAACAGCCAGTGAAGGACTTCACATCCCAGCCCCCGACGCAGAAGCTAGCCTGCTTGAGCGCATGGTCTCCGACGACTGCGGCTGGGACGGCCTCGTCTCTCTGGAGCAACGCGCACTTCAATCCCCCGGAGTACGCTTCGTCGAGGACCTCCTCCCGCAGCCCGTGCTACTCCGCACGAAACGCTCGAAACGCTGCAAGTCCTGCAAGCACATTCTCGTCAAACCCGAGTTTAAGCCCCAATCCACGCGCTTCCGCATCCGCCTCATCGCGCTCAGTTACATCCCCCTTCCGACTTTACGGCCGCTTGTCCTCCCCAACATGCCGTCATCCACCTCACTCTCTTCTCCAAGCGCACCGAACCTAGATGCCCTCACGCCCCTTAAACCAATCCAACTCCTTCTCACCCTAAAAAACCACATGTTCGACCCTGTCCGTGTCACCCTCGCCACCCCCTCCGTCACCCCCGGCCGCGTCGCCTCGAAGGTCACTATTCTCTGTCCGCAGTTCGACATTGGCGCCAACAGCGACGTGTGGGATGAGGCCCTGCAAACCGCTACAGCGCTAGACCAGCGCTCCGCGTCTCGTGGCGGTCCCTACGAGAAAGTTGCGGAGGCAGGAAAAGTCTGGGACAAGGGACGTAACTGGACGACCGTTGTCCTGGAAGTTGTCCCGGGCATGCTACCGGGGGCACGACTTGGTAGGCGGGGTGCGGACGGTAACGATGGTAACGACGACAGTGCCAATGATGATGACGACGATGATGAAAATGACACGGATGACGACGGGGAGGGCGAGAGTAGCCTTGGTGCCGCTGCTACTCTCGACTGGAGTGGACAGAGTAAGGATCCGGCGCAGCAGTTACAGGCCGACGAGGAGGTGTTGGAGATCCCGGTCTTTGTGCGGATGGAATGGGATTCAGACAATCAGATCGATCAGGAGGGGGTCAGTCGAGGACAGAATACGGATATGGTGAAGAGGGAGTTGGCGTATTGGATGGTGTTTGGGGTGGGTAGGATTGAATAACCATCTTTCCTTTTTTATTGTTCTCTTTTTATAATCTTCAAGTTATACCCTAGCATAAATAGCAATGCAATTAAGCTATGTCCACCATATGCATCCCTCCTCTACATCTTGGGCCTCCAATATCCTGAGATCCTATGCATAAGGGGATTTAGGATATTACAGGTTTACAAGTACGAAGTGAAGAAGAAATTTTGGTTATTTTTTTTCTTTCAACCACGCCGAACAAAGAAAACAGCCCGGACCAAAAAGATCATGATTTAGATATCACATCACAACTCTTTTTTCTCTTCGCCTTGCCCCTCACTAGATACCGGTAGAGAAGAAGAGAGAAAAGAAAAAAAAAGACAAGAATATTGAGGTTAAAAAAGAACAATAAATGCCTTTCCTTTCCCCACTACCCACATCCCCGACACGGTGTACTGAGCGCCTTTTTTGAGGTAAAAAAGAATATTAAATGAGAATTTTATTTTTTTTATTTATTCTTCATCAAATAAATAAAATAAGACGGAAGTCATCATCTAATAATCGCTAGGACCGCTCTGAGGGAACTCGAACACAACCGCACGACCCGTCAAACGACGGTAGACCTCGCCGTAAGCATCGAGACGGTGGTCGACACCACCACGCTCCTTCTCGTCAAGGATAACCTTGAGGGTCTTGCTGCCGTCCTCCTTGGTGCGGGTGCGCTTGCCGACGATCTCAACAGGGTAGACAAGGTCGGTGAGGATGGCGTCGTGGACGGCGGTCAGGGTGCGGGAACGAGGACGCTTCTGCTTCTGGTTGGTGCGCGAGTTGACGCTGCGCTTGGGACGGGGCAGGATGCGGCGCTGAGCGACGAAGAGGACGTGGCGATCGGAGAACTTCTTCTCGAGTTCGCGGGTCAGGCTTTAAACCATTGTCAGCTTCTTTCTCTGTTTATTCCTTTTCCTCCTCGTCTTTCTTCTTTTGGGAGGGGGAACTACCGCTGCTGGATCTTGTGGAATCCCTGGAGGAGAGGGACGGGGACGAAGATGATGACTGCCTTCTTGCCGTGGCCGACCTCGACCTAATTTGGAGTTGATGGTTAGAAAAAGTTCCGTTCAAGTAGATGTATATCAAAATCAAAAAGTTTTTTTTGTTGTCGGTTCCAGTCCGTTCGCTCCAGGTCTTTTCGCTCTCCATCTCTTTTCTCCGGTTGAATTGTTTTCCTTCAATAACGCCGACCATTGGCACTTGTTGATATTTATGTTTCAATCCAATTATACCTCCGAAAGCCCATTCATTCGTTCCTCCCCAACAATCCCAGAAAAATGAACGAACTAGAACCGACACCTGATAATATAGGAAACGTTCTTACCTCGCGAGCAGAGACGAACTGCAGAGGCCGAAGGGTAGCCTTCAGGTCCTGTGTGTTGCTCTCCAGATCAAAGAGAGCACCGGCGATCGCGGTCTCCAGCTCGGAGGGGTTCTGCCTCGACGGCGAGTTGGGGGCGATCTTGTTGATAGCAGCCATGATTGTTGCAGACAAGCGACGGAATACCTGGCTGGTTGCTGGCTGCTTTTTTGTTGTTGGCGGGTTGAAGGCTGGCGGGAGAGACGAAGCAGTAAGTTCGACAAAATTGGCCCTGCTCGGTGGGTTTGGGGGTCTCGCTGTGGGATCGGAGGCTCGGCCTCTCGCTTAGCTGGACCCAAAACGGCTTAGCTCACAACCATGCCTCCGCTTAGGGGAAGGTGCGGCACGTGATTTACCTGCCCTCACTCAAAACAATACAGACAAACTTACAGACAGGCAACCAGCGTATGACGAGATGAGATTGACTTTGGTTTTCGTTTCTTTGCTTTAAAAAGAAAACAAAAGGTCAATTCTTGTGTATAATACAGTCTTATTCATTTATCCGATAATCGCTGTCAAAAATTAGAGTCAGGTACTCTGGTGCCTGAACCGCATCAAAAATTAAAAGAGAACTATGAAGATCAATCTCGCTGTATAATAAAACGCCGCGATCAGGAAAAATACCGGGCTTATCACCTCGCCATAAACCTCCGGCGTCAATCACAAGAAAGAAAAGGGAATTATCTTTAAACCGGATGCAGGGGAGAACAGACGCAAAAAAAGAAAAAGGAAAACAAAAATTTACATATTCTTAACAATTAACATGCACATCCCTCCTTGGCTGTCGCGGAGCCCCGATCCCCAAGGTTCACTCGAGAATCATCACCTGTACGGCCTCCTCCCAATGTAGTCTGGCCCGTGCCTGCGCCAGCTCCACGCCCACTCTTCAAACTGCTCTCCGGGATGGCATTGGCAATGGCGGTAAACACATCCACCACATTCACTCCAGTCTTTGCGCTGGTCTCAAAGAAAAGCAGCCCTTCTTCTTCCGCATATGCACTGGCCTCCCGGGTTGATACCTTACGCGCATCCCCCGAGGTAACATCCTGCTCTTCTTGATTGTCGCCTGCGTTTTCCTCCTCTTCTCCGCTTCCAGGAGCAGTTGATGACTCACGCCCACTGTCACCTTCCTGGGTCTCGTCATCACCGTTACCCCCGTCGTTCGTCAAATCCAGTTTATTACCAACGAGGGCGATCACGATCCCCGGACTAGCTTGTCGTTGAAGTTCCGCTACCCAATGTTTGGCCTTGGTGAGAGAAGAAGGTTTGGTAACATCGTAGACAACCAGCGCCGCCTGGGCGTTACGGTAGTACATAGGGGCGAGCGAAGCAAATCGCTCCTGCCCAGCAGTATCCCAGATTTCGAACTTGATCGTTCGGGTCGGAAGGGAGCATTTTTGGGTTAGAAAGGCGGCTGTAACGAGCAGTAGCAAAAAAGAACATTAGCTATTATCGTTCCCCTCGAAAAGCGGAAGATGCAAGAGGGAGTTAGGAAAAGCTAAAATCCCCATTCCAGATCCTCTCTCCTTGAGCGGGTCGGACACTTACCTCCAATCGTCGGTTCTTTGTTCTCTTGAAAGTCGTTATTAACGAACCGCAGTACTAAAGACGACTGTTGAATTCCAAACCGTCCACCACGGTTTCGGTAATTAGCTTTCAAGGTTACCCAAGTACAACGAGGTGAATGAGGAAGCCGAGGATGATACCACCTCGCAAAGGAAATGAAAAGATTTAATTTTAATTTTATTCCATTGTTTCCATTCTCTCAGAAAAAAGATAATAAAATAAAACCAAACAAGTCAAAGGAATTGACAAAGGGAAAAATAAAACGTACCTTTCCAACAGCCGCTTCTCCCAAAAGTACCAGCTTGACACTACTACTCGGCTTCGGAGTATTTGTGGAGGTTGACTCAGACATGGCGGGAGAGAGCCCAACAGGACGATGGATATACAGGAAATCAGGTCGTCCTGCAGAAAACGCCAACAACTAGGGCTGATTTATCAATCTGAAGGATGATTTCAAATCGTTGGAGGCAAGCAGGCAGGCAGGCAAAGGGACTCAGGGTAGCCTGAAGGGACCAAAACGTCAGCCAGAACACAATCAGAAGAGCGAAGAGCCGGGAGGCCTGTTCTGTTTCAAGCAGGGGTTGTTTGATGACAGGCAGGAGACAAATGGGGAGACGCAGAAGACCACGTACCAGTACCGAGAGACGAAATGGCGGTGGAGAGGAAGACTGGCTATTGCGCTTCGATGACAGATCGATACCTTGCTACCTAGTCCTGAGGGGAAACTAGTAGCGTTGCCTTTTCCCTTGAAGACAGTTTCGTCAGATAGTCGGTAGATACCCAGGTAAGGTACCCAGTCGCAGCTGGCGTAGAGAGGCGGAGAGGTGGGCAGATGACGAGCGAAACCCAATGCGGTTAGGGCGCTCAGGCAGTCACGGGGGGTTAGTAATTGGCAACTGTTGTACAGTTCTCCCCACAAATCAAAATATTCAAAATACCTTGAACCACACGCAACTAAGGAAGGAGAATGGGGTAAGACACATTTGTATTTCAGGATCTTGATTTTTGGGTTTAAGGATATTTTTTCTTCTTCTTTAATATATATTTTTATTTTTTATTTTTTCCCTTCTTTTTTTGCTTAGTGTGTGCGCGGGCGCTGATAAGGGAAAGAGACATGGGAATTGAACTAATAAAAATGGAGAAGGACAAACAAGGAATACGCATGGGAGTCATCTCCTCTTTTGCTCCATGCCTGAGTAGTAGGTACCTACTATGATTCATACAGAGATTGGTGTTGGCGAAATGCCGCGTCGGCCGTTGAGAGGAGAAAACGGCTGAACCACTCCAGCACATCAGTCAGCCAGGTCAAGAATTTAAACAGCACAAAAAAGCAGAGAATAGAAGTAAAGACGGAATTATTGTGTCCGTTTGTGCTGTGAGCAAGAGGAATGAGAGAGGAAGGGAGAGAGGGATACAAGTGTCCGAATGTGAGAGAGAACAAGAGAATGAAATTTAGGCCTCAATTGCGATCTTAGATGAGACAGATCAAATCCCATTCGCACCCAAATCATGATCCATTATGATTGGCAGCGTCAGGGTTCTTCCATCTGGCCAACACTTTTGCTTTGGGTACTTACCTACTCCAGTCATAGTGTGTCCCCGACCATCTGTAGTATGTATGGTGGAATGGGATGTACTTCGGCATGTCTGCTGCTGCATGGTGGAGGTTGGAAAACAACAAAGACACTCAACATACATGCAGTCGAAGCATGACGTGCCAGAGAAAACGATCGCCAGACAGTTGGAAACCCTTTCCCATGGTGACCCAGTCAGGTTACATGCCTAGTGTTGTACGGCAGGAATTTTGCAGACCCAGTAGCTGCCCAAAAAAGAAGCACATGCAAGACGTCCGAACACCTTGATTCTCGACCAGGCTCTGCCAGATAATGCTAGGCTGGTTCAACGTTCGCCCGGCAAATTAGATCGCCATCCCCGCCTGTGACATCCCGTCAACCAACCCTGCGAACAATCAGGAAACGATAGCGATGTCATCGGCAGTGACTCGTTCATGGCCAGGCCAAGCCTGGTACAAATAGGTTATTTGTTGGCTTTTCAAAAATTGTGGACTCAAGGCACACCTGCTTTCATTCTCAAAAGATGATTTTAGTATAGTACACCCATCCGCATACACACCTCTTCAAAAAGTACCATCTTGACAAACAAAGGAAATTCGAAAAGGAAAATAAGGAAATAAAACAAAATCTTTGACCGCGAGGCCGAAAATTCTAATCTTGGTATCAATCAATCCATGCTTCCAAAATCAAACCCTTCCTGTCTATACCAAACGCCGGGAAGAGACAAATGAAAAATAAAAATAAAAATATCCACGGAGTCAACAAATTTAGATAAAGCACTTTTGTTTCAGGAGATCATGGGCCGGAAGTGGTTCGTGTCGATAAATTAAATCTGTAATCAAAATGTGAATCGAAGACGAAATTCGGTGGAAATTAAGAGGTCATTGGCATGTCGATCGAGTGTTGAATCCTGGACCTCCACGTAGGGAAAAGACGTAATTAAAAAATCTATAAAGCCCGAAACCAACGACGGCCAATGATGAACGTAGGTTTACAAGGAACTGTAAAGCCAAGTTAACGATGAAACAGGAAGCGCCCGCTCGGAAATTGGGGAACCACTTACAAAAAAAAAAAGTTGACTTCATCGCAGACACGTCAAACTCCGGGGGGGGCCATGGCGCCATTGAACAAAACCACAAACGACTTTTCGCTCAAGGAAAGAAAATAAAGCATCATGTGGTTGGCATATCTTGAAGTAGATCATCGGGTTGTGGGAGGTGGTGGTGGTGCACCGGGCTTCTTCACTCCTGTGGTGTCGTAGGCTCCTCGTCCCATGTTGAAAGCAGAGAGATCCCTAAGAATCATAGCAGACTCTGCGCGAACAGCCATGGTTAGATATCAATGCTTTGATTTGAAAATGTGTGCAAAGGTTGCAAAAGACAGAAGAAAAAGGCCAGTAACGGATTGTAGTTTTTTGGGTTATATCTTGCTTGCTTGGGCAATATCGAGATATGGGGGAATCACTCACTTCTTAAATAATGACAGGGAAAACTCCAAAAATAATGATTATATAAAAAAGCCCACCTAATTGTTATTGTGTGGGTTTTGGTGACAGTGTATGTATCCAGGGAGGTACCCAAGATGTACAGACAGGCGATAGTTGCAGGCTGCAGGTGAGATCCGATCCTTATTAAAAAAAAAAATTGTTCACTGCCCCGAGTCTAAGGTAGGGTGACGCAGTGACGACGCAGAACGAATCTGTAGGGCAGGAATGCGACACCAAAGTACCAAAAAAATTGGACAGTCGAGAAGAATGAGGAATGGGCGAACCCGAGTTCAGTCGACAGGTCTCGTTCTTTTTAAAAGACACTGTTTCGTTATCTATTGCTCTAGAAGGCGTTCGCTGTGTTGTGTCTTCCTAGAACTGGCTTGGATGTTCCTTTTGTTTTTTTCTTTTTTCGATCTCCCGAGCTCGTCTTAGCTAGTATGGAGGACGCAGGGGCGTGCAGATTCCCTATTCGAGAACACGATGCGATCGAGAAGCAGCAATCGAGAAGAGCAGAGGGACCTAATGCAGCAAGGAGGGTGATCCTGGAAAGGAGAAAGTGCCACGGAAGTGGTCCGTCTGGCCCGGTAAAAAAGAAAATAACCTTGGATGTATCGCAAGGGAGGTAACGTCACTGAGGGCGGAAGGAGGTGTTTGGACAGAGGTCACGAAGGAGGAAGGTACCTAGGAAGGAGGAGGACAGGGTGAGGTTGATTATGATTCAAGGAATGAATGGATGAAGAATTTAGAGGCCAGATGGTAGAAGGGGGATCATTGCATAGATATATAGGAAGGGTCTTTGGTATTTTTTAGGATGTGTTTAGTCTCAAACGAAACAGTGAATGATAAAAAAATTGAATTAAACTGGAATAATAATAATAAAAATATATCAAAAAAGTAAGGTCCAAAAGTAACAAAATAGAAAAAAAAGAAAAAAAAAGGAACAAAAAATAGACAAGGAAAGGGGAAAAAAGAAAATAAAATGACAGGAAAAATAAAGAATACTTCGGAGCAATAAGAAATATTAATCAGAAGTGCAATAATACATCCATGATGACTGTAAGAAATTTTAATAAAATGGAAATAAATACCAAAGTAAAAATAAAATGGGATAAATAATAAATAATAACAAAATAATAATCGTCATAATAATAAGAGGAAATAAGTGACAAACTGGGAGGCTTAGAAGCTCTGCGGCTCTCCCGTCCCGATGGTAAGGTACGCGAAGCTGTGGGTGCGATCCATTTGCCCCCTTTATTTTTCTTTTCTTCGGGGTGTTCCTTTTTACTTCCATCCCCCAACGTTTACAAATGGAACCAATTTCAGGTATTTTTTCCCACCCTTCCCACCCCCTTCGCCCCCTCCTTTGTCCGGCCTGGCCTGGCTGAGCTTATCATGTTCCAAATTTCTCCATCTCTTGTCAGGAATCAGCTGAGCATGGAGTCTCGAACCAATAATTTTCAGAGAGAGTTGTGACCAAATTGCAATGTGCGATGGCCTGTCTGAAAGGGAGGGCGAGTAAGAGAACGGAGCTGCTTCGGAGTACTTTGATTGCTTCATTCCCAAAAGTATGAGTAATACGCGGGAAACCAACAAGGTACCATTATGGCGAAGTGTCAGCCACCATCGTTGAGACTGATCGAGAAAAAGAGGAAACGAAAAATAAAAAATAATAAACTTGAGCTCTCCACTCAATGCATCATCAGGTAACTCAAAAAGCCAGGAACCAACTTCTCGGACCAGGCGGACAGGTTTGATGCAGCAAAATGAGTGGGGAAACGTAGCCGCTACAGAACCGCGGATGGATCCGAATCCAGTACCCATCCTACCAATAGATCTGCTAGGGCTTGTCAAGATATTATTTTTTTCTCGCGTGGTGAGGGACCTGGGTCAGGGGCGCTAAGATGGGCAATGATCCCCAAAATGCCTTACAGAGTACACCCACCTCTTGATCCTAAGACTCCCTAAGACCCTTAGCTCCCATCCTCTACTAACCTGATCCAGTATGATATCAGGAAGAAACCCATATTTTCTGATTTTTCGGGATGGAAGTGATTATTGGTGGTGGCGGTTTGCTAAGGGAGGATTTTCAGAGAAAAGGAACGAGAGGAAAAAAAAGCAGAGTAAAAAAATGATCCTGATGCTGATGATTACTTCCTTTCCTTTACCTAGGTAGCAAAGCAACCTTGGCTCGGGCCAAAGGTAACTACTAGGTAGGTAATCCTAATAATCCTAGGCAAACCCAACAAGTCAGCCCAAAAACGCACATGTGAGTTAAGCGGCTTCCATACATGACTTCCAGAATCTGGCTTGCCGCTCGTATGTCATCCAAACCCCACGAGAGCCCTGAGGAATACGTAAGGCAGATACCATGGCACCCATACATGTACCTGGCATAATCTTACTGGCAGACGTCTCGATGAACAACTCCTGGAGGATTGCCAAATGGGAACCAACTCGAGGTTCCTCCGCCCCTGCGGTACCTTGCTGTAGTGTGAACTGAAGGTACCTGACTACTTTCTTAGTTTCGGGTGACTATCGTGAGCCAGATAAACTCTTTATTGATTTGGTTTTCTTCCCGAGCTTGATCCACCGTGTCTCCTGATTGACTCATGTCAGACTGGAGATTTCTATCAATATTATCATGTATAGGCCCTTGGGAGGAAACAAAAGTGACAAAAGTGACAAAGTACAGGACAAGAAATCTTGATATCACAGATAAGAATCTGTATTTTCTTTTTTTTTCTTCTTCTTTTTTTTTCTTGCGTGATCTTTTCTTGCCTCATTCGCATCTTGTTCCCTCATGATTGCTTTTTCCCCTTCCCTTGTGGCGGTCGCCGGGGAAATCGGCCTGGCTAAAAGGGGGTGGGGGGGAAAGAAGACCAGTGGGTCCCTCAAATAACGATCAATGATCCGGTAAATCCACTTTTTCTACCCGCGTCCCCCCGTTACGTATTATGTACCACCAAAAGTCTTCTTCGTTGCTTCTAGCTTATTGCCCTGCTTGCCAGCTCCCCCCACAGCACCCTCTGCGATTTGGCAGGCTGCGTTTCCGTTCGTCCCACAGCTTCCAATATAGGATCCATATATGGATAACTCCCGGACCTTCTAGATTTCTTTTTTTGCTGATGTAAAAGGCTCTCCCACTTTCTCCTCGAGTGGCGACTCTGAGTATGCCCGCCGATTGTGGATTTTCCTGGGGTGACATCTCCGAATGGGCTCTGAGCACTAGGAAGCTGTGTCTTCCTTCCAGAGGAGTAAAATTACTCCATCCAAGGTAAGAATGTGAATAATAATAGGTAACTAAAGATAGTCCACCCACTTCAGCTTCACTTTTTTTATTCCCTTCTCGCTCCAAGGATACCTTCCTTTAAACAGTTAAGGGCCCGGGAAGTAATATATCATCCACCACGGAGTCAATCGAAAACCCCGAGACGACAACGGTAGAAGGATCAGATCCTAGCGATCCAGCCACGCGATCCTTCTCCGTTCCCTGTCTGGTGTACATGTCGGCTATGAAAGCACATGCTTTCCCGGGACTTGAAAGCGTTTTGCTCTTTTTTTTTCACACTTTTCTGTTTCTCCGTTGGTTCGCTGCAAAAGTGACAGGGGTTTTCCGGGCTCTGCGTAAGCGTGTTTCATCCCTTCATCGACTGGGGAGTCTCAAACTAAGGCCTGGGTACATGCTTAATCTTTGTTTGATAACGATAATCTCTCGGCACTTTGAATGAGTCCGTTATGTGTGACCTCATCCAAAAAAATTGATAATTTTTCATGCATCAAAGGGGAAGGCAGTCAGGTTTTGAAACAGATGTATAACGTGGAGAGGAACAGCGTGGCGCCATGAAATAAACCAGCGTCTCAGCGTCGATTGATTGGATGGCAAGTAAAAGTTTGTTCATTTTATTTTCTTTTTTCTTTTAATTTTATTTGTTCTTTTCTTAGTTTTATGTAATTTGGAATCCTGGGACCTTGCACATCTGGTTTCAAGTCCTCAGGAATTGTATGTAAAAATTCGGTTCTGAGATTTTTCAAGGGGCCTATTGGATTACTTGGCTTTAAATCTGCCTCTTCCTTTGGTACCCCCCTCGGTAGGTAGGTATCTGTCAGGTACCAGGTGTTCCCGCATGGCTGGTGCATATGAGATCGATTTAGGTGCAGCTGAAGAGTGCCAAGCTTGGTAGTGGTAGGCACTTTTGCCAGCCGATCCCACAATTACAGTGGGTATCCTGCTTCCAGAATGATTCTAGAAAATCCCATTCGGGCGGTACTGTGCTCTGTACCACGGTTCACAGCCGCGGACCGGGCCACTCTTGCTTCTGTTTCCTGGTCCAGTTTGTTCTATTTACCCTTTCTTTTGACAGAGAAAAAAACAGCTCAAATTTAGAATGAGCTTCATAAGAGTGGTTTCTCACTTTCAGTGAAAATTCGACCTCGTAATTTGATGTCATTAAAATTTGGCTATAATGAAAATTTATTGCCTGGCGGTATTATTGTCACATATCCGTCC
Source organism: Aspergillus diversus (assembly GCA_027569885.1). Taxonomy (NCBI): domain Eukaryota; kingdom Fungi; phylum Ascomycota; class Eurotiomycetes; order Eurotiales; family Aspergillaceae; genus Aspergillus; species Aspergillus diversus. The sequence goes on from JAPDKZ010000030.1 coordinate 398,320, forward strand.
GCCACTAATCCGGTTTTAGTTTCCGTAGGATCTGGGTATCATCCATTTTCAGACTCGCTTACCATTCCATTATTTTTGCCGGAGTTCAACCTGTGTTTACCCATTACAGCTAGAACTGCCGGTTGGAGCAGATTGGAGAATGTTGAGGAACCGTTGGGAAAAAACTAATTAGGGGTGCTGGCAGGATGAGTTTCCCGCCTTCCGTCAGGCACTATTCCGAAACTAAAGAACAAAAGGAAACTAGAGATGCATGGAGGATTTACCTATACGCAGCGGATGAGACGATCATCTTTTTGTTCCTGACTTGTACCTTAGCCCCAGCCTCGCCCCTCCGTCGCTCTTTTGGTATGGGATCATCGTACACTCCATTAGGTAAGATTGGTCCGGCGTTAGTAAAATATTTCCCCTCCTCCACTCCCCGTACTTTTTTCCCGTGAGGCGGGTTAAAACTCTGAAGACCATATAAGCAAGATTAAAAGTAACTTAAATCAGATCCCCGGAGTGTCACCATACCTCCAAGCTACTAGTAGTTTCTTTGTGAAGTCGCTATCTCACCCAATCGGTCAAAGTCGGTGACCTACGCTGACCTCGCATTGATTTCGAAATATGGATAGGTTCTAAATTTATGTTCATTTTTCCTTTTTTTCTTGATCAATTTTCCACGCGGTCAGACGTCACATCAGCAAGACAGAAAGTCATAACCAGATCGTTGGGTGCATTATAGGTTAAACTAGACACAGTATGGTATGGAGTGCGGGGTGCCTCTTTCCCTTTGCCGGGTGGCGGGAATTCCCAATTGATTCAATAATGGCCAATAAATTCGGAGGGCAGACCGCTTACCACGCCGACTTGATAACTATGGAAACGTAAACAAGACGAATGAAAAGGAAAAAAGAATACAAAGTATCTTAGGCCCATCGCCTGCAGTCCCTATCATATCAATTATTTCTTTCTTCGATCTAGAACTCTCTCGAAAAAGAAACAAAAGAAGGAAACCTGAAGAAAAGCCCTCATGTTCCTGTTCCGGGTACATACTCGGCGGGGATACTGAAGAAACAACCTCCTGATTCAGAAGAATCCTTCAATCAATATTCCTGACTCACTTGATTCATCTCGGCTGGATGCATTATTAGCTGCAGAAATCAGGAGCCGCGGTGGTCCCTGTGGGTTAACTAATTTGGGTGTGCACTGACCGCCCGTCGAATTCCCGGGCGATACTGGAGAGGAGGGAGAGAGAGTTGAAAACAAGGTTGTCGATGGAATGGATCGATCGGGGATAGGTGGATTGGTCTGGGCCCTCGCATGGCGGCGGGGATGATGAGGTCTGTTTCCGGGTAATCTTGTGTTCTGCAGGAAAAGGTCATTGATTAGGGGTAGTGCGTGGGAAACCCAGGTTCTCTATACAAAAGCAGGAAAGTAGCGTGTGTTTACCTTGTAATCCGGTCTGCGGGTGGGCGGATGGTGCATGTGTGCCTGCATGCAGAGAAGACGGGGGAGGAGAATCATGGCAGATCGGTAGATCTGCTGTGCAACGGGAGGCTGAAGGGGTCTGATCCCCGTAGGTTGTGGAAGACCTTGCAGAATTCATTGGAATGGATATGCGATCAAAAGCAGGGGAGGGGCTGAGGGTGGCTGAAAGTTTACCTTAGTAATGCGATGCATGAACCTTCTGGCTCTGCACGAAGTGCTCATGAAAATCCGGAGAAACAGAATTTTACTTTTCTCGCATTTACTCTCTCCGGTAACCTGTGCGTGCAAGCTCCCATAGGACCCCTACTTCTTACATACTTTCCCCCATCTCTTTTTGCTAGATATGGTTAAAGAACAAAAGTCCGATATCAAGCGCTTGATTCTCTGGATAAGAGGCCGGCGGGGGGGGGGGCTTGATTCATCACATCATCTTCAACTATTTATCCAATATACATCACAATTATCAAACTATACATCTCCTCGCCCCTCATAATTGAAAAGCTGCACGTGCATATCTAAACAGTATCTATCACATCAAAATATCTCACACCCTGGCTAAGACCATTTCCCCAGGGAACAAAGGGAGTCAGATGAAGAAGCTCCCTAGTAACCTCAGGTCACTCCAGAGTCCAGCTACAGCTCGCAGTTCTGAGGATTTGCCTCCCTCAAGCCTCCTATCCTCAATACAATGATAATACATACTCGTTGCGAAGATCAACCTTCCTCATTCTAATTAAATTTAAGCTTTGAGCCAATCCCTGGTTCGAATTGCGTTGCGTGATCCACACATCCCGTTCATCGAAAAGCTCCCAAGGAAAAAATCAAAGAACAAAAGCCTCTAATGCAGCTAGGATGGCGCGGAACTGCGGCCAGTGGATCTTAGCGGCTCAGACTCACGGGACGCCAGGAACGGACGGTTTGTGTCGGGAAATGATCGGTGTTCGATGATTACCTGTTTGGCTCGGTCAGGAATGTTTTCTTTTTCCTGTCCCAGAAGGAAATTGACTTGACAAGGCGGTATTATTTACGAGTAACGTTTCCCTGTTATTTTTAAATTTCTTAAAAAATGAGAGAGGAATAAACTCTCACTCAGAATTCTCATTCGATAGAAAGAGGATGGAGTGATTGCGACACAATCAAACACATCCCGGCATTCTGGAACCCCATCTTGCTTCCCCGTTCCGGACCCAAAGAAACACACCCTGACAGACCAGGCTTCTCTGCCTCAAAACTGATCGATTGGGGACCGCCGTTTTAAAGTGTGTGGATTTCATGCCAAAAACGATGTCCATTTTGAAATTCTGCGTCGGGGCGCCGGGTGCCTGGTTCCTGATCTCCCAAGCCACCAGTTGATGTATCATCCCCCTTCGTTCCCTTCTATTATTCCAACCCCACTCAATCACTGCACTTTTTTAGTCTCCCCATAGAACCCTCTCCTCTCATGCTCTTCCCCCTTTGCGTCATTGGGCACTAGATATGTCATTGTTGTCAACCTGTCATTTGACAGAAGCCTGTCCTGGTTACCGGGTTGTCAGCTTGTCAACCTGATCGCCCCTCCGATACCTCTCGAACGGAGAATAAATTCATTTTGTACCTGTGGATTCGGGTTGGGTGTTGACCTTTTTGAAGGAGAGACCCCAGACACAGCCAGCAATAAACGTTCCCCGGGGGAAAGTACTTGCATCGAATATTCTCATGTTCAACCCTTGTATCACCTCCAAGGCAGTCCAAGTTTCTAAGCTGAGTATATCTAGAGGAGCGCGGCTGGAAATCATCCCGTCAAGACATTCTTCATGAAGATCTCCCATGCGGGAATAATCAGCATCACTATTGGGTGTGTTTTGTGACGGGTTCAAGGGTTTAATCGGTGAACCTCAGATAGCCTTGTGGCTGTTATTTCTTTTCCTTTTCCATCTAGCCCTCATCAAGCCTTAAAGGGTACCGACAGAAAGGTGTGCGCGGGGGTTGACAAACATACCCCTAAAAAGCAACGATAACGCTCACACAGAGAGCCCCCCAAACAAATAGATCAAGCAAAAGTAAAAATGACAGGGAATAGAAAAAGCAAACTCCTAAAGATGACCTCGGAATAGTGCCTTACAATAAAGTACCAAGCTTGTCATCTCTGCTCAAAATCAGCACTTAGGGCCAGGTTTACTGAGTTAGGCAATCCAGTCGCAATTATGTACTCCGTCAAAGAACCTTGAATTACCTGACACCCCAAAATTAATTGATGATTGGGTTATGATAATTAAGCATTATTCAGAAATCACCCCCATTTTTATATTTTATTTTTGTCTAGTTTTCTCAACCCCTGTTAATTTCTGATTTTTCTTTTTTTTTTTTTTTCCTCAGTCTTCTTCTCGGCCCTGTAGTATCTATCTCTCAGCGGGCCGGCCCTGCAAAGTATCTCCGCGGGAACCCATTCGGGGGCTAGAACCATCATATCAATTCAGACCCCATACATCTATCAACAAGTTGATACCTATGCTTCATCTTGGTATCAGGGGGGCGGGGATGACTAAATGAAGCGGAATTATAATAAGCAAAAAAAAGAAATCATTGAAACGATGCCAACTGGGAAAACCAAGGCAACTAAGAGTCCGGAAAAATAAACTCGTCTCTAAATATAAAAATATACAGTGAGGAGGATATTTGGAAGGAAAGATCGATCGATCGAAGAAACCCTACATGCCCGCCACGGACTCTTTCCGAATAAAAAAGAAAGGAAAGAAGAAAAGGCAGAATAAACTCCTCCAAACCCCAAAATAGAATTTAGACTTTGGTACTTTGATAAGGAAGATCAAAAAGGTACGCAGCACCACCACACATTTAATGCTGACAACCTACATTCATTCCCCCCTCCTGTGGCGCAGAAAGAATGGGGCATAAAATCATAGCCTAAAGGAGGGGCTGAAGAAAAGAAATAAAAATAAAAATAAACAAAAAGAAAAGCAAGAGGGAAGGAAGAGGAAAGGAAGAGGAAATGGGAGGGGGAATGATTGCAGCCACACAACCGTCGATTTTGGTAAATCCGCAATTGAATTTCACTGCGTCGATCAGAGTGAAGTTGCTTCTTCTGCACTCGCTTGGACCCAGGGTGCTGGCACTGGCACTCATGGCAGTTGATCTATTCCATTTGATGTTGGATCAGTCAGCTCAGGAGACATCTCACAAGCCCACAGGGAGAGAAAAAGTACGAACTTATTTTTTTTTTTCCCTATTTTATTTTATCGCTTGTTTTTTGGTGAGGGGACGGAGTACAAGGATATGGATTTAAGTAAGTGCGTGCTTTATGCGGTTGTCAGAAGCATGAATGGTCTCTGCATCTTTGTCAGATATATATTAATACGTATACTAGAGGTATTATGTTCTGTTGTCAGGTCGATAGTATGAAAACAAGGCATTAATTCAAGAGTATACTAGGCAGAGAGAAAAAAAAGTACTCCAGTCGAAAAAGCGACAATTGATATGTATTTGTTGCATATTCTAACCGAGAGGGGTAATTGCTCAAGAGACCTGATTGGGTATAATTCATGCCCTCTGCATATTTCTCCAACTCTTCCCAGATCCCATCAGTGTATATACCTGACCATGTCGATGGAATCCGAGAAAACGACCCAACCATGAGGAGTCTGGCAAAGCCGAAGAAAGGTCTAGATTGAACCTCATTCTCCATATGCTCGCAATTGCTGCTTGCCATACCCGTTTTTCCGGGTCAGGACACCACAATCAATTGGTGCCATGGGCTAAGATGCACCTGTACGCCATCTCGAACTATAGAATTGAAACAATTCCCAGGTTAACCAAGTTGACTACTAATGATTGACGGGGTAATATGAAAAGAAAAAAAAAAGAACCAGAAAGAAAGAATCCAGCTCACCTGTTCATCGGTCTGACAGATTAACACGCGTTTCCCATTGCTCGCAGCCCTCGTGATATCCATTACGGTCTGATCATCATCTGGACCTCTCTCGTTGGCTGTCGTGTCAATCGCAAAACCCAAGCTTTGACATTTCTCGACCAGCGTTCTCCGCAGTAAGGCACTCCTCTCGCCGATTCCCCCAGCGAAAACCAAGGCATCAACCTGACCGTCTAACTTAAGGTAGTAATTGCCAATGAATCCCAGCATCCTGTCGACCAGAATATCAAACGCCAGCTTATGCTCTGCTGTCGGTGGATTCTCCACTGCGATCTGAGAGAAGTCCGTGGTGCCTGTGAGAGCTTTCCAGCCCGACTGCTTGTTGAGGATTTCTTCAGCCTGAACACTCCCGCCTCACCACGTCCTGTTAGAGCACATTCTATTTCATCTCCCCACCATGTGGTTGGAAAACGTACCGTGCTGATGTGCATTTCCTTCGTGCTAGCGGGGCTCAGGCTCCCCGCTTCGTTGGTGTAATGAAACACGAGCCTAACTCGCAGCCTCTTATTAGCCTCACTTCCATAATTTCATATCCCGCAAGGGACAGGTTGGGCGCATGGGGGCCTATGGTGCTCACGATGGGTCAATATCTCCACTGCGCGTGGCGCCCGGTAATCCGGCCAAAGGGGTCAAACCCATCCTAGCAAGAGTGGAAACAAGTCAGCAAATCTTTTTTTATTCTTTATTTATTTATTTTTTTTTTTAACTTTTCTTTCCTAGCTTCTCCCACGCCCAAGGTTATTCTCAAACAAAAAGCAAGGGAGATGTACGTGGTATCGATGGATTTCCCTTCCTTGATAGCACACATTGAAGCACCACTTCCAGTATGCATGGCAATTAGGTTGGTCTGTTCAGCCGGTTTGCCCAGATACTGGGCTACCGCACGCAGGATGAAAGAGTAGCTGATTCCGTGGAAGCCATATTTCCGGAGATGGTTTGCCTTGGCAATCTTCTGGTCAATTGGGTACGTCGTGACGTATGAGGGCATCGTCTGGTGGAAGGCGGAGTCAAAGAACGTGACACTCTGCACAGAAGGGAGCTCGTCCCTGCAGGCGCGGATGATCTCGAGCGCGGAAAAGTTATGTCTATATTTTACCTTGTTAGAGGGATGAGAGATTTGCAAAACATTCTCCGCAAGAAAAGTCCTTTTACGTACAATGGAGCCAAGTCTTCGAGCTCCTCAAGATGGTGATATGTCTCTTCTGTAATATTCACAGCGGCTTTGAAATCCCCTCCGTGGACAACTCGGTGGCAGATGTATGCTAGGTCGTCACTGCTGCCAACAACTGCGGACAGTTCGGGATCCGCAAAACACCGTTTGAGTAAAAACTTGAAGCCATCTTGAGGAGTGTCGATGGTCTCCTGTACCTGCTCCTTCACGTGTTTTGCACCCCGACTAATCTTGAGGGTAGGAGGTGGTGCAGTAATCCCAGAGATCTGAGCATTGGCAATTACCTTGGGTGTCTTCTCGAAGGTATAGAACGTGATTTTAACCGATGAAGACCCGGCGTTGACGGAGAGAATCACTTTGCTGGTCATCTTAGGTGGAGAGTTGCTGGGTGTATCAAGATCACGAGCACCATACCATAATGGCGAGGAAGCGTTCTTTAAAATTTTATTTAAAATTTTATTTTCTTCTTCTTCTTTTGTCACGCACCTATTTGTTCCCCTGATATTTTGCCCTGGGTTACTGACGCCCTCATTCCTCTTCGTCCAGGTTTCTAGGGCTCTTGGTTGGTAGAGGGAGCGCTGGTGATGTCAGGAGGCTTCATAGTGACGTAGTGGAAGCCAACATTGTTGAAACCACCGCATTTATCAAATCCCGGGTAAATCACCCCTCACAATAAACAAAAGAAGGGGGAACAAAACAATCAACCCTTGAGGTATACCACTAATTAAATCCCTGGATTAAATAGATATTTGTGATTGTGATGTGCCGCAATACCTATAGTAGTCATTGACTAACCCATTTTTCCAGCCAAATTTTCGCTAGTTCTCGTTGAACGAGATTGTTTGCGATGCCCCGTTGGGGTTTCGTATAGCGAAGCCGCACATTGCTGCAGGGGAAGTGAATTCATTCTTATTATCCGTAAAATTTATACTGAGGAGTTCCAGCGATGATTTCCTCCAGGGCAAGGCTTTATTGAGACGATGTTCGAGGCCGAGCCTCGGATGCTGGAGTCCTTGCCTATTAATAATATATAATATATCAACCTCGCCAGCTCATACGCGAGTTTAGGCAACTGAGGAACTCTCCCAGCTTGAATCTGGTACGTTCTCATCAAAATTTTATAATTGACAAGGCGTGGCATAGAAATGTTGCGTATTGTTATGCTAAGATATAGAGACCTAGCTATATTCGCATCACTGTAGCTTGAAGGTGAAGGTTTGCGAGCGAAGTTTACCCTCACTATGTGACCAATGGCGATGGCTTCCATAATCTCACACCAGCTTTCGGTGCCCTAGCTGGACTGCCTTGGCCAATCTCTAGCCTATTTACCACTGGAAATAAAGTTTGACGCTTTAAAACGGAGGAAGGTAGAAGCCCCAGGTGTTGTCTATGAAGGCGGGGGACTACGAAGGAGCCCCAGGAACCTAGCTCTCGGCTCAGTTATCTTCATAGGGACCTAGAATACTTTTCACGGGGACTGCGGACACCATAGAGGAGGGCACAGCAATAATCGCCTTGGAAGTTTCGAAGAAGTTGAAGCGGTAAGTCGCGTTATACAAGGGGATATCTGGCGCCAGGCCTCCCGGAATCCACGGCAGAGAAAGTGGCCTGACAAGGTGCTATGAGCACAATCACTAAGCTCATTGACCAAATCTTTGTTTAGGGCCCTTATATATGGTTACCCTCGCTCGATGAGCTGGGGGGTAGCAAGCTGAGCGGCCGCCTCGAGCGCACAGAAAGAAATTTTCAGCGAGTCCAGTTCTCCTGTAACATGAGAGGTGGGCTTGTAATTGAGGCTAGATTGAACAGGTGTGCTGGGTTTGATGACAGGGGATACATTGACAGGTCGAGCAAGGACATTCCCATCCTCCGAAGGTTTCGGGGGATTGTCTATCCCCTGATGGTATAGGATGCAAAGTTTGTGAAACAGTTAGTCAATCCACGGCACCGAAAAGGGATAAAAATCCTTCGGTTCAGGAAACCTTATCGATGGCGAGAGAGACAGCCTACCACGGAGGTTAGTAGTACATCAAAATGAGCCTAGGCCTGACAAGAGCATAACGGCTTCCCCCACCCGTCATCGGTGCAATCCTGACTCCGAAGCCGTCGGCTGATATGATTTACTGGATACTCGCACCTTCTTGACTACCTGCATTGTTGCCTAAAGTCTGGTTGACATCGAGGGAGGCTCAAAGCAGTGGGCTCCGCAGAACAGGACTGCAGGGTTTCTGCATCTCAGCTTTTGAGGCCTTTATGTGGCAGCTATCTCCGGCAAGCGTTGTCCAAAATTTTATGTTTTTTCCGCATGTATGACGGGCCGAAGCATTTGACAATCTGCTTACTCAGGACAACCGATCCACAACTACCAAGGCCATCCAAGCGAGTTAAAAGCTGACTGCTTAGGTATCCTGGTTTCGCCCACGTGAAGTTCCACGGATACGTAGAGAATGCAAGCTTCACCAGTCCGCTCGATATATGGATCGAAAAGCGGAGATCACAGGTCCCAGTTGCATAGGCGGTTCTCGCGGGGGCATTTAAATGGTAACAAGAAGTTCGAACTGCGATAGTAGGAATTGTATGCCGAATTGGACAAAAATCTTTCCAAAACATGGAAGTACATTGTTGCCAATCGGAAAGGTATATCGGGTTGATTGGATTTAACTTTCCGCTGTCATCTATCCCTGTCCCAAATCGAGAAAGGATTAACAACAACCCAACAACAGATCCTGATGACGTGTATGCCATGTCTTCATTGATTAGCAACACGCCATGCTCGAGAGCTGAGCGTTGCTGTGCCACTCCGCTGAGCTCGTTTCGAGAAACTCGAGTTATAGCACAGGCAAAATAGAATAATAGTTCATTCACCCAGCCTACAATAGCAATAACCGCAACATGTTGACCAAAGGACGTAAATTAACAATATAGGGGGACCAAAGAGCCTGCCAAGGTGAGTCTGAAGAAAGACAAGTGGGCTTGAAGATGAAGCCCATGGAGGGCTCTGCCTGAGGCCACAAGCTGTCGGTGTTAGTGCTGACGTAATATATCCACTCGGAAACAATAAGCGCATGCGAATCATGATTCAATGGCCCTCTTGATGGCAGCCATTCCATCATGTTGATATATTATTTTGCCGGATCACTTCCATCATCGCCATCGTTATTTTGTCTGGCATAGAGAGGATCTTTTTTTAAAAGATTTCCCATGAACGATTCCCCTGAAGGCTCAGCAGTGCTCGATTCTCGTATTTTACATGGAGGTTGATCCTTTCAGGCCAGGGTCGAAATCCAGAAAGCCTCCTCTCTCCTGATCTTCATACATATGGTTAATCCGTTTTGTCTCAGGAGGCTGTGCTCAGGCTGACAGAATAATGTCGCCAAACAGCCCTAAGGCAGTGGAAGCCCCCCACCATGGCTCATTGGTTCATCCGTTGGGAATACCTCCGAGATAAGTCGTGGACTCGTGGCTGATTGACGGTGCCATGGTGGCTGCGATCGAATCGAGGAGTTAAAGATGCTCCCACCAATAAGGGAATCTCGGAGGTTCTTGGTCGTCGCTCCAAGCTCTCGACTACACTAGCCCTGGAGCTCTCGTTTGGCCGGACGAGCTCGGAACCTTTTGCGAGAGTCCCTTAAGGTGGCCTAAACCTAAACGGGCGGACCTTGCGACAGCCCTGAGGGCCATCCAAGAAATGAACTGCCGAATGAAATGCGACCCGACCGAGGAACGGTAGTGGGCGTCAATCAATCAGAATTCATGCGTGGTGTGAGGGATCCGCTAAGGTCAGCAAAACATCCACGTTGATGATGTTGGCGGGCTTTTGATCTATCCGTTCGCCGACTGGGCTGGTGCTTAGTCTTAGTTGAAGATTTTTGAGTAATGTGAGGCGCCGTCGCTATCATTCTGATTCATATCCAGTTTCAAGATCGCCAAACCCCCCGCCCCCATTCCTTGCAAATTGTATCACTCTTCAGTATTGACCATTAATGAGTTATCAGACTCAGCCACTCTTTTGATCCTGGTGGAGTTGGTGAAGTGGGCTACTTGATTTCCCAGGCTTGGGGGCGAGGGATCTTTCTGCCTGGCACAGAACCCAGTCATTCGTTTTCTTTTTTGATTATTTTCTCTCTCTCTCTCTCTTTCGTGTATAATATATTATTCCCGTTCGACCACCCTTGTCTTTCGTTTCCTTTTTGTCTGGTCTCGCCCATCCGTCTCCTTTTGGCCAACGCTTACAACTCTCATCAACAATCCCATATAAAGATTCGATTCAGATTCAGCAGGGTACACAAAAAAAGTTAAAAAAAAAAAAGAAAAGAAAAGAATGTCGGAAGGCAACGCTACTTTCATCCCTTATGAGGTCAGAAAGCAGATTCATGAGGGCTGTCATGCGCCCATTCCAGGATACCCAAGTCCCTATGGCTACGACCCTTCGCTCGCAGCGGGAATCGCCTTCCTAGCCCTCTTTGGCCTCTCGATGGTCGTGCATACGGTACAGCTGGTTTGGAAGAGGACGTGGTGGTGCGCTGTCTTCACCGTGGGATGTCTAAGTATGTGCCCTAATTTACACTCTTGATAGACGGCTGAGCTAACATGATTCTCTATAGCGGAGGTCATAGGCTGGGCAGCCCGAACGTGGTCTGCTCAATGCCCTTACAACTCCACAGCCTTTCTCATGCAAATTTCTACCCTGATTATTGGTATGTAATGACGTTCGCTGCACCATCCCAAAACTGCATCACTAACAAACACTCCAGCCCCCACCTTCTTCACTGCGGGAGTCTACATCCTCCTGGGTCGCTTCATCCAAATCATCGGCCGAGAGTCCTCCGTCCTAAGCCCGAAGCTCTACCTCTGGATCTTCGTGACCTGCGATGTCATTTCCCTCGTTGTCCAAGCCATCGGTGGTGGCTTGGCATCTGCAGCAGCAAATGCGGAGGACGGCAACACTGCCCCTGGCACCAACACCATGGTCGCCGGTATCATCTTCCAGATGGCCTCGATTACGATCTTCGTCGCCTGCGCTGCCGACTTCGTCCGTCGCACCCTCCGCCGTCGTCTCCTCCAGAACATGACCGGCAGCATCATCCCCCTGCTGGCAGCCATGATCTTCTCCGTCCTCTGCATCTACGTACGAAGTATCTACCGTACCATCGAGTTGTTGGAGGGATGGACCGGATATTTAATCACCACCGAGCGGTTTTTCATCGCTCTCGACGGAGCGATGATGGTCCTTGCAGTTGCCATCTTCAATATCTTCCACCCCGGCTGGATGTTGCCCAAGAAGGATATGGGGTTCCGTCGAAAGATTGGATCCGAAGATGGAACGGGTTTCAGTACTGAGCTTCCGTTGAGATATTAGATTTCTATTCTCTTTCCTTTCCTTTCTCCCCTCATCCTCCCCTTCCTCTATCTTTTCCTAGTTTTATGGGCTAGCTATATATATGTTGCTTTTTCGCCTCTCGCCATATCGATTCTTTATCTTTAATTGGGACGTTAAAGGGTCTTTTATCTCTGGGTTTCCTTGAATTACTTGAGCGGTTTCTTGAATATGCAAATTTTCATCCAGCATATTATAGAAAACAAAACTTACGTTTTTTTTTTTTTTGAAAACAGGAGAAAAGAAAATCCTTTATATGCCTTAACCTCGGCTTTCGAAGCTTCGCACATAAGCTGGAGCTTCATACAAATGGGTAAACACTTGTAGTTTGGGGAAAGCAGGGAGCATCGACGTGTCATTAAATTGTAGCCCCATATCAAAGTATGTCTTGTTTTATTGCTTTGAAACCACATTTCAATCATTAATTTTTGTTGGGGGACTACTGTGAGTACATTAAAGAAATCCCAAATAACACCATGCCGTTCTACCGTCAAATCCCCCATTTGCGTCGCCCACTATTTTGAGGAAAGGACAAAGAAGAGAAAGAGAAAGAGAAAGAGAAAGAGAAAGAGAAAGAGAAAGAGAAAGAGAAAGAGAAAAAGAAAAAGAAAAAGAAAGAGAAAGAGAAAAATCATACGCCATCAACATTTTCAATCCAACCATAAGTCATTCCTACGATCGAAGTGGCTACACCCCAAACAGACCCCCATAGTGCAGCACCCACTACATCAGCCCCGTTGACGGTTGTTGCGATCTGGACAGTAGTGTTAGCAACAAGCATCGCGGCCAGAGCTACCGTTCGGGAAGTTAGAATCTTCGTTTTGGGTGATAATTTGCCCCAAGTCTTCCGATATATCGTACAAGCGAGATACTCGCCGTCAGGGGCATCGACAGGCTTTTGCTCTGAGGTTGGCGCAGAAGGCGCACTAGTCGAGCTTATGAAAAGGAAGTCTCGTGCTGCTAGACCCGCAGGGAGAAGGGTGAGGAAGAGCATTGGCAAGCCTGCTGGGCCAGCGTGAGCCTTGGTGATGTCTGGCAATTTTTCAAAATGAACCACTAGCTGTGCTGGGAGCCATGTTTCGTAACATATGTAGAGAACAACGGTGTAAATTGCCGCAGCAAGCACAGTTGTGTACGTCCTAATCGCAAAGTCTTGGAGTATAGCTCGATTACGAACGCCGGATGACTTCGTGCGGGTGTGACTCAGGACAGAGTTTGGGTTTCGCAGCAGAGCAAACGGGATAGCTGTAGAGAAGAACACAATTCCATAGGAAGCCATGATCGTAGTAGGCCGCAGGTGGTAGAATACCGAAAGAAACGCGTACGTGGGCAAATGGGTGAGGAAGACGAAACACAGGGCGTCTTGACCTGCAGATGGGTGTGATCAGCTCTGCTTTATCCGATATTCACAAACCATGGCCGATACTCACCATTGCACCCTAATATCCAGGCAATGCCGACCTCCACAGCCTTCCAGACTATTAATCCTCCTACATCGCACCAGCTATCCAGCTCTTTGCTCACGGGACCAAGCTCAGCCAAAGTCACATTAGAAGTAAAGGTAAAAAGCGCCGAGCTCAAACATAGATTGATCAAAATGACCAAGAGAAAACGCGCCGCAGCTGGTATCCGCTCTTTTCCAGCCTTCTCGCGGAGTCGATTCGCTGTGTTCTCGGCCTTTTTCGCGCTGGACTTGCTGGTATCAGCAATGGAAGACAAGACATCTTTTTTTCGTGGAGCCATCATGAAAGTGTGGCGAGAATTTACGCGACAGATCACAGTTATGAAAGAAGCGACAATATACTGAGGGCCTGGAGTTGCGATTGAGAAGAGGATGAGGGAAGGAGGTATGCGCCTGGGATAACTTCTTGCAGGGCGGTGAGCGTGTGATGATGTCACTCCAGACAAACCCACCGGAACCCAATTCCTGATCCTCCGGCTCCTCCAATAAACCTAGCCGGGACATACTTGTAGGTAAGTGTTACGTAGTAGGTAGTGGCAGTAGCTTATGAGTCGGTATACTGGGTCGGGTGTAAGCAGTATGTCATAGTTTGTAGGTATCATTGGTTTAAAAAAGAGAAAAAAGATATAAAAAAAGATGTATAGAGAAATGTACCATGGAGGTCGTTTCGAGAAACACTTCCTAATAGTCCTGTACAACGGTGGTATTCTGGGCCAGTACCTGATGTGTGACATATCAGTGATGAATGACAGTTCAATGTTACCATTTGCAGCCTTTGTGTGTAAGAGCTAATATCATTAAGAGGTGGCTAATCCTCCTCCTCCTCCTTCTCGGATGGCAGAGTAGCAAAATCAATAGAGCCACTCTCCCGGCCCTTGTGATCTCGCATGATAATCTGATATTTGCCCTTGTCCCAAAGGTCCTTAATAGTGAGTTCACGGGTACGTCCCAAGCTCTCAATATCTCCAATACGCTCCAGCGTGTCCTCGAGAAGTTGATCAAACCCTGGGAAAGAACAAATCTCCCGGAATGCATTCTGCATAGGCACAGAATCGGCCCGAACCATAGCTTTGGAGTCGATGGTAAAAAGATTCTCATGGTCATACATTTGGATGAAGTCGGCTCTCGTCATGATCCCTCGCGCTTCGTGAAGAGGAATTTCCGGCAAGATGTGGCCACGCTCCGGGTCGTAGATCTCCATTTCCTTCTCCTTTTCAACAAGTGCCCTGGCTAATACCATTGCCGCTGACTATGGCCCAGTTAGAAGCAGATCTGCTAGCATGTCAACGTGTGTACTTACGGAGAACTTCTGCTCATCCATAACGTCGTCATCCATGTCAGATCCGAGGATCCAGCATTTGTTTAGAAACCACGTCTTTTCGCCTACGCATATGCTGTCACAGAGTTTCAGAATATCCGAAGACTTGGCGACCCGGTTCAAGAAGGACAACCGTCCGCCAACTTTATTATATACTTTTTCAAGGATTTCATCAGACAGTTCTTCGTCAAAATACTGCTTTCGATATCCCTTCAAGGCCGCTATTGCCTTTGCTTTGGGAAGATCTACAACCGGAACGACTTCCATTCTAGTTGCGTATCGCTTCAACCTCTCATAGACCCAATAGTCATCGCTATTCAAAACTGTTCATTTTCAAGTTCACGTTAATTCGGGAAGCGTTCGATAGAGTCATACGGGCTGATGGGGGGAAACATACCGGTGGTCACCAAATTACTAGCTGCCCACTGTTCCGCTCGCTGCTGGATCATCTCGAGTAGATCCTGGCCATCACTGTTGTCTCTGACTAAGTGTGTGCTGTTGATGATCAATATCAGGGGCGAAAACCCTCTGCGCCTCCTGAGCATAGCGACCTTTTCTAATTTGTTGAATGCTCGCTCAATATCGAGTAGGGCAGTAGTATCCCTGGGGCCCTTGATACTGAAAAGACTTCCAATGTAGCTATGGAAAGACATTAGTACGCTTATTCACAGAATGAAAAATAACTGGGTTGACGTACTCTTCGTGAAACTCGAAATCTAATGCTTTTCCAAGTCGGATTCGGAATATCTCAAGATCCCCGTGGGCCTCAAACATTGCACAGCCCTCACCATTAATCTTGCGCATGGCTTCCAAAAGCATGGATGTTTTCCCTGTGCCCTTCTCCCCGATAAGTAAGTAGTAGCGTCCTGTTGATTCGCCGCTGACAATTTTGTCGACTTTCGGCTGTTCATCACGAACAAACCAGTGTTCGTTGTGGTGATATTGATGCTTTCCCGTCTCCACACCGGCGACCTCGAGGGCCGGGTCACCCGGTTTGAAAGCATTCTCCATCTTTTCGATAATGAGATACTTGTAGTACTTGTGGTATGAGTACCCCGCGAGACTGGAGGCTTCGTTAACTAGCATAAAGAGAGGGGGTATGTTATTTTAGGGAGATATACCCTAACACCACAATTGAGGCAAAGGTGGTTCCGGCTGTTTCGAGCATCCTTAGAATGGTGGATTTAAATGTAGGATCCTGATCGCTGCCCCGACTTCGGTCCTCATCTTGATTTGCCTGGTCTAGGGGATCTGGGCCGGCCATAACAACGCTCTGGGAGAAATTTCGTCCTGAGTAGTAGGCTGCGACACCGGGATTGAACCGAGGCCGCACCACCAGCCTTGGTCGGGCTGAGGATATCAGCAGCCGTTGAACATTCCGAGTTAGCATCTTGCGTATGAATCCCTTGCAGATTCCGCGCGACAGATGCCTAGAATCACAGATACAGCAGGAAGAAAGAATTGAATTGAATTGGATTTAAAGAGAGTGAGTTTCTGGCGACTTAAAGTGACGACCGCCAATTGGGGTGTATGCACTTCGCGTCTTAAGAAGCTGCAGGTGACGTAGTTAAAAGAATACTAGTACCTTAAAAGATACATTAATTAAGGGGAAGGCGGGCGAAAACACAAAACCCCATCAAGATTGACGGTGGTTTATCAATAAAAGAGGCCAATTGAAACGATCCACGAAAAGAAAGTCGAGGGTAAGAAGTGGAAAGGGAAAAAAAAAAGAAGGAATGGAACTGAAAGAACAAAGGTAACTCAGAAAAGAAGGTGAGGGAAAGTTTGAGGTGAGAGTGAGACTGCCAGCAGTCGCGGTGGCTGAGCTTCCAATGGGTCGTGAAATTGCGCCTCTGATCCACTTAAGAAAAGGCGCAGATCAGAGCGCCTTGGCAGGGAACCGTCGACTTGGGGCTGAGAGCTGTGGCGGCAAAGGAAACTAATTAGTTGGGTGTAGTCTGGCTGAGAATTTGACCAAGTATTCACTGTTATTCTCAACAATCATTCCGAGCTCGAGACTCGAGGAGTCGCAAAAGGGGGGTCATAGTAATGGATCTCAGATATTGTCTCACCAAAGAGCTGGCTGTTGGCTGGTTTTGATCGCTGAGGGCACATTAAGTTATTTCTTTGCCCTCCCAACCTACCTTTTCATATTGCGCTTCTTTCACCTTTTCTTATCTTTCACCTTTTCTTATCTTTCACCTTGCTTCTCTGTCCCTCTGCTCCCCAGTAGAGGTATATTAGGACAATTGTGCCTCCTATTCCATCGCCTACTGACTGTAATGTATCCTGATTTAAGACTGTTGCGTTAACTCTGCTGTGGTTATTTAGGTGGTTTTCTATTGGAATAAGATTGATCATGGATTGATAGATAGAATGATCTTGTCTTTTGATTGGCGATTAAACACCAGGCAAAAATACATCTATATGCATCTTATGTAGCACTAAATTAAAGGCGACAAACCTTTAAATAGTTATACTATTAGAGTATATCCCATGTTCCCGATAGTCCACCACACTCATTGGGATATTGCGCTCATCCTTGGTGTGTTATGTTCTTGTTTCATTATTCACTCTCAACCCTAAACTATCAGCCTGGAGCCATTAGTAGGCACACGACACTTCTCTTCCTTTTTTCCTCCCTCACCACTTTCCTCGTCCTCAATTATATTGAAACAACAATACCATTCAGATTTTAAGACACATCCCTTTTCACGACGGCACAATGCCGATTACGTGGAATCCAGAGGCCGAAGCCAAGGTAAATTATTTACCACTTTTTTGATCAAGATCGGCTCTGATAGTTGTCCTTTAAGCTTTTGCTGGGTATACTAGATCAACTCAAAGGCTCTACTCTTAGGCTTGATTACAATGCACTAGCTACTTACATGGGCCCAGGTATGTATACTCCCATACTCCCCCACCACCCCTCTCTTTTATCGTCCTTCCACACGTGGTGGACGAAAAAAAAAACAGCTACTAACAAAACTGACCAACCAACCAGGATGCTCTGTCCCTGCCGTTAAGCAACACATTGCTAAGCTTCGTCGTGAGGTGAACGGTTCCTCTGGAGATGGCCCTTCAACTCCTACCGGCACCCCAAGGAAGTCCAAAAGAGTCGACGCGCCCCAAACTCCCAGCAAAAAGGCGAAAGCTATCCATCGCGACAAGGATGATGGTCACCCTGTTGATGAACTGGATGCGAAGCAGGAGATTAAGATTAAAGATGAGGACGAAAAAAAGATGGATATCTCGTTTGTTACTCTTGATGCATAGGAAGGGGTTGTCTGCGGGAGTAGATGCTAAGGCCGATTAAAGGTGTAATACTTCCATGTACCTCAGTCAGATCAGGAAGCCTGGGCTGTATTTAATACTCATGGTGTTTATATTGGATCCTACTGCTTGGAATCTGAGATGTGCCGGGAGACTCTTCCCTCTGGTGATAAGAACGAAAATATCCTAGCTGCGAAATCATGACTGATTCTGTCTTTTATTCTCTTTTTCCACTTTTCTCTCTTTGCTTCTTTCATTAGAGTCTATATTTTTGACTTACAGTGCTAATCCAAGCTCGTGCTTTTTTGATGTCATAGACATCGCGTGACTGGGCATTGGCCGACCTTTGAACGGGGAATAAGCAATATGCTGGGCAAAACTCAAATCACTGAAATTAGTAAGAAGGTGGGAAAAAAAGAATCAGAGGAGGAGTTGAAGCGAAGGGTCTCTCTGGTATGGTGAAGAATTCTCTACAACAACTGGGGCTAGTAGAAGCATTCATCAAGATTCAAGAGCTTATAGGTAGACCATCAGCTATTCGAATTATCACCCGTGTGAATTCTTCATAAATGTGCAGCTGAGTATTGGAGAAAAAAAAAAAATGAGGGGAAAAAGGGAAATATGCCACAAGACATAACTAGTATACAGAAACATATCGTCACTGGGGTTGTTGTGGGGGTGCCCATATTTTTCCCAACCTAATTATTTTACATTCCCACCGACCGCCCCGAGCACTTCCGAGGGTATTCCGCATCCGCGAAATTTTCTCTCCGCCCGCCCAGCTTCAAGATTCTACCTGCATTCATCGTGACAATTTTTTTCTTCATACTGGGGTTAGACTTGGTTCCCTTCATTATTTGGATATCGGGCTTGTTTTTGCTTGCATCAATTTCCCCTATCCTTGTATAATATTTTTTAATCCCCCGCTTTCCTTTTTTCCTCTTTACATTATACTCAAAACTTTTTTCTACTCCGGCCTCGACCTTCCTTTTTTCCGTTTCCGGAGCTTGAAATACGCTGTTGCCCGGCAGCTTTGGTTATTGGCCTCATTTATCGCCCTCAATTCACTATCGATAAATTCAGCAGTATGGCTCAGGCCAATGGTGGCATGGAGCACTCCAAAGGTTGGCCTTTACCTGTCTCCTCCAACTTTTAAACTTCTCAGAGGATATAAACTTATCGGCACCACAGAGTCTCCGGAACAGATTGCCAACGGAACTAACCAGGAGGGAGTTCAGGAGGAGGACAACACTGGCGGTATGTGCGGCCTACAGTTTCTCGAGCCTGTTCAATCTATTAAGCATAGGATCTAACATCGCAACCCGCCGAGCAGGTCTCTTCCAAATCTCCGTGAAGCTTCCTCATGAGCCCTACAAGATCCAGGTGATGGTATGCTCCGCACTTCCAATGGAACTAAGAACCGATATCTATAGAACCGGAGTTTCCTAACGTTTTCCCCTTTCGTTAGGTGTCGAGCCAAGAGCAAGTCCAGGACGTCCGCCAATCCATCGTCGAGCTGCCCAGCACATTCCAGTACACCTGTTTCCACCTCGAGTTTAATGGCAATCGCATCAATGACTTCGTCGAGTTGTCTGAGGTCTCGGGTCTTCAGGCCGATTCAGAGATTGTTCTGGTGGAGGATCCATATACCGAGAAGGATGCCCGTATGCATGTCGTGCGCCTGAGGGAACTTCTCGGTGCGGCAGGAGACAGAGTCGATAACCTCCACGGTGTCAGTGCTGGTTTGTCGCTACATGACTCGGTTGCCGCTGATGCGACGGGGGAAACTCCGGAGAAGGAGCACTCTTTGTCCAAGTATGAGATCTCCGGTTCTTCGTCATTGAAGACTATTCTCCCTCGTGATGAAGCACCCCTTCCCAAGACTGTGAAGTCTATTTCACTGTCTCCGTGGAACCCTCCTCCCTACCACCTCCGCCAGAAGGGCCATTTGCTTTACCTGCAGGTTACCACCAATGAGGGAGAACAGTTCCAGATCACTTCTCACGTTTCAGGATTCTACGTGAATAAGTGCTCGAACGCCAAGTTCGACCCTTTCCCCAAGACGATACCCAAGAAAGGCAGCTCTCACTCCCTTCTTAACTTGATCTCTCAGCTTTCAACCTCCTTCGACTCCTCTTTCGAAGCTCTGCAGGAGTCCAACAACAAGAAGGACCTCCTAACTACATTTCCCTTCCAGAACTCTATCCCCAACAGCCCATGGCTCGTCAACCCCCCTTCATCGAGTGCCAATGCTCACCAGCCAGATATTACTCGTTCCCAGGAGAACTACCTGATTTCTGGTGTGGACAATGCTGAGACGCTGCGGGATTGGAACGAAGAGTTCCAAACCACCAAAGAGCTGCCTCGTGAAACAGTTCAGGACCGAGTTTTCCGAGAGCGCCTCACCTCCAAGTTGTTTGCAGATTACAACGAAGCTGCTGCCCGCGGCGCTGTTCTCGTTGCCCGAGGCGAAGTTGCCCCTCTGAACCCCACGGAAGGCCTGGATGCTCAGATCTTCGTGTACAATAACATCTTCTACTCCTTCGGTGCCGATGGTGTTGGCACTTTCGCTTCCGAAGGCGGCGATGAAGCTGCACGTGTCGCCGTTGGTAAGGATGTCCTCGGTATCAAAGCGGTCAACCAACTCGACGTCAATGGCCTTTTCACCCCAGGCACCATTGTTGTTGACTATCTTGGTAAGCGTATTGTGGGACAGAGTATCGTGCCAGGTATCTTCAAGCAGCGGGAGCCGGGAGAGCACCAGATTGACTATGGTGGTGTTGAGGGAAAGGATGTGGTTGCTACCCATCCCGATTTTGTTCCTGTTTTCGAGAAATTATCCAAGGCGCTTCGGATCAAGAAGCACGCCGTGTGGGATAAGGATGGTGAGCGCCACGACCTTGAGGGCAGTGTGGAGACGAAGGGACTGCTGGGCACTGATGGACGCAAATACGTTCTTGACCTCTACCGTGTTACACCCCTGGACGTCAAGTGGCAGGAGGAAGAGGGTAATGAGACTTACCCCCACCGGATGTCGGTTCTGAGGCTGGAACTGGTCGAGTCATACTGGAGGCACAAGATGAGCGAGTATGTGAAGGCTGAAGTTGAGCGCCGCCGCGCCGCCAAGGCTGCTGAGAAGGAAAAATCCCCCGAGTCTACGGAATCGAAAGAGCAGGGCTCCGAAGAAAAGACCGAGGAAAATGCGGATCAGGAGCGTGTTGACATATCTGGATTCCAGCTTGCGCTTAACCCCGACGTCTGCAGCGGCCAGGTTCCCCAGACCGACGAGGAGAAGGAGCAGTGGGCCAATGATGAGAAGGAGGTTCGCGATGCCTGCAATTTCCTTCGGTCTAAGGTTATGCCTGAATTAATCCAGGACCTCCACGATGGTGATGTCGGCTTCCCTATGGATGGACAGTCTCTGAGTCAACTTTTGCACAAGCGCGGTATCAACATCCGTTACCTTGGAACTTTGGCTAAGCTTTCCCAGGAGAAGGGCTCCCGGCTTGAGGCTCTTTCCACCCTGTTGGTTCAGGAGATGATTGCCCGTGCCTTCAAACACGTTGCTAACCAGTATCTGCGCAATGTACCTGCACCTTTTGCTGCATCTTGCATTGCCCATTTGCTCAATTGCCTCATTGGTGCTGATGTCAACCCTGCCCCCCGCGCCGATATTGACGCTTCTCTGCGTGAAATCTACCCCGAGGGTGACTTTAGCTTCGAGAAGACCACCCCTACCAGCCTCCGTGCTGAAATCGAGAAGCAGGTTACCGTCAGATATCACTTTACCCTGGCTTCCGAATGGTTCAATTCTTTGAGGCACCTCCAGCTTCTCCGCGATATTGCGATTAAACTCGGTCTCCAGTTAGGTGCCCGTGATCTTGCGTTCACCAAGGCCGCTGCAGCTCTTATCAAGCCAGTGCCCGCCGCAAACGGTGTCAATGGCGCTAGCTATGATGATGGCAAGAAGAAAAAGAAGAAGAACGGCGACTCCAACTCCCCAGCCCGCATGGCCGTAGAGGAAAAGGCCGCCGTTTCCATTCTACCCGACGACATCGTCAACATTGTCCCCTTGGTCAAGGATGCCTCTCCTCGGAGCTCCCTAGCTGAGGAGGCTTTGGAGGCTGGCCGTATCTCTCTTATGCAAAACCAGAAGCAGCTAGGCCAGGAGCTCATCTTGGAATCCTTGTCCCTGCATGAGCAAATCTACGGTATCCTCCATCCTGAGGTCGCTAAGCTGTATCATCAACTCTCGATGCTATATTACCAGCAGGATGAGAAAGACGCAGCAGTTGAGCTGGCTCGGAAGGCGGTCATCGTCACCGAGCGCACCCTTGGTGTTGACTCTGCTGATACTATCTTGAGCTATCTCAACCTCAGCTTGTTTGAGCACGCTTCCGGAAACACGAAGACTGCGCTGGTATACATCAAGCACGCCATGGATCTGTGGAAGATCATCTACGGATCTAACCACCCTGACTCCATTACGACCATGAACAATGCCGCCGTGATGCTCCAGCACCTGAAGCAGTACACCGACTCTCGGAAATGGTTCGAGGCCTCCCTGGGAGTGTGCGAGTCGCTCTTTGGTAAACAGTCCATTAACACTGCCACGATTCTTTTCCAGCTGGCACAAGCGTTGGCCCTCGATCAGGACTCCAAGGGCGCTGTTGTTAAGATGCGAGATGCCTACAACATTTTTCTCAACCAGCTCGGCCCTGATGACCGAAACACCAAGGAGGCGGAGACGTGGTTGGAGCAACTCACCCAAAATGCCGTCTCTATCGCGAAGCACGCGAAGGATATCCAGGCCCGCCGCCTGCGCCGTATCAACATGAACACACGCTCTCTGGGCACGAAGGTCCAACCTGGGGTTGGTCAGCCAGCACCTGAGGTTGCTGCTCCAAAGGACGGTGCCAATGCCTCCCTGGACTCGAGGAGCATCGATGAGTTGCTAAAATTCATCGAAGGTGGGGACACAAGCTCCTCACGATCTAAGCAGAAGAAGCGGGCTGCAGCAAGCAACCCAAAGCTGCGGGGCTCTAAGAAATCTTCAGCCTAAATGCTTTTAAAACTTCTTGCTCTCTCCTTCACTTCATTCTCTTTTCCTTCCTTTTTTCCTTTGCTTATATGAACTTTGGGTAAAACAAAAACTATTGGGTTACTTTTGTTTGGTCTTGACATATCTTGACAGTTGGATGTTACATATAAAGCCCCAGTGTTTTCACGGCTGATAACGTTGGATGAGCGGAATGTTTGAATTGTTTTTTTTTTGTAGAAATCTCTCTACTCTTCCCTACTTTGGCGATTTGACTGCTTTCTTTTCTTATGCCATGGATTCTTCGTTGCGGGCAGTGCATAGCAGGCAAGGTCGGGGTGGTTTGCATGCTCTACTGGTATGTAACTGTATATTATATATGACTAACTACTACTATCTAAACATGCATTTGAAACGATACAATCTATCCTTAAATACTGTCCAATCCCACCATCAATTTCTACCAAGGTCCCAGGACCCAGATACCGTGACGTACCTGACTCAGCCCACTAGATGCAACCGTCGGAGGCTGGTGTCCAGGCATCCGCTGAGTCATGTATGCGCTATACCTTGTTGGGATGCGTACCTCAATGTTTACATTTTGGGATCTCTTGGTCGGCCTTTCGTCTTCACTCACCCTTTGTGCTTGATTTCGCACCCTTCTTCTTGGACAATCTGTATCTTATAAGTCCTATTGGTTTCACTGCATCCTATCAAGTGCAGAAATTATTTTGGTTTCTCTTTTAATTTTTGTAAATCTTTTTTTTGGGTGCGATGTTTTAGAGTTCTCCGAAAAACAGCGTTTCCTTGAGAGCGGAGGCCGCCAATAGAAGAGATGGAGTTTCGATGAGCAAAAATAACACAGAATTCAGTATGCCGAATTAATGTTCATGTCCAGGTATTACCTTAGAGAAGACGCTAACTCTATATTCTCTTCACAGTAGGCTGTGAAGTGCACTCATATAAAATGGAGGATATCCGCCCAACCGCAAAATGGGCCAACCGAATGTTACGCCCACTGGCTTCGATCTACCATCGGCTGGAGAAACACCACGAGATCGTAACCAGCGTTTCGATTCTGAAACCGAGGGAAAGGCCTGCCACCAGGGTAAATATCGACAAAACACGCGCGACGGCGAGGAGAGTTGGTACAAGGGCGGAGGAGGGCTGCAGCTACCCAGACGACGAAGAACCGAACGATCCCGCGTGGATTCCTGGGAAACCGGAGAAACGCCGCATTAGACATAATTACTCAGGCCGGGGGCAACGAAATGGGGCGCGACGGCGCAGCAGATTGTCGATTCTGAGCCCAGATGCGCAGAAGACACTCCCCGGCGCGATTGAGATTGCGACACCGTTGATTACCGGGAAGAGCCGGGTTGTGGGGGAGGGCGAGTCGCCATCGTCGTCGTCGTCGTCGCTTAGGAGACAGCTATTCCACAATAATATGTCTCGAGTGGATAAGACTGAGGAAAACGAGCATCGCCGGAGGACGAACAATAGCAGTTTCCCCGTCTACCATGGATCCTGGAAGGAGGTCTTAGATCACTCTGGAGACCCGAGCTTCGTGGATATTGCGCTTTTGTTAGACCGCGTATTTCTTAAATTTTTGAGGAATACCCGGGCCGGTCGCCAAAATGAGGCGGCTGAACGAGGCTCTCGGTCTTTGTTCGCCATGGCTGTGCGACGACTCCCAGAATTTATTGCTGACGAGCAGAGGTTGCAAGATGAGTTAGACGAGGGGAGCGAGGTGAATATGTGCGACGCATATTTTACGGAATTGGAGACGTCGTATGCGCCGACTGGTAATGGATGGCAGCCACTTCGGGAGGCTTCGCGCTCCCAAGGCATATATCTAGTCTCAGAAATGGTACGGAATGGATGGATAACCGATTTGGCAGCTTGTCGGCTTCTGGAGGAGTGCCTGTCGCAAAAGGAGTTTGATGCCTTTGAATCCCTTCTGTCAACCTATCTCGCAAGAGTCCGCACATATCATTATCCGGCAGCATTCGATCCGCCACGGCCGTTGAGTCACAGTGACGATCCTGTTCATATACTAGGCACTTATTATGTTCGGTTTATTGGGCGGCGTTCGTACGCATTTAGCGAGATAACGAAGCTTCTGACACGTGGAGTTCTGCCACCGGAATGGATGGTGACCACCTTGTGGAAGAGATGCGTGGATGGCGCAATCAAGTCGTTTTCGGCCGAAGACAGTGACTCAGCTACGGCGAGGCGATTGATCGAAGCAGTGATCCTTTCGTCGACCGGTGTTTACTCATCCCCGACCTTGCCAGAGGCTCATTCTGGCAGAATTCCAGTGCGTCCGAGAGATACGCGTACCTCAGCTACTCTTCTACCTACTTCTACGAGGGCCCAACTCCCGTGCCCTGTACCTATTCAAGATGCTCTAAGTAATCTCATCGCTAGCCTCAATACTGCACTTTGTGGAATGTGCATTGCGCGGTCGAAGGCAACGGCTGCGGATACAAGATTGGCAGGCTCAAAGATCAGAGCGATGGTCAGCCATTTGTCTTTTGCTGTTCAGCGGGCCATTAGCTTAGAGCGACTGGCCAATGAATATGATGAACTGAGCTGCCAACCACTACGACGTGGATATAGTTTGTTGGCGGACTGTATACTATATTGCGAAACCACGACAGTTGACAGCATCTATCATTTTGAACCAACTTCAAAACGAGTTATCGAATCGTTCTTTCGGACATTGGCATCTCGACCGAATGTAGTCAAGAGTCTCGCGGGACTTGTCACACAGGTGTTTCATTACTCGGGCCATGCGCAAAATCAAGATCCTTCCCGCACCCCATGGGAGATCCGCCACAAAGTTTCTCAGCTTAGCCAACTGGGAAGCAACGCCGGGGCCTCTTTGTTCCTGGGTAAAGTTGCTGCAGAAACAGCAATGGAACTGGCGGAGAAGAGCCTGGATCCCGAAGACCATACATGGGCCGTCGAAATTCAGGAGCAGGCGGTTTCATCCCAGCGGGAGCAATCTCTGGAAGAGTCCCCTTCGTCCGGACATAAATATTCAAATGATAAGACCGGATTGTATCGATGGGAAGATAGCATTGGTGAGTGGGTGGCAAGTACCCCGGCTATCAGGTCAAGAGTTGCCAATCTGCAAGTCGCGCCAAATTCCAGAGTTCCAAGGGTAGTGGTGTCGCAGAATAAAGCATGGTCGACTAGCAGTTCCTCCCCCAGCTCCACTTGCTCAGATGAAAGTATCTCAAGTATGACTTCGTCTGCACCATCTATCACGAAGAAGAGGTCATGCGCAACTAAGGACCTCAGCCCCCGGCCATGCAAGAGAATCTATCATACACGATCCATGGAAGCACTTGCCCGTAAAACAAATGATTCGCCCGATGCTCCCGGATCGTCACGATTTAAATCATCGTCTGAACCATCCCATGTGCCAGTAGCCGCCCGGACTAGGACCGCACTAAGACAGCTGCTACACACAAAGAGTATGACCGGCCGGCAAATTCGCACCCCACCAACTGCCCTGAGGCCGGTTTCGAAGATCGAAGTCGTCATCGTCAACAAAAGGACCGCCCCAGTGTCGGCTTTCCAGGATCCAGACCGGGAACCTGTGAGTAGTCGCACGCGCCGTTCGTCGCTACCCATCATGATGGATGTCAAGCTTCCTCTGAAACGGCGGTTGACACAAGGCGCTTTCCCACCCTCACGAAGACAGACGATGATTTTTTCTTCGCAAGATGATGATAGTGATGACGAGCTCAGTTTCCTGTGACTGTGGAAGCCTTTGGAAACATGGCGTATCAGCCTCTTCTTGGCCTTAATTTTACGTATTTTTCCTTACTTTGGTATTTTTTTTTTGGCTTGCAGCAGGTACAGAGGAGTTTCGGGCTCTTTATTTTGGTAAATTTGATCTGGCTCCGCATGATACCCTGGGGTGAGCGTTATTGGTCGGATGTTCATCTTGTTTGTTTTTTATATCAATCCACTCCATATTTTTGGGTCTCTCCTTTTGCTTGATTTAACGGAATATCCACAAAAAGAAGACCAGGAAGAAGTTTTGCTCAATGAACATTTTTGTTTGTGCCGCTGATGGGCTTCCAAGTGTCTGAAGGGGGATTATTTGTGACGTCGGGCCGACAGGATCTCAGACTCACTTTATCAGGCATCAGATGTGACTAGTCCAACGCAAGATGCCTCGTATCTACTCCTAAGATGTGATGAGAGGAGTGTTTGGAATGGCTGTGAAGGCGGGAGAGTCAAACAGCCACCGCATATTCTCTCTCTCGTTACCTCCTCCGTGCTGAGGAAAGTAATCGTCGTCGTACGGAGTAAAGTCCGGTGTCATCAGTAGATTGAAAAGAGAAAAAGCGAGAGAAATACTGACTCGGTTCCAGAGCAGGGTAGGCCCTGTCTCACAGTGGATCTAGACACGGCAGTCAGACCGCTGTCGGTTAAAATTTAATAATATACCCATCTCATATTGACCAAGAGTCCCAGACTAGGGCCGGTGGAGGACGTTTCGGAATTTCTTCCTTTCTCACGAGGCCTCCCGATCTGCCAAGTGCCTTAACACACGATCCGTCGTTTCCCACTGATTAAATATTTTTATTTCATTTTCTTATATTACTATTAGTATCATGGATGTGCTTTTCTTCGAGCTGCTCACCTTGGGAACCTTAACCAATGTCAAAAACAGAAGAATAATGATGATCAACAAATAGTCCAAAGTCAATGATGATCCCACGGCCGCCTTCGACCACCCCTCAGCCAAACCGGGGCTTCATCGGGGCCTGGCACACAATATCAGAGCCCGTCTCAGGTTGGTCCCTCTTGCTGCTTAGCTCGCCTCTGGTCCACTGCAGCGTGTGGTTGAGATGCCCTTGCATTAGTGTTCTCCGCTGTAAGTGTTTCATCATCCAGCCACTCATCACTCACAACCCCTCTTTCCACCTTGCCGCCCAGCGCTCCATCCAGCCCATCATCGCCTCCTGAATGCTTTTAGGCTTTCCTTCGCCTGTCCTGTCCCAGCACTTGGATGATGGTGCCAAGTTCTGAGGTGTGCGACCCAGCAAATTTTGTCCGTCGTGTTCCCCCGCCGCTGGATCGTCGGGAAATTGCCTCTGCGTGAATGACTAAATGACTTATCGGTTGGTCCTGCACCAATCGTTTCAATAAATACTCATAAACTACCCAAGGGTCTCCCGGGTCTTGGGTCGGCTTTTTTATATGGATTGATTTCTTCCCCTTTCGCTTCTTGGCAGTTGTCTTTCTCACTTTCTGGGCTGTTGACAGCTGAAGGTGACCGACCTCAACATCACTCACATTCTTTTCGTTGCCCTGCGATCGCTCTTCCCCTTTTAGCCTTTGGGTTAAAAAGCTTGCAAATAATATTTGAAAAAAATCATTCAGAAATCAAACAGCCGTTATTACTCTCGTTTTTAAGAATCCAGAACCCGACCGTGTCGATTCCTGGGTCTCCCTTTCAATGGTGTTGTGATTCAGACCAATCCTTTTGTATCCAGCCCAAATTGTGCATACAATCAATCGTTCCCCCCTCCCAAAACCAAGACATTGTCCGTGACACCTAGCTGGAAGTGGTACAGCGACTTATCTTCTTCGTCGATATCTCGTATACTTTTCGATTGTGTTTTCTGGAAACTTGGTTGGGCTATTGGACAGGAAGGTTGCCCGTTTGTTGATACGCCCTCTTTCTTTGGATATCCTGTGTATTGAGCTGGTCTCGCACTCAGTATCCTTCTTGCTAGTTGTTGCGTCTCTACAGTAGATTTTTTTTTCCCGCTTTGTTTTCCTTCTTTTAGTCGAGCACCATGACTTCGCTCCTCTTACACCTGTCCCTGGTCGGACTTTCTTTTGCATCGGATCTTGAAAAGCGCGGGGGTGGCCATCATGAGGCCAACCCCTTCTATGAGGCGCTCCAAGATGATCTCGCCCGCTATTCCTTGCTGGCGCTGGGCTGCTTTGCCGCGTTGATGTACATCTACAAGATGTGGCATCGCCTTGCGAGCCACATGAGGCGACTGGCAAGCTTCAGCAACGATCGACAACTCTACTTCGTGCCGGCGCACTCGACCCTCGCGAAGATTAAGAATCACATTGTCTACGCCCCGCTGTTTCGCAACCGTCACAACCAAGAGTTCCAGCTGTCTCGCGCCATCAATATGGGTACCCTCCCTAGCCGTTTCCATACCTTCATCCTCGTTGGCATTATCGCCATGAATGTTGTCCTGTGCGTGGTCACAGTTCCGTACAAAACAGAGGTGGACGAAGTTGCGGGTGTCATCCGGAACCGTACTGGTACCATGGCTACTGTGAACCTTATCCCTCTCGTCCTCATGGCCGGCAGGAACAACCCCTTGATCCAGCTCCTCCAGGTGCCTTTTGATACCTTCAACTTGATCCACCGCTGGCTTGCGCGGATCGTTGTTTGCGAAGCCCTTGCTCATGTTTTCGCATGGGCTGTCCCCAAGGCTCAGGAAGGTAGGCGTGTCATTTTTTGAATTTAATGAAAGGCTTAACCGCTAACTCGTTTGATAGCCGGTTGGGACATTGTTGGAATGGTGTTCGGCCAGAGCAGCTTTCTTCTGACTGGTTTAGTTGTAAGTGTAATATCCTCGCGATAGCGTTGAGTGAACTCTCATTAACTTGGTTTCTCTAGGCCGCTTGTGCTTTCACTGGGCTGTTGGTGCATTCCCCCTCCGCAATTCGCCATGCATTCTACGAGACGTTCCTCCATCTTCATATTGGAATGGCTCTGGTTTCCTTTATCTTCCTATGGATTCACTTGGAAGGACGCATCGCCCAAACTTACCTACTTGCGGCGATCATCCTGTGGGCCTTGGAGGTAAGACTTTTTTTTCCCCCTGTTTTCACGCAAGTTTGGCACCTGGGAAACTAATAATGTGCCCTAGAGAGCTGCACGACTTGTGATCCTCGTATACCGCAACTTCGGCGGCGAGTCGACCACTGCACTGGTGGAGGCCCTTCCCGGCGACGCTATGAGAATCACTCTCAAGCTAGCACGGCCATGGACCTTCCAGCCCGGCCAACACCTGTACCTGTATCTTCCTGGCGTCAGTTGGTGGATGTCTCACCCGTTTTCCGTGGGTTGGAGTGAGTTGGAGGATAGCATGACGGACGAGAAGGGCCTGCCGATGAGCCACCAGGATACATTCGGCCCCCAGAAGACGACAATTTCTCTACTCGTCCGCCGCCGGACCGGCTTCACTGACAAGCTCTTCCAAAGAGCCGTTAATTCTATCGACTGCCGAATGACCTTGCGGGCCTTTGCTGAGGGCCCCTACGGTAGCATCCACTCGATGGATTCGTATGGGACGGTACTCCTGTTCGCTGGGGGCGTCGGTATCACCCACCAGGTGCCATTTGTCCGTCATTTGGTCCAGGGCCACGCTGATGGCACGGTCGCTGCCCGCCGTGTCACCCTGGTCTGGATCATCCAGTCTCCAGAGCATTTGGAATGGATTCGCCCCTGGATGACCAGCATTCTAGCCATGGAGCGTCGCCGAGAAGTTCTCCGGATCATGCTATTTATCACGCGGCCCCGCAACACCAAGGAGATCCAGAGCCCAAGTGCCACCGTCCAGATGTTCCCTGGACGGCCGAACATTGACACCCTAGTGGGGATGGAAGTCGAGAACCAGGTTGGAGCAATGGGTGTGTTGGTGTGTGGTAATGGAAGTCTGAGTGATGATGTTCGCCGCGTCTGTCGAAAACGACAGGACCGAACTCAAGTCGACTTTATTGAGGAGAGTTTCACTTGGTAGCGTAGGCATTTCTAGGAAAATGGGAGCTTCTTTCTTATATTTTAGAGAGTCTATTTTTTCTGGCCCCCATCCTTCTTCGCCCTGTGGCTGCTAGAAACAAGGGGCACAGCTTGTGCTCTATCCCGAGCATCTTATTGGCTATACTGGCCTGGTCTATTGGAGCGTGGCGCTCTTAGATGAGGACCGTTTATCCATAGCCGTTTTTCTCCCCAAAGTAGATATGATGAGGGTAACAGTGTATAAGATTCCTGACTATTTATATCTACATTTCCGGTTCATTGACATCCTTCTTTTGTAAATATATAGTTATATTCCTATATGATTTTTTCCTCTCCTAATCTTATCTGTGCTAGTGGTTTATTCTACATCCCTGCATACACCCTTTATTTCATGATGAGGATAAACATTTCTTGTGGGATTTATTTCTCTATCTCCACACAACGGCCTAAGCATTTGCCCTGGGCACAACACAGAACCATCACCCACCTTACAATGTAGGTATTCAAGCCTTCGCTTCAGCCAGCAGAAGCCAATCATCCAAATAAGGAAAAACACATCCCTCCGATTGAGTGATTTTACATGTCTTACTAAGGCTTCATTCAACCCACCCATCTTGAGGTAGTGCAGCTTAGAAATCATTTTCCAGGTGGGGCAGCCGGTTCTCTGGATGATGGCATCATTCCATCCGAATCCAACGAATTAATCATCAAGGGAGCGGGGTTCTGTGCGCATTGCTTTGCTAAAGTACCCAGGTACTCTTTACTTGAGTGTATTCTGCTATATAAAAGGCGAGGATTTTCCCCTGTGTCTGGTGCGGTTCGGATTAGTACTTTTAATTCTTTTATCTTCTATTCTCGAAGATTTAAATTATTTATTCTCATTTGTCTACTGTTTATTTATCATGAGTCGACCAGATATCACTCTGTACACTACCCAAACTCCCAATGGGATAAAGATTTCTATTGCGTTGGAGGAGCTAGGGTAGGTTGTGTTGTAGCGTATATTTCTTGTGACTTGAATCTCAAAGGTATTGTTAGGCTCCCCTATAAGGTTGAAAAGATTGATATTAGCAAGAATACCCAGAAGGAACCGTAGGTTTAGCCCTCTGTTTCTTTCCACAGAGTTTCTTTTTGAATAGGAAAAGAATTGACAAAAAACAGCTGGTTCCTCGAAATCAACCCCAATGGCCGCATCCCCGCTCTAACAGACACCTTTTCCGACGGCGAGAAGATCCGTCTCTTCGAGTCCGGCAGTATCCTCACATATCTCGCCGACCAATATGACAAGGACTACAAGATCTCGTACCCCCGGGGCACTCGCGAATGGTACGAGATGAACAGCTGGCTCTTCTTCCAGAATGCCGGTGTCGGCCCGATGCAAGGACAGGCGAACCATTTCTTCCGCTACGCACCCGAACACATTCCCTACGGCGTAAACCGGTACATCAACGAGACGAAGCGTCTCTACGGTGTGCTGGATAAGCACCTCTCGACCTCACAGTCCGGGTACCTGGTTGGCGACCGCGCGACTATCGCGGATATCTCGCACTGGGGATGGGTTGCGGCGGCGGGGTGGTCGGGTGTGGATATTGATGAGTTCCCGCATTTGAAAGCGTGGGAGGAGCGTATGGCGGCTCGTTCTGGGGTTGAGAAGGGGAGACATGTGCCCTCACCGCATACCATTAAGGATCTCCTGAAGGATAAGGCGGCGATGGAGGCCCATGCGGCCCAGTCGAGGGCGTGGATTCAGCAGGGCATGAAGGAGGATGCGAAGAAATAAGAGGGATCTCGGAAAGAAAGAGGAGTTCTTTCCCTCTCTCTTTGTTGTTCACTAGTTTCATCTTTTCGGAGGGGTCAGTGGTGTAATGAATGAGTTCATATTTATCTAGCTTGAACTACTCCTTTCGAAAAATAAGTTTTAAAATTAGCATTAAGTCCATCCCTTATTCTGGGGCTTGTATACCTAGTAACGGTGCTGGGTGTGGCCCTGTGCTTAGTCATCTCACGTGACCAACAAGCTTGCCACTGTGAGAGAGCTTTCTTTTGTTCCATTGAAAAGAGCGTGGCCTATCCTCTATCCCTGTGCTATCTGGATACACCCATATTCTTTTACTTACCTGACAGCTCACCTTATTATACAAGATGGCCTGGCGAAATCAGGGAATCACAGGCTCCAATAACATCCCTCTGGGCAAGAGGCGATTCGGTGGTGATAACCCTGAGGAGGAGAGTCGCACTGCGACGCCTGCGTCTACCGCGGGGGATGGTAGTTACAAGCGTGGGCGAAGTCCTGTTCGAGGTGAGTATTTTTTTTTCCTCCCATTTTCTTCACGCATCTTGCGTTATCGGGCCAAACAGCGAAACTAATGTTTTTTTTTTTCTTTGTTGATAGCCGACCCCCCAGCCGACGGTGTCAAGAAGCGCAAGAAGCGTAACCGTTGGGGCGATGCTCAGGAGAACAAGGCTGCTGGTCTCATGGGCTTGCCCACGATGATCATGGCTAACTTCACCAACGAACAGCTCGAGGCGTATACCCTTCATCTACGTATAGAGGAGATTAGCCAAAAGCTTCGCATTAACGATGTGGTCCCCGCGGATGGTGACAGGTGTGTTTCCACTTTTTGATTTTCTCAAAATAACTTGCCGCGTTTTATAAAAGGTTTTTAAATACTAATATCATTTGATAAACTGAAGGTCTCCATCTCCACCGCCACAGTACGATAATTTTGGAAGACGTGTTAACACCAGAGAATATCGTTATCGCAAACGCCTTGAAGATGAGCGCCATAAGCTCGTGGAAAAAGCGATGAAAACTATTCCTAACTATCACCCGCCTTCTGACTACAGGCGTCCTACTAAGACGCAGGAGAAGGTCTATGTGCCAGTGAATGACTATCCAGAGATTAACTTCAGTATGATAACTAACCCTCTAACTCCTAACCGTTCCTATATTGCGTCTTCCTTGACTCTCTGCTCGAGTCGAGCTTACGATCAAGACATCGCTGGCCCAGCGATGCTTTTTCGGCTCGCTTCTTGCTAACCCACCTTTTGCTTTTTTGTTTACTCACATCTTTGTTTAAAAAATATACATAACCTGAAAAAGGGGAAAAAAGACAGCCTGAACTAACACTTAGATCTTTCTGCTACCTTCTTAAAGTTGGCTTACTTATAGGACCCCGTGGGAACACCTTGAAGAAGATGGAGTCGGAGTCTGGCGCGAAGATTGCGATTCGAGGCAAAGGCTCCGTCAAGGAAGGAAAAGGTCGATCTGACGCCGCTCACGCTAGCAACCAGGAAGAAGATCTTCATTGTTTGATCATGGCAGATACCGAAGAAAAGGTTAACAAAGCGAAGAAGTTGGTGCATAATGTCATCGAAACGGCAAGTACCCCCATCTTCGCTGTTTTTTATAGAATATAGGAGTTGACCGGATTAATAGGCCGCTTCCATCCCTGAAGGTCAAAATGAACTCAAGAGGAACCAACTTCGAGAATTAGCTGCGCTTAACGGTACCCTCCGTGATGATGAAAACCAAGCTTGCCAGAACTGTGAGTTCATCCCTTTGTTATTCTAGATTAAACCGTGGTCAGTTCGCTCATAGAAATTGCTTCTAGGCGGTCAAATTGGACACCGCAAGTACGACTGCCCCGAGCAGCGTAATTTCACTGCCAATATCATCTGTCGCGTCTGCGGTAACGCGGGACATATGGCTCGTGATTGTCCAGATCGCCAGCGAGGTAGCGATTGGCGTAACAACGGCGGCTTCGGCGGCGGCCCCCGGAGGGCAATTGGTGGAGGCGACGCTGTGGACCGTGAGATGGAGGTAAGTTCATCTTGTTGGCTTAATTGTTTATTTGAGAATTATACTAAATTTCCTTGCCTAGCAACTTATGCAAGAATTGTCTGGCGGTGCCCCAGGAGAGGATGGTCAGCCACCTCGCCGTATCGAAGCTGGCCCTGACCAAGGGTATGATGACCGAGATGCCAAGCCATGGCAGCAGCGCGGACCCCCTCCCAGCGATGTTGCTCCTTGGCAACAGCGTGGCCGGGACAATCGCCGTGATGATTACGGCTCCCGCGATCATGGTAGCGCACCCCCATGGGCTGGTGCTCAAGGCCGTGGGGGTGATAATTATGGATATGGGTCTCATGGCAACTATGGTGCCCCCGGAGCCGGAGCTGGAGCCGCCCCTTGGCAGCAGCAGCAAGCTCCCCCCCCACCTCCAGGTGGCCAACAGCAGTATGGATATGGTGCTTATTCCTCATATCCTCCTCCTGCGCCTGGTATGGGAGCCCCCGGTGCCCCTCCAGGCATGGGTGGTGTGCCTCCCCCTCCTCCAGGCATGCCGCAGATGTACTATGGCGCTAGTGGAAGTCCTCCCCCGCCTCCACCTGGCGAAGCACCACCACCTCCGGTATGCCCTCTAAGAATGGTGCCTTTTACAGTCAAATGAGATGCTAACCTCTTTAATTCAGCCTCCCGGCGAGCAACCCCCTCCTCCACCCCCACCAGCTTAATCGCATTTTCAGCAACATGCTACTAGTTTAGGGAAAAACAGGCAAAGGCAAAAAAGAGAATCCTTGAAAAGATTGACGGAAACGGTAAGGAACAGCACTTCCCATTAATGACAATAAAAACCAAAAAGCGAAATTTATTGGGACCGCTGTCTTAGCAGTGTTTCCGAAGGGCTTTACGATGTTACTGGGTGGGCCTTGGGTGTCTTTGCAAAGTATTTTCTGACTCCTTTATTTTCGTCACTTTTCTTTTTCTTATTTATATTTTATTCCCCTTTCCCCAACCTTAGCTTTACTAACACCATCGGTGAACTCTCCGACAACTGTTGAATACTAAGAAATGCAGGTTAAAATTGTTAATTAACGTTTTCTTTTTATTTAACTTTATTCAAATAATTTTGTTACTCACCATTCAGTAAGCGAATTTACTACAAGAATAAAAATTTTTATTTTCCTGAGTTACCTTAGGTACTTTATCTTGCTTGTCCTTCATGCACAAACAACAAATATCAAGAAGCAACCAATTGCCATCCCCCACCAAACCATACTAGTCAGCTGACATGTAAATCCATCCGCACTTAAGCGCACTAATATACTGAAAGTTCCGCACTTCCATTGGCCCAAATCACACGTGTTCACTGTGGTGTTGTCATGTCAGTACATGTAGTTTGCATCTAAACATGCATCTATGCATGAATGCCACACCCAACTCCAATCGGACACTAGTAACTAACTAGTAGCTTTATTCCGGGACGGGCTGCAAGGGGTGAAACTTTTCCGCATTGGTGTACTGAGGAGGGCAATGGAGAATATCGGTGGAAGCAAAGTGGACAGCTAGCTGCTGGGGGCCCGTGGCTTGGAATTACCAATGATGGTTTATTGTTGTAGATCAGGTTAAAATTGGGAAAAAGAAAGGAAGGTATTAAATAACCCATTGCATGGCTTACTACTGGGTATAGAGGTGGTTAAGTATTTCTCATTAAATACCTAGGACCTGCGCGTACTAAAAGTAGAGCGAAGAAGAGAAGGTACCTATCTCCCCTCACTGTTGACAATGTGCGTCACTGAAATGATGCCAGGATTCTTCTGCATCCTCTCTATGTACTTGGGCTCGGGTGAGCTTTGGGTCAAAGCTCAGGCTTGTCGGTCAACGTCATTTTAGCGCTTTTGAGTGGAAGGTAGAGAGGGAAAAAAAAAAAAAAAAAGAGAAAGAAACCAAGAACTATTGATAAGGCCTGCTAGTCACAGGTACAACTGGT
The DNA here is from genome assembly GCA_027569885.1 of Aspergillus diversus. Taxonomy (NCBI): domain Eukaryota; kingdom Fungi; phylum Ascomycota; class Eurotiomycetes; order Eurotiales; family Aspergillaceae; genus Aspergillus; species Aspergillus diversus. The sequence goes on from JAPDKZ010000030.1 coordinate 434,926, forward strand.
CAATGTATAATATGGGACACAGTCCATGCTTTTTCGTCTTGGCAATGTGTGTGGGTATAAAGGTTGTTGAAGTGAGAAAACTCCAACTTTGAATGGCGACGCACATCCCACAGAAGAGAATGAGTTAGGCCTTCGTACGGCTGGTAAGTGGGTCAGGATCAATATCTGGAGCTAAAGCATTGGACTTTTGGGTGTAGAGAGAGAGATATTTTCTCCGATCAGAGAGACTTGAAATGCCTCAGAACTTCGATGATTGACTCGGGTGAAGTTAGATTGTGGGGTGGGAAAATCGAGGAAGGTGATTGGCCTGAGACCTCGAAAAGCTCTCACAATTTTTACATCTTCATTTCCTCGTTCCCATTGAGTGGCGTTTCTTGCAACATTTTTCTTTCTTCTATTCTTATACCTTCTTTTCCCTATCCATCCGTTCCCTCTTGGCTCTGATCCTGTCCATAAGATAGATGGTATTTCAGCTCGTGGAGGATCATCTCCTCGTTTCATCCCTCTCTTCTTGACCAAAGTTTCTCTTGTGGAGTCAGGTTGTGGATATCCACCAGGCTAAGAAATAACCTAAATCCCCTCCTTGGTTATTAATCATTAGTCCCAGTCCCCACATTTGGCTTTGAGTCGTGTTCCTTGTGCGCCCCCCAACACTGACATCCGGGTGTGTGAGACTGTGAGGGCCCCTCCCAGTCAGCTTGAGTTTCGCCAATATGGACAACCTCAGTCGGGCATCCTCGTCCCACGGGTCGCTCTCCATCTCCTCTGGACCCAATTTTCACTCGGCTGCGGATGCCAACGCCTCCCCGCAGCCGCCATCCCATGCCCAGCGGAGATCTTGGCAGTCGCCTTCGAAGCTCATTTCGTCCCTCCGCCATCCTGCGGCTAGTAGCGGGAGGCCGTCTGCGGATGGCTTTTCGCAGGAGAAGACAAGACCGACTTCGAGCTCCCGAGCTCCGGCTTCTCAAAGCGTGGATGTTGATCTATCCCCACAATCCACACCATGGTGGAAAATTCGTCTCTTCCGGGGCATGATTGACGACATCAAACGGAGAGCACCCTACTACTGGAGTGACTGGGCTGATGCGTGGGACTACCGTGTTGTGCCTGCTACTGTATATATGTATTTCGCAAAGTATGGTTTTCGCATTTGCCTTTCCCCCCCCTGTATTGCACTTCCGGATTGCGTTCTTTGGATTTCATTTTTCTTTTTCGATTCACGTACTTGAAGAATGTGCTCTCTAACTCTGGGGGCTTATCCTTGCTCTAATACAGCATCTTGCCCGCTCTGGCCTTTTCTCTTGACATGTTTGAAAAAACCCATCAGAGTTATGGCGTTAACGAGGTTCTCTTGGCTTCGGTTCTGGGAGCAGTTGTGTTCTCCCTTTTCGCCGCTCAGCCCCTGGTCATTGTCGGTGTCACCGGTGAGTCTTATCCCGAGGAGGTTCTGTTCCCCTAAGGAGTCAGCAACTCATGCTCCCGTCAATAGGACCAATCACTGTCTTTAACTACACCGTATATGACATTATCTCCCCCCGTGGAACGCCGTACCTCGCTTTCATGTGCTGGATTGGCATGTAAGTTCTTCCAAGCACCACTTCATTTTCATACAGTCGTGCCGTCCTTCCAGGAAGATGCTGAGCCCCTTCTAGCTGGTCATTGATCATGCATTGGTTGCTCGCCATCACTAATGCATGCAATGCGTTGACCTATGTGACTCGCTTTTCCTGTGACATCTTCGGTTTCTATGTCGCCTTCATCTACCTGCAGAAAGGAATCCAGGTGTTGACCAGGCAATGGGGTTTTGTCGGTGAGACTTCCGCCTACTTAAGTATCATGGTAGCCCTGCTCGTCCTGATGAGCGCCTGGGTCTGCGGGGAGCTTGGCAATAGTAGTCTTTTCCAGAGATATGTTCGCAAATTTTTAGAAGACTATGGAACACCGTTGACCATTGTCTTCTTCACCGGATTCGTTCACATTGGTCATATGAGGGAGGTTGAAGTTGCCACCTTGCCTACTAGCAAGGCCTTCTTCCCCACGGCGGATCGGGGTTGGTTGGTGCATTTCTGGGATATTGAGGTGGGGGATATCTTCCTCGCCATTCCTTTTGCACTGCTCCTCACTATCCTGTTTTATTTTGATCACAATGGTAAGCGCTTGGCCTCTACTCAGACGTTCCCTTCCTCGTCCAGCTTTCTATTTTCTTTTTTTTTGTCTTCTCAGAACTGACCTTCGCAGTATCGTCTCTTATCGCTCAGGGAACAGAATTCCCTCTCCGTAAACCCGCCGGGTTTCATTGGGACATTTGGCTGTTGGGGTTGACAACATTTATTGCCGGAATTCTTGGGATTCCGTTTCCCAATGGCCTTATTCCGCAAGCACCCTTTCACACCGCTGCTCTTTGTGTCACCCGGGACGTCGCGGACGAGGATGACACAAACAAGGGCAAGACTGTTCGCATCACTGACCATGTTGTTGAACAACGAGCGAGTAACTTTGCACAGGGGCTGCTGACGCTGGGTACTATGACGGGCCCACTTCTGGTGGTCTTGCACTTGATTCCCCAGGGGGTCATGGCTGGCCTCTTTTTCGTGATGGGCGTACAGGCCCTCCAAGGGAACGGTATCACACAAAAATTGATTTTCCTGGCTCAAGATCGTCACCTTACATCGCCCTCCAACCCACTCAAGAGACTTGAGCGTCGGGGTGCGATTTGGGCCTTTGTCATCTTAGAGCTAGTAGGATTCGGGGGCACCTTTGCCATCACCCAGACGATTGCTGCTATTGGTTTCCCCGTTATCATCCTGTTCCTCATTCCCATAAGATCTTTCCTCCTGCCGCATTGGTTTACGGAGGAGGAGCTCTCAGCATTAGATGGGCCCACTGCTAGTCCTTTCACCATGGAAAGTGTAGGGGGTTCCTATGGAATGCCGCCTCCATCAAATGATAGGAATCAACAATCAACCCTCGGCGGTGACAGCGGGGTAATGATGCCCATCGATCCAGGTTCCTGCTCGGGAACACCTGTGGACGGTGATCTTGAAATGGGAGGCATCTATGAAAAGCAGGCCCGATGGAGACGGGGTACCGAGAAACATAAGGATGATGTATAGAAACCGATCTTTGATTGGCAAGCGGACATTTTGGAATATTTTCTTGACCGACTACCCAAAAAAGGTGCATGAATATGAGATTTATTAGCTTGGATATATAGACTCTTTGGTTGATATTTAATCAAAGTTACTTTTCTTCGCTTTTTGTTCGTTATTATGTTATCAGGCAAGATAACTGAATGTGAGCATGGATACCCATCACGTGCAAATACACCGCCTCCCGCCTCGACGCGGTCAACTTTTTTTCTGCCGCAAGAATTTGGGAAGAATTTCAGCTCCAGCAGAAGAAACCTCACCAAGCAGCCCGGCATTATGGCGCCATCCTCGTCCCCAGAGCCCCGATTGAGGCAGTCTTCGGTATCTTCTGAATCTTCCGATGGAGGGGTCGAGGTCGACCAAACGGAATTGCAGGCCCGCACCCCGAAGCGAAGACGTCTATCCGAATCATCGGACGATTCCTACACTGCTGCGCCAGCACCACTTCCCACCCTCTCCCGTATCAAGAAGAAGGAACCAAATGGTGCCAGTGCTAGTACAGGAAACGACAATCCGGTACTCATTCGGGATGCTCTGGAAATCGGACTGCAGGATGCGGAATCCTCATTCAAGGCGCTGAAGGTGGCACCCTGGCTGATCGGGTCTTTGACAACAATGGCGGTGCGGAAACCAACCGCTATCCAAAAGGCCTGTATCCCCGAGATTCTGAACGGAAGGGATTGTATCGGAGGGAGTAGGACTGGTTCGGGAAAGACCATTGCTTTTGCGGTGCCGATGTTGCAAAAATGGGCCGAGGATCCGTTTGGGATTTTTGGCATGGTCTTGACGCCTACAAGGTATTTATCACTTTTTCTCTATTTTAATTCTTTTCAGCTCCCTATATTTGGGTTTGGATACTCTTCTAACAGTCCGTAGAGAATTGGCACTGCAAATCTACGAACAAATCAAAGCAATCTCTGCCCCCCAAAGTATGAAACCCGTCCTTATCACCGGAGGCACCGACATGCGATCCCAGGCCATCGAACTAGCGAGACGGCCGCACATTGTCGTTGCCACTCCCGGCCGCCTAGCAGATCACATCAACACCTCCGGCGCCGACACAGTGGCCGGTCTAAAGCGGGTGCGCATGGTCATTCTCGATGAAGCCGATCGCCTCCTCACCCCCGGACCAGGCAGTATGCTCCCCGACGTCGAGACATGCATGACCGCACTCCCCCCCTCACACCAGCGCCAAACCCTCCTCTTCACCGCAACCATCACACCGGAGGTGCGCGCGCTGAAATCAATGCCCCGGACTCCCGAAAAACCCCCCATCTTCGTCACTGAAATCTCCACCGAAAACAAAAGCGCCATCCCCCCAACCCTCAAACAAACCTATCTCCAGGTGCCCCTCACTCACCGCGAAGCGTTCTTACATGTCCTCCTCTCCACCGACGGCAACGCCTCCAAACCAGCCATCATCTTCTGCAATCACACCAAAACCGCCGATCTCCTGGAACGCCTGCTCCGCCGCCTCTCGCACCGCGTCACCTCCCTCCACAGTCTTCTCCCACAGTCGGAGCGCAATGCCAACCTAGCCCGATTCCGCGCCTCCGCAGCCCGTCTCCTCGTCGCCACAGACGTCGCCTCCCGTGGTCTAGATATCCCCTCCGTCAGCCTGGTCGTCAATTTCGATGTACCTCGGAACCCGGACGACTACGTTCACCGCGTGGGTCGTACGGCGCGTGCGGGCAGAACCGGTGAAGCGGTCACCCTTGTTGGACAACGGGATGTCCAGCTCATTCTGGGGATTGAGGAGCGCGTCGGTTGTAAAATGGAGGAATGGGCCGAAGAAGGCGTCAGTATCGAGGGGCGGGTCGTGCGCGGCGCCGTCCTGAAAGAGGTTGGTGCAGCGAAACGAGAAGCCATGGGAGAAATCGATGAGGGGAGGGATGTCTTGGGTCGGAAGAGGAATAAATTGAAAAAGGTGCGGTAGCCGACTCTCTCGGCCTTATTCCGACACGCCCCCCCCCACCTAAAAGGGAAAAAAGGAGAGGAGAAAAAAGCATGTATAGAGTGTTAGTTTTCATTGCTTCCTAGTAAATGCTATGGAATGGATATTAGGTTTAAATATGTGATGAGATGGTATCATTGACGTACTCAAAATAGACAATCCTACTTAGACAAGACCAAATTCTTTTCCAGAATACACCTTTCCCCCCCAAGCTACTCAACCATAGTTCCAAACAAGCTATAGCAGACCATGCGCAACAAGTACTATACACCATTATGCAGCGTAATGTAATGTATGTAAAGACTATACAGCGCCCCTGCACTCCAAACCAAGAGCAAAATATTGCAGATAGAACACATCGAACAACAAAAACAAGGAAAGGAAATAGTGGGATGGATAGGTTTCAGATTCACCCAGCCCAAGTATTCGAGGCCTCCCCTCGATTCATTAGCTTCAGTAACCCATCCGCCGCGTCTCCACGCTGAGACGGTGTCATTTGCTCAAGTGTTTCCGTGAGAGTCAGAGTAGCAGTCTGGCTGCTGCAGATGCTGTCATCCTCGACTTTGTCGCTGGTTTCATCCGTATTTTGCTGGACGGGACTGCTGAGCTGCATTGGAGAGGTTGGCCGGGAGAAGACTGGGGCTGGGATGGGCTCTGTAGTAGTTGTATGATGATGAGGATGAGTTGCGGGGTGGGATGTTTGTGTGGGAGTCTTCATGGGGTCGTCCTCTGGTTCTGGTGCAGAGAAGAGGGTTTGGGGCCGCGGTGTGGTTGTTAGGTTGGTGTGTGGTGTATTTCTCCCCCCCTCCTCTTCCTCTTTTTGGGGGCCTTCTAGTTTTGTACTGTCAGGTGGAGTAGAACGTGATAGTCGGGGGTATTTACGGCTATGAGCTTCGAGTTCAGAGAGACGGCGGTCGAACTGGGGGTCGCGGACGTGGCGCATTGCGTTTTGGAGTCTGGTGCGGAGAAGAGTAGCTTTCTGTATCATTTTTTAACTTGTGGTTAGAAACGGTACCACGGTCCATTTTTTGGCGTTTTGTTAGGGTTTTCGGAAACATACTTCTTGGATAAATTGTTTGCGGGTTTCGGGGTCTTCAGGGATGGTGGGTATTGTTCGCATCGGCTCTTCCCTTAGGGGTGAGTGTTGGATTTGGTTAGAGAATGATGATTGTGGTGGTGTTTGTTTGTTCTGATGTATATGTTGATATGCCGAGTCCATCGCGTCGGGAGGCTATACCATATCAGTTTCTGTCATACCATACAAAGCAAAAGACAATAAAAGGCAAAAAGGGGGAAATATAAAAGACGAGACAAGACATAACGGTACACTTGGGGGTAATATTAAATTCTATTTATTGACTTAACTTACTCGCTTGTCCTCCAGCGCTGTCGTTATGGAAGTCTCATTTTGCGCAAGCGGATTGGTCAATCCTGTGTCCGTCCGAGAATCAATACGCTGGACACGCAGGGTGCCGTCATTTCCCTGGTTCTCGTCGTCCAATTGATGTATGGGGCGTTTCTGAGCCACGAATGAGGGGGACGGGAGCAGTTGTTTCTTAGGAGAGGAAGAGTCGACGAGGGATCGTTTGAGGGGGGAAGATGCGGGCGAGAGACATGCGTTGGCGCTCTTTTCGCTGAGAATTCGCCGGCCATCTTTGATGGGGCTGGCGTGAAGATTGGGGGGAAGCATGATTTTTTTTTTCTTTGTATCTTAGGTTCTTTGCTCTATGAAGATTAAGATTGAAATATCAACCGTGGGATATTAAGGAGGATATAGAGTGTGGAGATGGTGGACCAGAACAAGAGAGTCTAAAGCCGAGCAATAGAGATGGTCACACGTGGAGAGATTCGAGAAAAGAGGGATCAAAGGAGAAGCAGCGGGTGAGAGATCGCCAGAGACAGTCTCCGGGGTAGAAGAGGGAGAGCGTTGCGATTGACGCGTGTGTGGAAGAGGACGTGGTGGATATGAGAGTCTTTTTTATTTTAGAGTGGGTATGCTGCCATCACGTTGTATAGCGTGTTGCTCCACGCGTCAACCCTCAACATCCCTCCTCCATTCCACCGGGTCTCGTGGGTTTTCGGCAGAACAAAAATAGAAGGAAGAGAGGAAAGAAAATCAATGTCTTGGAATTCTGTCAAGGGGAATTCATCACGAACCCCAAAGAGAATCCAACTCTAAATCTGTCTATTTTCTTCTGTGTGGTCAATCCTCTAATAGAATTGCGGGCGACTTCCGACGCGTCTCTTCGGACTCCAAGACCACATCCAACTTCAAATCGAAATGGGTTGGCCTATATGAAGGTTGATTTGTAGATATTCCTAAACTATTCACCGAACTATATACATATCCTTATTTTATCTTGATTTGACCTGACAATGTTTCCCAATCAACCTTTCCTTCACAGGCATCGACTCTTCGTTTATCTTATCCGCATGACATCATCTTATTGGTTTCCCTCCATTCCCAAGAATGAACAGAGAACATTTGGAATACATTGGAATGACAGCCACTCGTGTCATCACTGGGGTTTTTGTTTTCTTTCTCCACGGCTGCTTCATCTCCCCGTTTTTAATTTTTCAGGGATCTCGATTGCCCGGAGTCCCACCAGAACCAAGGTGACAGGATTATCTCAGCTCAAAAAAGCAACCAAAAGCTTTCCCCGCATTTGGCCTCCACTCCCTCATTGTTGGCCATTCGCCCATCTCTCCTGCATCCTTCTTGCATTTCTTGTCCAGCATTCCATCCTATTCGCCCATTTTGTTGGCCTGATGAGAAATCCTAGGTTGATTGCATCATCATCCTGGGCTCTTAGACCAACCATCCCCCTACCTTTCCTTCAGAACACCTCCATATTCTGTAACTCTCTGGATACTCCCCATCATCTCTCACCAATTCCCCTTTGAATTCTCCTTATCGCTTATTATCCTCCTGGTGTTACTCAAATTTGACTCACAGCCTCCGCCATGCGGCTCTCGCTCGTGGCGCTGGCAGGTGCTCTGCTCCAGACGGCTGTCAGCACTGCCTCCACTCTCACCCCGCCCGTCCTGCCGCTGATTGTGCGGAACCCGTACCTGAGCACCTGGATGGGCAATGCTCGTGAGGTTCCATGGTCCAAATGGCCCATGTTCTATACCGGAGAAGAGATTGGGCTCTCGCTGATGGCCCAACTCCCTAGCACCGGTGTGGCCTACCCGTTGCTAGGCAAGCCTCATGAGCTCCTCGAGTAGGTGCTTACAGTGTTTCCCATGAATCCCCAGCAGACTACTTAACAAAATCACCCCCCCAGATCGTCACAATTTGAGTTTCCTACTTACCTCGGTGCCAAATATGACGCCTCCACCACGAATCTCACTTACCGCATTGATTCCTCGATATCATCCACCTCCGCTCCGGTCGAGATCACGGTCTCGTTCTTGTCACCAATCACCCCGACCTCGACTCTGCGGCAGTCGATCCCGGCGTCATACGTGACCGTATACGTCCACGCTGATGTGGCTGTCAATGTTTACATGGATATTAACGGCCGCTGGGTTAGCGGAGACCCAGGCAGCCAAATCACCTGGCAGTACGATACCCAGCTGAGGTCTAGCGATGACAAGCCTTCGCTTCAGCGATGGCGAATCCAACGGCTTAACGAACTGTTGCTATCAGAGATCCGAGATCGTTCCGAATGGGGTACCATTCACTTCACCGGACCTTCTGTTCGTACTCTTCCAGGCCTTTTCCTCCCACTTGAAATTTTTGCTAATAAAAAGTCTCAGGATGTCCAATATCAATCAGGACAGGCCATTCTCGTTAGACGTGCTTTTGCAGCAAAGGGCTCATTGAAGAATGTGAATGACGCCGACTTTCGGGCGATCAGAGATCGACAGCCAGTGTTCGCTTTCTCCAAATCCTTCGTTCCCTCAAGGAAAGTTAGCCCGTCCAGCGATAGCGTAACCTTCACCATCGCCCTGATCCAGGACCCAGTTGTTCAATTTGCCTCCTCTCGCGGACTGACCCTGATGCGGCCCCTGTGGAAGTCATGGTTTAACAGCGTCGAGTCGCTTCTGAGCTTCCATTACAAGGATTTTGCCAATGCAGCGGCGCTGGCGTCTAACTACTCAACTCAACTTGCCAAGGGTGCGTTCCAATCAGGTGCCCAGGATTACGTCGATATCGTCGCACTTTCTGCGCGGCAGGTTATGGGTGCAACAACATTTTCTGGTACTCCGGATAGTCCAATCCTCTTCCTGAAGGAAATATCTTCCAACGGAAACTTCCAGACTATCGACGTCATCTTCCCCTCTTTCCCCTTCTTCCTGTATACCAACCCCCGCTGGCTGGCATATCTTCTGGAACCATTGATTGAGCATATGTTGAGCGGACAGTATCCGAACACATATGCCATGCATGACCTGGGAACACATTTCCCCAATGCAACCGGCCACCCAGACGGCAACGATGAATACATGCCTGTCGAAGAGTGTGGTAACATTCTCATCATGGGCCTGGCCGTTGTGAACTCTCTTCTTTACGGCGACGACTCTACGGCATCTTCTATCTGGTCGACTCAGGGCGAAGCACCCACAGTAGCATCGGGTGAGAGTGCCGGGCTGTTTTCACTTGGTGAACTCCAGACCTTGTCCGGAATCGACAGACAAGATGGGAAATGGGGAGGCGGAAAATTGGGTCGCGACGAAGCTCAAGGTTGGGTTCGGCGTAGTTACAAGCTTTGGAGTCAATGGACTGGATACCTGGTGGAATTCTCCTTGGAACCTGCTAATCAACGTGAGGACTACCTTCATCTTTTTGTTTCCTTGAACATTGGGCTGATATACCCCATAGTTTCCACCGACGACTTTGCTGGTTGGCTTGCACTTCAAACAAACCTAGCCTTGAAGGGCATTATCGGCATCAACGCCATGAGCAAACTAGCTAAAGTAGCTGGATACGATGAGCAAGTTTCGTACTATAAGGTCAGTCAGCGTTTGTCCATCTACCGCTACTCCGAGATATGTATACATAGCTAACGGTATCCTACTTCACAGAATATCTCCGACACCTACATCGCCAAATGGGAAGAATTCGGCATGTCCCGCGATCAAACTCATGCCAAACTCGCCTACGACTGGTACGGATCCTGGACAACCATTTACAATCTCTACGCCGACGCCCAACTCTGTTTCCACCTCGAAGGCACAGACCTTTACCCTCATCTCCCAGTAACCTTATTCAACCCCGATAGAGGCGACCAGAACCCCCTCCAACCCCCATTCACCAAACAAGGCTTCGTCCCCCACCACATCTACACCAAACAGTCGGACTGGTACCACAATGTCCGCCAGAAATACGGTCTCCCCCTAGACAGCCGCCACCTCTACACCAAGACCGATTGGGAGTTCTTTGCCGTCGCCGTCGCTAGCGAATCCGTGCGCAGCGAGATCCTCGAGTCCGTCGCCAAATGGGTCAACGAAACCAGCACAGACCTACCCTTCACAGACCTCCACGGCACGGAGGGTAGCGGCGGGTTCCCCGGCCCCAACTTCTTCGCTCGCCCTGTCATCGGTGGCCATTTCGCGTTCCTGGCTCTCCAGCGTGCATGTGGAGGGAAGGCGATGGATGGGCTGGCGTTCTTGGAGAGTAAGGAATCCAGTGCAGTAACGGATGATGGTGCTACTAGGTCTTCATTTGGAACTGGGGTGGATAGTGAAGAGCTGTAGGGTTTATTAGTGGGGATATCTGAGTGATCTAGTTGATTTTCGAAACCTATATTACGCCTTACATATCCCCCTCCCTCTCACTATATATATGTATTATATACCAGTAGTGAGTACATGTAGTGATTATAGTTCCCCGCCATAAGGAGTAGGTAGGCTGAATCGAATTATTTGGCCCCCCTTTCTGATTTGCAGTATGCTGTTCTGAAGAGTGAGAATCAGAGCAAAAGAGAGCTAGTTAGTTTATATATCAACAAATGTCAATGCACTGGGTGGGGAGCATAACCCATTTGTTTAATAATAAAAAATTTTCTTTTTCTAACCCCAGCCACTCTGCAAATGCAGAGGGTATGACGTGGTGTAACACGCCTATCGTTATCTCTACATTGATGTCTACAAAAACGGACCTAGATTTTTTTTTTTTTTTTTTTTTTTTTTTTTGAATTCTCACTTTCCTATTTTTGACAGTCAAATCAAATTACATGGGGGAGAAACCACATTTTCTTTTGGTTGTAAAAAAATCGAAGAACCTAAACGCGAGGAATAGAATGAAGTAGATCGTTCAACATTCTCGCCATTTCGTTTCCACACCTAATTAGCGCCACGTTCCAGGAAGGTGAAATATTTCTTTGCGTTGGCCTTTTTTGCTGTCTTTTTGTTTGCCATGAGATCCTTTCTTGAGAAATCATTTTCCCCCCCAATATTTTCCCTTCCAAGGTCCATGATATGTATTAGTGTCACAATTCGAGTGTGGAAATGAGATAAAAGGTGTGCTTATTTGGCGCCAAGGCTGGGGAAGTTCTTCTCGTCAGTAACGTTGACGGCGGCGGCGGGAGCGGAGCGGTCACCGCGAGGTCCGGCACCACGGCCTCCACGGCCAGCACCCCGACCACCACGGCCACGGCCGCGAGGGCCGCTGTTACCACGGGGCTGCTCGACAAAGCGCATGTCGACATCGAGGAAGTTCTTTTCCTTGCGCTGCTTCTCACGCTTGTCCTTCCCTTCCTTGGCCTTGATGTACTCCTCCTCCTCCTCACCACGCTTGAACTCCTTGGCAGCGGCCCACTTCTTGTCGACCTTGGAGCCTTCGTTGGCAGAGCGAACGGGCTTGGCGCTCAGGTCTCCCTGGGCTGCCCTTTCAGCCAGGTAGTCGGCATAAGACTTGGACTTGTCAACGGGCTCTTCGGGCTTCTCCTCAGCGGGAGTTTGGGGCTCATTCTCGTCGACCTGGGCAATCTTCTCGCCGGCCTTCTCATCGTCCCAGGTCTTGTCGCCAGCCTGGTTACCCCAGCCCTGGTTCACCTGCTTGCGGGTGTCACTGTTTAGGTTCCATGTTAACAAATGCAACTTCCGAATCTTATGACCCGGACGTGATACCACCAAAGACTGCCGGGTAGGCGAAGGAAGGGAAAGAGTCGAGGCTTACGTTTGGCCAGTGCGGGACTGACGGTCGTGGCGAGGACGACCACCACGGTCGGATCGTCGGGCAGGCTGGGCACCATCCTCGGTGGGCTTCTCGCGGTTGTTACGGCTGCCGGCGTTGCGGTCACGGAAAGCTAAATATGAACCCAGTCGGAATTAGCCGGATGTTACCGGGGACGAGAAAATGGAAAACACAAAAACAGGACCACATACCGGCCTCGTTGCCAGTGAAACGTCCACCACGGCGGGGGGCGGCATCGGTGGTAGGACGAGCGGGAGCTTCCTTGGGGGCATCGCGCTTTCCATGTCGAGGAGCTGGCTTATCTAGGGCCCTTGTAGGAGGCTCAGGCTCTCTGTTGGGATCCAATTCGGGGTCATTTCCTACAAACGGCGAGAGATGGTCAGAAACAAACTCCAAGCGGGAAACAGGTGTGTATAAGGCAAGAATATGAGGAAGAGATAATAGGACCAAAAGGTTCGAGTCGGGCGACCGAACGCATGTTAGGGGAGGGAGAGCAATCTCAAGGCGTAACTGGAGGAATCAAAGGAAGGGTAAAAAATTACCAAGAAGCTCGTAGAGGTTCTACATTCACACGACTGTTAGCACTTATTGACTCATTTTCACGCCTATACTCTCTCCATTTTTCTTTGTCTCCAAGTCCAGGGCATGAAACGAGAGGAAAAGGTCAAAAAAAAGCTCTAGATTCCCCAGCCCGATCGACGTTCTCGAGTCAAGGTCAAGAATTCAGAGAGCCGACAGATCATAGAATATAGAAATAGTCGCCTCAAAAAGGAAAAAAAAAATCCCACAAAATACAGCGAGCCCTTTCCTCTCCGTTTCATGTTGCTTCCGAGGAGACTTTTTTGCTAACCACATACCTTGGACCGGACGTCCGCCATGACGCCTGGGTTTATGAGGGGCCTTCCGGGGAAGGCTCTCTGTTATCGCAGCAATTCGGTCGGGGAGCGCGAGGGCGAAGGAGGCAGACGACGCAGGCGGAAACCTCGACGTACAGCAGTTATCTGGATGTCTCCTTTTGGGAATGAGATGGGATGATGAGGGAAGGGGTGATGGTGCTTTGGAGGCGACGTTTGTGGTTGTAGCCGACTAATCGGGTAAGGCGCGCATTGGTGTTAAGCGAATCTGAGACCACTGCCGTTGATTGGTCGGAAGCTTCTAGGGCTTAGGGTATTGGCGTCACCGGGACCTGCAGATGGCATCATGGATGGTATTCAATCGTACGGGTTTCTCGAGGGAGCATGCTACAAAGGCGCGGGGCACGTTGCCATTGGAGTCCTTCTCAAGCTGCCCCAAACCTACGTCACTATGGGGGCTAGAAGTTTATTCGTGATGACCGCGTTATCCACGTCAGAACATGTCTACATCCACCATAGGTACTTAGCTTTCCCATATCGAGAGAGGAGTGGAAAAATGGTTTCTAAAACCATGAAAAAAAAATGATAAAATTGAAGAAGGGGGAGAGAGGGACGGGATGATTGAACGATAAAAAATAATATTGAGATTAATGCAATGTACATCAGAAAGTAATAACAACAATGCCGCCCACATGAACACATGAAAAGTTTCGACGAACCAAACGACGCTGGAATCATATAAGTATATGTATAGAAAGGTCAAAGTGGGTGAAAGTCGATCACCAACCGAGCTGCTCCGCAGCCCCGTCCAGCAGTATCCCAGTGGGCTTGTCTGTACACCAGAGATGTTTCCGGCTCTATGTCTCTGGATTTGCCCCCTTTCCTCCTTTTGTTTTTTTGATTTCCCTCCCAATGCTCCCCCAAAAACAGACCATCCATCCCGAATCCGGCTTTTCTTTTTGAATGACGAATAATAAATAAAAAGAGAACACCTAATCAAATGAAACCAAATGGTATCAACCGCCACAACGCCAGCTAATGCTCCAATGACTCAAACTTTTTTTTCATCTTTCTCAGATATGCTGACGGGAATGAATGCTTTAGGAAAGAAATATATCGAGAGGATTCTGCTTTTTCATCCACATTATCGAGGTCGGAATTTTGTCCGAATCCTGTTCATAGGGTAATAATCCATATTAATAAAAGAGAGAGAGAAGGAATTTCCAGGTGGCAAAGTTAAAAAGATCTTCATTGGCGCGCATTATTCTGCTCGTAGCTGAATGGAGTCTGGAAGTGCATGCTTGCGCTCAGTCCAAAAGGGTCCGCATCCAACATAGGTTCATAATTGCCCAGAAGGTTGTTCGTATTCCCGTACGATCCGTTGGCGCCTTCTGTAGGGTGTTGGTTGTAGGGGTTTATGCCGTGAGCTCCCATCCCATGAGAGCCGCTGGGGACTGGCGCGGCCGTGCTAAAGCCGGGGACAAAGGGCGATGCTGCTACAGATGACTCGTGCTCCTCATCGATCATGTCCGCCTGGGCGTCATATTCCTGTTCTACACCGGTGTTAACTAAAACATCCATCGAAATTCCAAACCTACAGTTGTCACAGTCGGAGGGACTTCGCTTACCCAGTTGATCGTAATGCTTTTGGAACGGCGAAGGGTAATACGCAGAGGGAACACGGGGAGGGCGGGGGCCCATGTTACTCGACACAGCAGACTTCGGATCGGTTGGTTCAGGTTGACCGATGCTCATGGGCGGCGATGCCTGGCTAACGTTCCTCGAGTGCGATAGCATCTGTGAACGTGCTTGGGGATCTACCCCAGCAGGTGACATGCCCCCTTGGAATCCAAAGCCCGGGGATTTGACATGTGATGGTGATGAGACGTGCGAAGGAGGCGTTGCTTGGAACTGAGGTGACGGCATACCAAATACCCCATCCCGGGGTTGAGAGAGCCCGAAAGGTTCTTTCGGCGCAAGGCCACTAGGGTGTCTTTGGGCCGAGTTGCGATTCATCGCAGCTCGCTCCAATGATGAAGGTTTGGAAGCCATTGGGTTGGGCTTGCTGGGGCCGCCGCTATTGGGACCCCCGGCTTTGAGCCGCAGTTCCGCCTGAACATCGATGCCTGAGATAGATTAGCTAATACGGATGTTTATAGGGGGGAATATATTTATTTATTCATAATTATTGGATACCAAAAGGCGGGGGAGGGAACGAACTGGCGGGGGGGGGGGGGGGGGGGCCCGGGCAGGGATTTAAACCAACATTTTTAAATAAGGATGCACGAAAGAACATAATTTTTGTACCCCGCCAACAAAAAAAAAAAACGGGGGGGGGGTTTTTTTTGATTTAAAGTTTGGAGGGTTGATTAATTGGGGTTTTGGTTAAAATAGAGCTGGCGGATGTAAGAGGTAGTGAATAAAAAAAAAAAAACCCAACCGAAAATGTGGGTGGTGTTTAGAGTGGGTGGGTGG